>GL501440.1:733889-756041 GCA_000149185.1 Mayetiola destructor
AGAGCGCATCTTGCGGGAAAAATGGCAGTCTCATTCTAGGCAGTTGGAAAAACATTAAGTCATTCTCAATTCATAAACAAAATGAAAATATATAAATGTTAGCTGCTGGCGTCATGAATCCGCTTTAAAATCACCTCATATCAAATAGCAATTGCCTCGGATAGCTTGAATGACATTGAATAAGATTATACTATTGATTTATTGTTAAGAAAGATGGGTCGCATTTGTGCCAGGATTGCGAATCAATGGATCAAATACATTTAGAGAATTTTTCAATCGTGTGTGTGCCATGTGTCATGTCTATTCATTGCTATTAGACAACCTATTCCCTTTTTTTTTCGACTTTGTAAACAAAAAATTTCGCCTCTTCCTACATGTTTTCACCACACATACAATACGCATAACACAAAACACAGCAGCATATCATATTGTTCTTATTCAGTGTGTTCATACGTTTGCGCTAGCAACATAAATCTCCTATCATTTACGCCTAAAAAGCCCCAATATACATATTCTCCGTATGTGCTGAGTTATCTGTGGAAACTGGTAACTATTACTCCAACACACAATTTCAAAAAAAAAAAAAGAAACAAAGGAAAGAAAGAAGTAGCAACGATGGAATGAACTAGAACAAAAAAAAAAAAAACAAAACAGAAGAGAAAATGAAAATTGAAAAACTGAAACGGATAACAACATTCAAACGGCATATGGTCGTTGGTAGAGCGCTAAAAATTGGTTTACAAGTCTCGCATCTAGCATCTAGCATACACACAAAATCAAATTGTGTTAAAAATCTGGAATCATGTGTCAATATGAACATTTAACTGTAAAATTCAAAAATATACCACAATTCAATTGTATCATAACATATTCTCGATCAACTGAAGCTGTATATTTTTTTTTCTCGAATGTTTAGCTATTTAATCTATTCAATTGCTAACATCTCATAAATAATTCTTCTTTCCCCACAATTATTTCAAATTTAGAACTAAAATAGTAAGTCTAAGGTTTGAGCTGACGCTAGATTGATTTATATAGAAAAAAAAAGCCGTAAAAATTTATTCAATTTTAGTTAAACGAGAATCATTTGATGAATGAATGCTGAATTGCGATTAATTGTTTGCATTGCACCACATGATTTGAGCTTTCTTTCTCACAATTTTATTTTGTGTGTTCATCGTTGAGTGTACAAACGGAAATATAAAATCAATACGAATCTTTTCAATCTAAAAATCTAAATACTGAGCATTCAAATACAATGCTCGAAAATGAACATATAAAATAAAGACAGACTCTATTCAGTATTTAGTATTCGGTATTCAAAATTTTGCATTTTGAATTATTATTCGAGCACATTTGCTGCACACCACATGCCACATACCATTCGTTTGAATTTCGAATCAATACATTTTCAAATATTGAACACTGAACACATATGTTACAAACTATATTACCGATTGATACAACTGATAGAAGTGTTAAAGCATCAGGATCGTCCTCCAATAGGGTTGATTTGTGCCGTGTTGAATTATAACTGGTTCCTATCTGCGATGATGTTACCCAAAACGACATAAAACGGAAGAAGAAAAAAAATAGAAAGAAATGACACAAATGAGAAAATGTTTATTGGAAAATAAAAATGAAATCTTTGAATAGCGAGAATCGCACATCTGTCAATTTGTCATTAAAATTATTATAAAATTGTTATTTCTACTATTTCTACTACAATATTCTATGCTGTGCATATTTGCATGCATAGTTTTTTGCAATCAAATGACAATGTGATAATTCATTCAGATCATCATCGGTTATTTTCGGTATTTGGCAACGGTTTGATTTGGTTTGGATGGTTGATTTGCCATAACAAATCATGTATGTAATTTTTTAGCAATTTTTTCCTCATTCCTCATGTCCTTTCAGTTCAATTTGATCCCAATTGAAATCTATTGTTTTCCATTTTTCAGTATTAGGCCTGTCATTAGGATGCTTATTGCCTATGGTCATGGCTCTTTCATTGATTGCTTTTCTCTTCTCCCGTCACTATATACATATCGACAACATTTTGATATTCTTTAGCCATTGAAGAACTTTTTTGTTGTTAAAAGAGAAAACCAATCAACTTGTGGTCACAATCCATGTTCCCGAATATAATAAAAGAAAAAACATTATTTATGAACGTGGTCATAAAAAAAAGCGGATTCCATAACCATCCGTAAATTTCATTGATTGCATTGAAAATCCGTTCGAATCTTACGATAACAAATGAACATTGAGCATCGATGAAAGTGAAAATAAAGCTTCAAATTGTTCGGATGCTACCGACCACCGACCAACATACAACATCAAAATATCGAATGATGGTCATACGATTAATCGAATCGCATAATTCATTGCCACTGAATGGAGCAATGAGAAATGTGTGTGTGTGTGTGGTCACAATCCATGTTCCCGAATATAATAAAAGAAAAAACATTATTTATGAACGTGGTCATAAAAAAAAGCGGATTCCATAACCATCCGTAAATTTCATTGATTGCATTGAAAATCCGTTCGAATCTTACGATAACAAATGAACATTGAGCATCGATGAAAGTGAAAATAAAGCTTCAAATTGTTCGGATGCTACCGACCACCGACCAACATACAACATCAAAATATCGAATGATGGTCATACGATTAATCGAATCGCATAATTCATGGAGCCACTGAATGGAGCAATGAGAAATGTGTGTGTGTGTGTGTGTGGCAAATGGCAAAACAAAAACTAACAACGACAAAACCAAAGACCACAACAAATTCTTACAACGCTACAAGAAAAGGATAGACGTTGACTTAGATGAATGGCAGCGGTAATGCAAAGGAATGATACAAATTCTTGGTCATGCCAATGGAATGCAAGGCGCACACAGAAAAAGTTTGCTGTATTATTATTGTTACGTATGGATGTTTGTGTTGGGTTTATTCGCGCGCTTGATATAATAATACAAATAATAATATGTAGTAATAATAATCGGACAATGTATCCGGCTTAAGCTCAACCTCTATATTTAGGTCACGAAACATATTACACGCTCATTTTCAAAACGATACTGTTGCTTCGTTCGAAATATATATAATGCCATATAGTCTTGCCATAGGTAAAGAAAGCTTGATTTTGATAATACTCATCTAGACAGCATACAACAATTACATTGTACAATATCATACATAGTACATTAAAATATTTGTTTGTGTTAAATTCATTGATTTTCTGTTCACGTGTACACTGTCGAGCTTTCTTCTTTCTTCCAATCAACAGTTGATGCAAACCCGTTCACACTGTCATCATTTCTATATTTTATGATTGTCAATGAACGATTTTGGATTTTTCGGGCTGTTTTGTAGCATCTTTTTTATGGGCCTCTAGCAATTTTGTATATTTTCTATGTTTTTCTTTTCTCTCTCTGTTTCTCTTCAATCTGATTATCACCGAAATCGATTGAGAATATGGAAACAATTTTTTTTTTTCGGCCATTAAACTGAAATGTTTTCATGAACAGTGAACACTGAACATCCGACAAAAAAAAACATTAAATCGTTGAATGAAGCGAGAAAAAAAAGAGCAAAAAAAAATGCTTCAATGTAATATTCAAATGGATTTATTTGCCCAATATTTCGTCATGGTGTAGTATGTTCTTTATTTAAAAACCATTGTTATTCCCTTTTTTTTTGTGATTTTATGGTAAAATAGATAAAAGAAACCCTTTCCATATACCATTTTCCTTAATTTTTTTTTTTCATTCAGCAATTGACGTCAAATTGAACAATTCATAAGGAATTTTCGATAAGCTTAACATTTACGCCTTTTTTATGTTACATCTTTTTGCACTTTATTGCATTGAAATACCATCTAAAACATTGTGTATTGAGCACGAGGGATTGTTGTCATTCAACATTCGTTGACAATATTTGCTAGCTGTCGAAATACCTGAATGCTGTGGTCTTGTTGTTGAAAGCTAAAAACAAACACTAAGCATTTAAAAAAAAAACGGCTAAATTTAATTCTATTTTACACATATTTTTACAGGCCAATGTTGCCGGATATTTGCTTATTTTATTATTGTTTTTACATATTATTATTTCGTTTATTTAACTGAAGGACTTTCTCAAACAAAACTTCTCAAACTATTTGAAATTCTTGAATATTTTTCTAGTTGAATATGAATGTTATTGGTTGAATGGATTCGTTCACCAGGTGACGATCTAAAAATGGAAAATTCATCAGCAACATTCTCCACAAATGTGCATGCTCGTTGGTATTTTATATTAATAATAATAATAATAATAATAATACGCTTTACGTAATGAATGAACATTTCTTTGGTAGAAAAGCTATTGAGGTGAATTGCGAAACGGATCCCTGCTCAATGAAAAATATGCACGTAAAAGACCTCTAGATATCAAAAGTGCAATTCATATGTTGAAGATTTCAATGCACAGGATATAAAAACCAAAACATGAATTGATGAAAGAAGGAAAATTTTCCATTTCATTTTGAACTTAATAAAAGCACACATGTGTCACACATTTGCTTCAGCGTTCATTATTGTTACATAAATATATGGTTGAAACTTGAACTTGATACATACTAAGGATTCACTATTCGTAACCGTTTCAATAGAAAATACAATTTCTTTACTTAATTTTATTGTTATATAATGCACATTGTGACCATTTCATTTCATAAAATGTTAAAGTTTAATTTTTGCTTCGTTCATCAATTTGTGAATTTTTTTTTTCTCGATTTTATTGTTTCCTATATGACTCAATCAGTTGATGGATATTCCGTATTTCGATTGAATGGATACAATTTTTTCATTGCATTGTGGATATCATATTATCAATTTTAGTTGCCATAACCATCATATCTGGGTTTCAAATTCTGGATACGTGAGTATGAGGGCCATAAGAATGAATGTAATGGAACGCATAGATTAAAAACAACATTGTCCGTATTATTTAATCGAAAAATTCGCTATTTAATTTCGATTTGATTCGATGACAATTCAATCAATTTATGATTGCATGAGTTGCACACTATAAACACAAAACGCCAAACATATACAAAAAGCGAGAGCATATTCCAAAAAAAAAATCCGTGTGCAAGCATATTCTTGTATGCTTATTAACAAATTATAGGATTTTCTCTGGTGGGGAAATTAATTGAAATTAATTACTGTTTTAATTAATCGTGCATTAAGGTGGCGATAAAAATTCTATAGAACATCAACAAAATAATCATATAGAATGCCAAATACTATATATATTCTATAGTTTTTGTAATTGAGTAACTTTAATAAACAGATCATTTATTCAAACAACAATTTTAATGCAAATAATTTATGGCTGAAGCACGCATTCATAAATTGTGCTTAAAGCCTAGTTATGTAGAAAACAGAAAACGGGGAGAGTGACAAAAAATAACAAGTATGCACTATGAAATTCTAGTTTGAAAGCAGTTGGAAATGGCAAATAAAAAAAAAATTCAACAACAATAAGAAAATAAATAAAATTTGCAAACGCTGCGCAAATCCGAATCGTGCAAAACCAGATTTTATCTCAAACCGAATTATAATAAACCAAATGATTTGACGCACTTTTAATCGGATTTAAAACAAAAATTTCAAATTAAACATATTTTATGCCTCATACATTCTATGTACTTCGTCCTGCAAATATTTCAAACAAACAACGATTGCTATTTTTGAAACTCAAACAATATGGATTATGGATTTTAGATTGTGAATGCTGTGACCCAGAGCTAGCTATGGGAAGCATCAAAAACCAAATTGAAAATGTAAATTCCAAAATGGAAATCCAAAAAGAAATAAAGGGTGCATATAAAAATTGAGGTCAAAGTAAGTAAGAGATTGATGAGCAACAAACAAGTTGAATAAATATGATACGATTATTATTATATTTCAGTTTTTTTTCCGCATAAAGAACTTCAAGTATCGAGGCACTGAACGAACTCACACTCATGTTTTTGTTGTTCGTTATTCGTAGTTCATGTACATTATGCATGCAAATACAAGGGAAAAATAACCAATCGTAAGTCGTTGGGTAAAAGTTGGCGCTAAACCAACTTGCATCATATTTTTGTGCATATTGCATACTAGATCAGGTTGCATTGTCGTCATTGTTTTTTAATAAATTTTGTATCAGTCAGAGTGAATTGATTTTAAATTCGTTGTTCTTTTGTTTCGAATTTTGATTAATATGGCATGGAATACAGAATTCATCAAATTTTGAATTGCTTAATTTTCCCCGCAAAACTTTTCTATTCGGAGCCTAGTTTGAGGTTCAAATTGTTCCGAACAATAAAAAGAAAGATCGATTACCTGCGACGGTTAATTAGATTTCGAATTCGACTTTTGGGGCTATTGCCTGTTGCCATCAATTTTGGCGAATAAATTCAATTTATCTCAAGAAGATTTCGAATTCACGATGCCGATGTATTCGTTCGGAAACACATTTCAATTAGTAAGTAATCATTTTGTTATTTTTTCTTGATTGATTTCTGCAATTCAGGTAGATTTCGGCATCGTAATTCTATAAAATAATTTCATATTGTGTGTGTGTTCAACGTTGACGAACAAATGTGCCGGGGTGCCGGATATAGCATAATATCATTGAATCTATCGGTGATGTTCAGATGCAATGATACGTGAATCTCTAATTCCATAATCGAAACATAAAACCGGATTATGATTCTGTTGTATTTGTTTTGCTTGAATCGTTCGAAAAACGAACCAACGCCAAATACAACATACATGGTATGTATGAATGGCTTCTGTTTCATTGGCAAGGACAACCAGCTTCATAAATTATCCGGGACATAAAATTTCGGAAAAAGGTTATGCCTTTTAATGATGATAAGAACTTCTTGAAATAATTGTGTTCATTTGGGAAATTTGTTCATTTCTTTTCTTTTCCTTGCTTTCCTATCGCCCCTTCCACCGCCCCGTTATGCATTCAAATCGAAAGGCAGGAAAGCCCATTCAATTAGTTTATTGCGAAAAAAATTGTAAAGGTTGTGAAATGCTCAACAATACAGATGGGATACAAATGTACGGGAATTCATTCGACCACGATGCTCATAATCATGCTTTTAAATGAGCGTTGTTGAATATAACAATGAAAATCCGGATGTATGAAACCATGTTTAGCTTTCTTTGTCACTTTATAACGCGATATGCCTTTTAATGATGATAAGAACTTCTTGAAATAATTGTGTTCATCTGGGCAATTCGTTCATTTCTTTTCTTTTCTTTTCCTTGCTTTCCTATCGCCCCTTCCACCGCCCCGTTATGCATTCAAATCGAAAGGCAGGAAAGCCCATTCAATTAGTTTATTGCGAAAAAAATTGTAAAGGTTGTGAAATGCTCAACAATACAGATGGGATACAAATGTACGGGAATTCATTCGACCACGATGCTCATAATCATGCTTTTAAATGAGCGTTGTTGAATATAACAATGAAAATCCGGATGTATGAAACCATGTTTAGCTTTCTTTGTCACTTTATAACGCGATGGTGATGCCATCGGGGAATTTAATTCCATGAGGATCGGATCATTGTCGTCAAAACCAGTCATTTGTTCAGCACATAGCACATATTGCATACTTGAATTTTAAGTGATGAAAAAAAGCGTTCACTGTTTACTGTTTACACGTGTCACAATAAATGTGAAACAATTTGGGTCATAGTTGATGTGAAAATCAACTTAAACTTCCCCCACACAAATCGGATCTAGTATGCAGTTTGCTCTCGTGTCACCAAACAATATAAATAGTAAATTGAAACTGGAAAATAATTCGGCGTTGATTTGGGATTTTCATTTTCTCCTCTATCTGCGCATACCGTTTACTGTATATTGTATATCATCCGGAACCAAAATATAAAATCCATTTCGAAACTTTAATTTTTAAATTCAAAGCGATTCAATTGATGTTTGAGTACTTTGTACAGGCATTTTACAGTTAACACATCGAAATCGTCTCATAAAACTTGGTACCATGTCAGTCGGATATGTTGCAAAAGCGATTACAGTTTGTGAAGTCGGCTTCAGATTCGTCCATGAACTTACAATCTATACAAAATACAGATTTTCATTTCTTGGCATTTTTCCCAAAACAATCAACCAACAAACTTTCATATCTCATTTTGGTAAAAATTCGATCAGCCCTCAGAACCAGCATTTTAATTTCAGTTCATATTTGGTGGTCTTATAAGTTATGAGTACCAAACTTGGGATAACAGTTAAAATTTTACCAAAACCAGACATCATTGCGAAAGCTTTATCAAATATTTATTATTGTCTGTCAAAGAGATTTTTGGCTGAAGATTTATCTACAAAAAAAAAACTACAGCTATGGCTGTTGTCTGTTGGTGTACCACATACAAAGTTTTGCGTTCTGCAGTTTCGGGACTCTGAATTCAGGATGCCGATCAATGTCTTTTCCATTATTATGCTGAACATCCGTACAATTTGTTGTGAACTGAAATATTGGTGTTTTTGACATTTTGTCGAAAATTAACTATCAACTCCCCAAATGGTTTTAACGTTTTCTCAACAAACAAACAAAAAACCGCACTGATTGCAATTATTTTCTTCATTTATTTCGAAAAGTAAACAGAAATGTAACAAAGCCCCCAAAAACATTGGTAATTGAAAAATTCTGAAACCGACATTTGAATCGATTTTCCGTTTGGTTTGTTCGGTGTTTGGATATCTAACTACACAATGAATTAAGAAATTTTATCGCCACATGAAATGCCAGTTTAGAGAGATTGAAACCACATGAAGTAGAATTCTTTTTTTTTTTGTTGCCCCATCAATAACTAACAGTCCATTCAAATTTGAAAAATGTACGATTTACTGTGTGTGACCACTACTGTTTTTTATGTAAACCAATGGTGTAGGTCTCATTGTTTGTAGCTTGTGTGTGTGTTTGTGTGTGAACATTGTGCAATTAGAATGAAAACAGTTTATGATAATGCGCAATTACACGTTTTACGAACGATTCGAGTGAAAACTAGCAATTTAGTTATGTTTGAACTTCGATCCGTAAAATGTGAACAACAAACTGTTCATTAATCTTCTCATTCAACGCTTAGCGTTTCTATCCTGACACAAATGCACAAAAGCTTTAACAACAACAACAACGACAACAAAAACATTTCATTAAATTGAAAAAGGGAAAGAGAAAATTGTGAGAATAATAATGAGAATATTGCCAGGTCATGCCACACATCGATGAAAATGAATGAATGCATACATAATATGGTGAATGATGGAAATCGAAATGTACAATCTATTGTATAATGTACATGTCCGTATATGCATGATGAATATCTAATTTAGAAATCTTGTAAAGAAACGGAAAATAGATGAAAGAAAACGTTGAAAAACATATATTTTCAATAATGATAATTGAGCCCTGATCATAATTTTCACTATTTGCATATATTGAAATTAATATTTACATATTATACGTTTCATTGCACTGCATTGCAAAATAGATGGGAATCGATATTGTTTTTGGTTTCGCCGTTGAATTGAAGTGAATACATTCGAATATGCAAACACAAATATACTGCGCACCATACCAACACTAACACCCGGCTCAATTCGCAAAATTTGATATTCAAATGGCGGAATAAACGATTTCCTTTCCGAGCATTTTGTTGGGCGTTTCGATTTGCATGTAAGGTTTTTGTTTGGATTTGCTTCCTTTTTTTTCGTTGTCCTCATTAAAATAGTTATTTTTTTTTTTATTTTTTTTTTTGTTCATTTGTGCAAAATTTTAATTGAAAATCGATACATTCACAAACATATATAGATTGTCTGTGTTCAAAATATGAAAAACGATAAAGATACCGCGAGTACCGAATAATGTGCGTTACAGCTTATAGGCCAGTAAATCAAATATTTTCCATTTCCTCTTCGAATGCTCTGTTTTGTCGTTCTTCCACATATAACATTTACCACCTGCTACGTTTTTACATTTTCAACCATTCACCACATACGAAATCATTTCAATTGAAAAATTGTGGTTCGCCGCCGCATGCATTTAGATTGATTCATTTATAAATTATTATGGATTTGTTGTGATTTTATTTTGTGTGGTGGCAGAAATTGATTGGCGCAATATTTCGATTAAAATCGCATTATTCATTTTGTGTTATTGTTCCATTTGAAGACGGAAATTTGAGTACGAAATCTTGTTCCGTATTCAATGGTTTTTTTTTTTAGTCAAACCATAATAATATTTTAAATGGGCTACGGCATTTTGTATGAACATTGAACACTCAATACAGGGAACCGAGAAATGAATTAGCATAAATTTGTATTCGTAATTTTAACAGCATGCCTTAAAGTCCATTGCAGTAATTTTTGCCAATTTTTTTTTTTCGAAAAGGAGCAAATCAGTACTTGATGTATGTATGCCATTTGCCATTTCGCACTCATACTGTGTTTATGGGGCTAAAGCATAGCGAGTTTGCAATTTAGATTCTCGGGCTATATTAATTTTGGTTGGTCGCGGAACGAGTCTTAAACGGGCTTATTGCTGCTCATAAAGTTCAAATGGCATTTATTTAATTTTTTTTCTTTTCTGTTCCATTTGCCGGTCAAAAGATTTTTATTATTAGTTGGTTTCAGTGTAACGATTACATTTCGAAATAACAATAAAATAAAAATAAAAAAAACCTCTGTCACACATGGCTTGTTATTATTATTGAAGGTTGTAATGAGACATCATTGTCGATGTTGATGTCATCTGTCATCAGAATACCATTATTTATTCAAATTAAGGCAACATAGTCGATGACAATGATTTTCCCCCCCAATAACAATAACACAACATTGTGTATGTGTTGGATATGTTTTCCCCTGAATAAGTATCATTTCAGTATCAAGCAGTGTGACAATCGATTATTATTATTCTAAAAAGGTTCACACTTTTGCAATTTGCAAACACACAAAAGCTCATTAATTTTGTGTATTTTAGTCGATTTATTTAGCCCTTTCGGTTTATTTTGATCGCCTTGATGTGATTAATGTGAATATGGTTTTGTGGATTGTGGAGAATGTTTTAGCTAAATGATTGTTGTCACTTTAGTATTTTAGTAAATCGATGGAAAGAATGGCCATTACGATTAATTATTTATTATTATGTTATTATATGGGCGTGATGCGTGTATATATTGTATGTTGTCTATTGATACACATTGATAGGCATCAGCTAATCATCATTTATATGTAATAAATAATAAAACAATATACGAAACGGATATTTTATGGTAACCGCTTGTTGCTGCTACGAAATGTGAACCATTGAAAAAGCGATTTATTGCTCTTCTCTACGAAAACAATTCATTTCTTTGCTGATCACAGATAATATGTGTACGATATGCACACACACATACACACACCCATCATTATTATCAATAAAAAAAATTTACAAAACATGTCCCTTACTCGTTACATACCATGGCAACACACATCCTAATTACATATTACCATGAAAAAAGCGAATTGAATTGATGACAAAACACATGGAAAACAATGGAACGAACATAATCTTCGAAGGGTTCAAAACCACCATTGAAATACAACATAAAAATATGAATTTTCCTCATCATACATTTTACACACGTTGTGCTGGCCATATAGCCATCTTTACGTGTTGGAAGCATTCACAATTCACATCTATTAACAAGTATAAGTATATTGGTGTCGTTTGGCCACAATTGAAAAATTGATAAATAAACAATCATAACAATGTTAATAAAACTGATGGGCTTCGTATGCGCTTCAATGTGTACAATATATACACACACTTTCGCTGACTCAATACACTCATAAAGTGAAGAAGAAAAAAAATATGTGTACGAAGTTACACACGGAGGGCAAGTTTGAATTTGGTTAACGATGAACTAGTTCGCATAGTTTGCACCACAGGAATTCATCATCTAATAATAGGAAATATAGGTAGGTATTATATTGAAGACCATTCTTGAAAATGTTGAATGACGAAGATAAAATGAAATTTGAGCCATTCGAATGGTGAATGGGAATCGTTTCGATTCGATTCGAAAACGTCCTTAATATGAATTCTATTAGGATGCGAATATTTGTGAATTGTTTGTATTTTGTATTTTCTTTTTCATGACCAGTCAAATGTGGATCCATTCACTGATATAGATTTGTTTTTTTTCTTTTACGTTTGAATAAACATTCATTGTGGCACGCTCTTTGTTATTGGATTAGATTCACATATCAAAACGTTTCGATTCATTCAATGTGTGTGAGTGAGCGTTATCATCGTCATCGTTTATAATCGATGTTTGTTCATTTAGTCGATATATACGTATACACATGTAAATAACATAGTAATAGTGTGTGTGTGTGTTTTTAATTGTGTTTTCTTCTCATCCGGGACCGTCTGCGTGTCAATGGCCAAAAGTTTATCGCAGCGCCATTTATTAATAAATAATTAATCAACCACATTAGATTTGAGTGTTTGTTTATATTGGATATTAGGAGAAAACAGTTGAACATCAGGCTTAAATTGTCTGAAAGCTCCAATCAGAGTCGAACCATTTAATGAATCGACTCGATCGTTCAAATCGAACAAGGGTGGATTCACAATCCGTTCCGTTCGTATTTATGGTTAGGAATTAGGTAATGTGTTTGCGAATCAAAATCAATCAATCAAAATGAAATTTATTCCGATTTATTCCGATTAAAATAGAATTCAGTTTCTAAGCAGCATCGTCACATATTCGTTTATCATTTGTTTTGTTTTTCGTTTCGAATTCAATATGAAAACAGACAAAAGGCCAACACACACACACACACACAAAATTGGCTTCAATCACAAATGAATCGATGTTTCAGAAATATCGCTTTTCTGATTGGCGAACACTTTCAACATGCTTTTGGCAGTGTCAAAGAAAGTATTCATAAAAAAAATCATCGCTTTAATAAAAACAGTATCTATCATCGTTAGGCCGGAGGTAACACTAAAACGAATCACTCATGCGTACACACTTTTCATGTGTATATTGTGCGCTTTTCATCCGGTAGTATTTACATTGCATGCATTGAATAATATGAAAGGTATTTAACAACCAACAGCCAACACTGACTAGCTTGACAATTGTATAAAAGTCTACATCGTGTACAAGTTCCGCATAAATTTAATTTAGAATTCCCCTATTTTACTGGCCGAACGAATAACAGAATTGATTATTTGGATACCATTTTTCATTGAAGCTTTTTTTTTTCCTGATTAGTTAAGCACTTCAACTTTCACCGTGTCACATTCACTATGGCTGTCATTTTCATTTAATTCGCAATTTTAAATTGAACATTTCCCTTCGAAGCATTTTTTCCTTTTTATTTTCATTCATTCATTCAGAAAAATCAAAAAAAAAAAAAAAAAGACCGAGTCATCAATTTATTAATGGATAGCATCGAACATGGAATGAGACTTTGTCCAAATTCGATTTCGTTGATGAATTTGATCAACAGAATTCAAAATATGGTTTCCATTTTCAATGAATCGCAATCGAAATTCCAAATACAGAAGAAAAAGAATGAGAAAGAATACGAGATGAAAACGTTTCGAATTCAATATGAAAACAGACAAAAGGCCAACACACACACACACACACAAAATTGGCTTCAATCACAAATGAATCGATGTTTCAGAAATATCGCTTTTCTGATTGGCGAACACATTTCAACATGCTTTTGGCAGTGTCAAAGAAAGTATTCATAAAAAAAAATCATCGCTTTAATAAAAACAGTATCTATCATCGTTAGGCCGGAGGTAACACTAAAACGAATCACTCATGCGTACACACTTTTCATGTGTATATTGTGCGCTTTTCATCCGGTAGTATTTACATTGCATGCATTGAATAATATGAAAGGTATTTAACAACCAACAGCCAACACTGACTAGCTTGACAATTGTATAAAAGTCTACATCGTGTACAAGTTCCGCATAAATTTAATTTAGAATTCCCCTATTTTACTGGCCGAACGAATAACAGAATTGATTATTTGGATACCATTTTTCATTGAAGCTTTTTTTTTCCTGATTAGTTAAGCACTTCAACTTTCACCGTGTCACATTCACTATGGCTGTCATTTTCATTTAATTCGCAATTTTAAATTGAACAATTCCCTTCGAAGCATTTTTTCCTTTTTATTTTCATTCATTCATTCAGAAAATCAAAAAAAAAAAAAAAAAGCCGAGTCATCAATTTATTAATGGATAGCATCGAACATGGAATGAGACTTTGTCCAAATTCGATTTCGTTGATGAATTTGATCAACAGAATTCAAAATATGGTTTCCATTTTCAATGAATCGCAATCGAAATTCCAAATACAGAAGAAAAAGAATGAGAAAGAATACGAGATGAAAACGAAGTGATTATTAGGTTTGCTTCTAATCATTTGTGAGTTACTGATGTTTTTTTCTATTGTTTTAATGATTATTTGTTTTGTATGGTTGTGATTTGATTGAACTCATAGGCGAATGTGATGATGCGTATAAATTCAATCATTTTCTTGCCTATTTAGCTTTCAATTTATTTAGTTTATAAGAATAACGAAGATTGTGTTGTTGTTCCCATTTCTCAATAAAGCTAATCCATTCAATGAAGCGATATATATATTTTATATGTACTCAATTCGGTTCATTGAAAACATTCAATCTAAAATATGTATTGTGACTATATTTTGAATGTGACAATGCACAATGATTTGCCATTTTATTTTTATTTTTTATTCATCAGAAGCTCAATTTTCATTTCGTTTTCGTCTTCAGCACGCATCGCCCAAGTGTATTCACATGTAAACGCATTCAATCAATCGCATTGAATAGACTCTTTTTAACATTAATGTTGTAAATATTGATCAAATATTGGATAATTTAGAGGCCAGTCTTCCAGTCTATTCAAGTCATCACAACAAAAATGATGTTTACATTACATTTGAATGGATTTCAATGAAAAAAAAAAAAAATAAATGAAAATAGAATGAACGACAAAGGACAAGGAAAAAAAAATGTAAACGAATACTTATTTCTTCGCATACATCGAACACCATTATTTCTCATATTCTGCTGTCGAACAAGATAAAATTTCACTCAAATGTATATTTTATTGGCAATTTTGCTCGTGAAACATTCATCATCATTATTATTATTGTTATTTTTATTATTTGCTTCCAATCGACGAGGCGGTATATCGAATGTAGTCTCGAACTACAGATCGAAAATGACATTATATACTCCTGTATGAAGAATTTCCCCAAAGAAGAATTTTTTATTTTTTTTATTTTTTCCGTTTATCTTTTATTGCATGACAATTTGCCAACCATCATCAATACCCCAACAAACATTTTATGCGAACGTTTATGTGTCGTGCACGAATTTATTGCCATAAAATGCATAAAAAAGATGCTTTCAAAGTCAACAGCTCATATCGATTTGAGTTTTGAAGTTTATCGATAACAATTTTCTTTATTTTTATTTTGTCGTTCATTTTGGTGAGAATATGCGACGTCTAACTGCAGAGGTGTACTGTGATAACACCATAAATTCTAGATGGGCTCCGCTGTATTCTAAATTCAAAATACATATATTGAAAAACCAAAAGGAAAATGAGCAACAACGCGAAAAAGACAAATGCTTAACACCGAATACCTTGTTGCATCTCCTGTATCTGTTTATATGCTGGTAATTCATTTCCTGAAGAAATGTTTCATTCCGAAGTTTAGAGCATCCTGTTGTCACGTAATTGTAATGTGAGTAGATGTTGAATTTAATCACAAAATAAATGATTTCAAGCGAAATGAAAGAGGAGCGAACAAAAGAAGAAATTTTCGTATTTTGTTCACCATTTTTAGCTCATTTGTTGTGTTTCTTGATGCTGTTAAAGATTTTCTATTTTTCTTGATGCTGCCATTGAAAGTAAGACATCTTACCATTATGTCTGAGACAATGACGAACTTCATTACGGTAACGGATGGAACAATAGTGGTACACTAATATTGTATAGCACTTTTTTTCTTTTTTTTTCTTATCAAATGATTGAAAATGACACCAAAATACAATCATTTCAATTTGAAGAGTCGTTCATCTTTTCTAGTATCCACTGTGGTAACTATAGTTTTTTGTTCATCGTTCAATCATCACATTTACTTGAGGCTTCTAGCTTGAATGGTTTTGGATGCGGCAATGAAAATAAAATGTTTGTTTTTCTGTTGGATTTATATTTATATTATGCTTTGCGATCAATCTTCGTCCAAACAAATGAAAATGAATGAATAACCTGAAAACAATGACAATTTCATTGAATTGTTCACATTTTCTCCTCGAATTTTCTTGTTTTATATGCGTTTCGTAAATAATAAAACTTTTTCCCTTGGATTTATCTTCAAAAAAGCTTTTGCCATACATTATCAAAAAACTGTCCTCTTGTCGGCTCTATTTTCGTTTTCAATTGAATCTTCATCATTTTGTTCAATTTATGTAGACCGTTATTATTATAGCCCGGATGTCATCGTTTTTCGTTGACCTTTTCCGTTTGAGGCATTTAAGATTGCTTTTATCATTCAAAAGGGAAACCATAATGGATTTAATTTGGCTTCGAATCTATGATTTATGTACACCTTTGGTGTTTTATTGCTTTCGTTTGCAAGCAAATGTTACAAAGATCCTTGTTGTATATGATATATGTGTAAACGTACGACAACAATAAATCTCTTCGATTTTTTTTTTTTTTGTTCCCTTCTCTTTTGTGAAAATTACGACGAGTGACATGAATAACAACAGAAATAACCAACGCGAAGCGATTGCAAAATCAAATCAAATTTTATTATTACCGAATTTGTATAAAATGTAATAACGAACAATAAAACTTCTAACACGTACGCACATCAACGATGGCTTTAGCATGTCCTTCTCAGTGTTTCGGTGTAAATATTCTTTATATTTTCCTTTTTCGATTCGATATGAAGAGGGCAAAAAATTCGTCTGTTATTTTCTTGTTTACAAATTTATTAGCATGCTACTCGTTTATAGGCTGTTGCTTCGTTAGCTTGATTCAATATAAAGACACCACACTGACTCATCAACACTATCATTATATGCACACCATGCAATGAACGCAGTAAAAATTGCCTTCCTAACATTTCAAGTGTTTGATTATTATTATTTATAAAAAGAAATTCAATGGACTGAATTTTTATAACCATAACGATTTGAATCAAAATCTGTTTTTTTGCGATTTCAAATGAAGACAAAAAACTGAACTGTTACCAAATTCACCATTCTTATAATAATCATAAGAATAATTGTGTTCGAGAATTGAATTTTTTTTCATCACAATTTTTTAATGAAATTGCCTCAGTATTCTTTTTTATGCCAAAAAACGAGCCAATTTCATCCAACGACTGTGCTGACTCTTAACTTAGTTAATAAAATTTAATTCTCTAGCACGAATGGTAGAATACATGGAGTGGCTACTAAAAACTACATCTATAAAAATGATATTGAATACATACCGTTCCTTCGAAGTATTCCGTTGCCAGCAATTTGATATCGAATTCAAATTCGATATTCGATGTATCAACGGTCGGTTGCTTTGTAAACATTTCGGATTGCATTGATATAATAAATAATTGATATGATGTGAAAATAAAATCCTTAATGTGAGTGTCCGTCGGTGTGTGTGTGTGTGTGATTGTAGTTCGATAAATGGCTACCACAATAATTTCCAATTGTGTTAACCAGATTTTGCAAATGCAATAAGCGGTTTGATATGAACCGCGTGCGTCGTTCGCTTCTTATGCTTTCAATTTGATAATAAATTTTGATTGCAATGCTATATGAACAACGACCATTGAACGTGAAACAGTGTTATTGTTTTTGGGTATGCCATTTATGAGATTGAATGTAACCATTTGTATTTCAATTGCAAACTTTTCGATTCATTCATATAAATAATAGCAGCAAAATGCAAACAAAGGCGCAAATATATGAGCGCTTAGTATTCTGTACTCAGTCAGTGCTGAGTATGTAGTCGGTTAAATTGAAGGGTAAAATAATAATGCGACTGTTGCTGTTGATATGCTGGTTGTTGTTATTCTTATTATTACTATATTTCTGTTTTTTTTTTGTTCGTTATTTATATTTTCTGCTTTTTTTTTCTTTTTTGCTGATGTTAGTGTATTTCTTGAAATTCAATTCCTTTTAACGTTGCACCTTTAGCCAATTCAATTGCAAGGTGTCCTTCTCTATTGATTTTTCGACTCAACGTTATTTACATTCTTCCCCAACTTAAATTCTCAAGTTTTTTTTTTTAGAATGTTTTCATCATTTTTTCCCTTTTGATGCACTTATTCATGCCACGGTTGTTGGCATTTTTTAACGTTCACCATTTTTCTTTCTTTTCAATTGTTGGATTATAATTAATATTATTATTATTTTTTTTTGGTAGCTGTCTGTTTGATTCCGGACCCAACCAAATCCACTTTTATGGGAATTCTTGTTTTATTTATGTAATTCTTTTCATTTTTGTCATTTTACAATTGAGTTTTTTTTTCTTTTCATATTTAAATTGAATTCTACGATTGCCGTTATGATTCGATTTTATCTCTTCCGTTTTTCTTTCAATTCAAAACAAATATGAATTCATTCATTCATTCATTATTGTTATTTATTTGAAATGAACGATTGTTTTTGTCAGCGAGCGAAATCGTTTAAAACATATTCCGAAGATCACGTTCCGGACTCAGAAACGGGAAAAGCAATGTGGGCGGCAAACGGAATAGAATCATTAAGCGTCAAACATTAAATTCGACAACTTCTGTTGCAACTGGAACTCAAATCACAACTTTTATTTAGATTTTTTGTTTTTCCTTGTCATTATTATTTAAATGATGGAAGCATTTTATGACTATTTTTCCTGTTAAACATTATTCGATAAACTGTTATGGTTGTTTTTTTCTTATTGTATTAAAATTTAGTGAACAAAAGAGTTATTTGAAATGTTGTATTGAATACAATAATTTCACAGGAATTAATTTAGTCATTCAGTTGTTCAACAAGCTCATGATTTTTAATTTTTTTTTTTCATATTTTCTCACATTGAACAATTTTTATTTTGTGCATTGCAGGCAAACAAATGAAACAAACAGAAACCAACAAAAACACTTTAAAGCGAATATACCAACAATAATTCGCGCGGCGAGCATAAATTCAATTCGTACCGTTATGTTGAACGAAATAAAGCACACTGTGTGCAAAACGATAAGAACCGTTATTCAAATTGCTCCAAGTTTCAAATGTTCCGTAAAATGTGCTAGCAAAGAAGTTGCCCACGCAGTGCATGAACAAGGGAATACAATTGGTGCTTTTACTGGATATGTATGTAATAACGAATGTTGTCCCATGGAACAGATGGATGAATTGGTGGATGGTGGATAGTGAATAGATCAGTTGCATGCAAAAAGCGGAGACAAAAAGCTTTTTTCGTTTATATTCCCACAAATACTTGTATGGTTTCCTTGTCGTATCATCGGTATGCATTTCATGCATGGAATTGAGAGAGTGCTGACACTGAGAATATACAGTGAAAATTCTCTTTAACGTGAATATTGTCCATTGTACATTTGTACGTGTACGTATTGAATATGATGATTCGTGTCGTGAATACATAAATGGCTAATTTAACGTCTAGTGACTCTAGTAATGTTTGTCTGACGACGGTGTGTTTAGTGTTTATAGCTTTATTATAAAATAAGTGTATGTGTCCAAATATACATCTAATGAACCCACACATACCCCACATATGGCCAAAATAAATACTGAACCATTTATAAAATTTATCGATGTGTGGAGCCATTGTTTTCGTTCAATGATTCACAAATATGTTTGTTATTGTATATTATGTATGTATATATGGAGTACATTGTATATTAATCAAAACAACTTGTTTTGTATTTTCAATTTTTATTCAATTTGATATAATTTATGGGACACTTGCTGATTATTATTTATTGTCATGCGCATTGAGCATTTGAACATACATGTGTACATTATTATACACATTCTCTCTCTTAATGTTTTGTGTCTCTCTGAGTTTTGGTATCAAGCTTGCAATAAATACATAAAATTGTCCTCATTCAAAGTACGCACAGCCCGTAGCCTTATCATTATTACTCATTTTCAATTTGTGGTTCTTCAAGTGGTGCTCGGTCTTCACGCCTTGCGCTCTGACTACGATTGCTGAAAATCAATTTCTCAATTGTGATTATTGGCGACTCAAATGCTAAACTGGCAAATATTGAAATAAACACAGTCATCACAAAGTTTCCAATAAAAGTATGAAACTGCAACAAAATAATTCATAGATTAAAAAATAAATAAATAAATAACAAATAATAATAATGTTTGATCCACTCACAGCTATTGCCTCAGAGAATTGCGGAGATGTTTTCATCGCCGCTTGAAACACAATTACAACGGGAAAATGAACCAAATAAATTGCATAGGAAAGTCGTGAAAGCGGTTGCCACAGCGGATGTGATAGGAACCAGTTTACTGGTCCTCCATAGTTGTGAACACAAGCGAAAATAATGTAGCATAGGGCCATTGCCCATGCCACTCGACTAAGTGATTCATACAGTGCATGATCGAGAGATGAAACATTTTGTGTCGGTTGTACCAATGGATAGTTTGCAAATATAACTGTTGCCATTACTGCTAACGAAATTATCCATCCCAATAAATTGATCATTCTTGATATGTGTACCGTTCTATTTCGATAAATATGTAAAATATAGCCGCCGAATACACCAATCAGCCATGGAGAAAATCGAATATGAGTAGGAAAATAGGTTTTCGCCATTTTATCTCCATCAATTCTGTAAGCAAAAATTCAGAATGTCCCAAGTAAAAACTCACAGATAAAAAATGCTAATTTCAAGCCATTCACACAGTAAACATTAAAATTACGCTATTCCACAGTAAAATATGTACAAAAATATGCTCAGATGGCATCTTTTTATTGTGAAACAGCGTATTTTAAATGTTTACTGTGGAACGGCTTGAAATTAGCATTTTTTAACTGTGAGTTTTTATTTGGGGTGCTTTATACAAATCTTACTATCAATTGAATTAATAACTTACGTATCCATTCCCTGGAAATTTTCAACCAAAAATGTGCTGATCGTACATCCGATGCAGCCCAAAACCAACACTGACAGACCAAAGACCGCCTTTGATTTGAATTTATAAATCAAATACATTACAAATGGTGATATTAAAAATAGTTGGGTATCAACACTCAAGTACCAAGAATGAGCAAAGCACATATCTTTGGCATTTGCATAATTTTGAACATAAAGAAGCGTTGATAGCCAATGTCGCTCGCATTGACCTCGAATCAAAGATATTATGCCGGGCCATAGTGGACCCGATCCAAGGTATTGCATAATCGTTGATGAGAATAGAATTGAAACGACCAGCAATGGTGTTAGCCGCAAATAACGATGAATATAGAGCATCAAAATGTTTATACGTCCTCCTCTGGCGATATTGAATATGGTAACAGTGAAAATTTTCAATTTAATCGCCATTGAATTCAGAAATTATTTACATACGTTTTTTCAAATTGTTTCAACAAATTAACAGAAACCAAAAGCCCGCTCATGGTGAAAAAGGTGTCAACGGAAATCAAAGCACTCAAAATGAACATATTTTCATATTTGGACGTAAACTGTTGAGAAAAAAAAAGAAACACTAATGAGTTAATGCTTTACATACAATCTGATTTCGATTTAAAAAAAACTTTGCTGCTGTACCTCGAGGAAGTAAGCAAAATTTCGGATTGGTAGAACTAAATACATAACGTATGTATGGCCCAATACAACCCATTGAGTAGAAATTACACGAATCCCATGTAAACAATTCATCATATCCGGTGATTTTGAGGCCTCATATGATAATAATTTTCTGCCATTGGTTATTACTGAGAATGCCAACAGCCCAGTTGATTTTGGTTCTGTGAATGATACAATGG
>GL501441.1:0-15731 GCA_000149185.1 Mayetiola destructor
TTTTTTTAACTAGATCTTAGGTTTGGTTCTCGAAATATTCAGCTTTGATTGACTTTCTCCATACAATTTTGCACTGACGAAAAGCATAATTGCCAGAACAGGGCTCCTAGAGAGTCTAGCCCAAAATTAAAAAACATATATCTGAGGAATAATTCAAAGAATCTACTGTCGAAATTTCAAGGCTCTACGCTCTACGTGCTAACCATGACGATTTATGCTTGGTACAAACAAACAAAAAAACATCGAAAAACTGATTATAAAGTTGATATGATACATCAAGCAATATTTGAGTTTCATATTTGAGATTATTATTAGGTGGGCACAATCTACGGCGAACTAAGACGAAAATATTGTTCAGCATTTAAAAAGAAATGAATATTGCGATCTTGTAATTCAGACGCAGAATAAGGAGCCAAAAAAAAACCAAATTATTCTTTAGTTTTTCAGCTTATTGCCTTGATATTCGGGGCATAGTATTCATTTTATTGATTAACAATTGTTGGAATTTTAAATATATATGTTTTTGTGAAATGAAGTTCAAGTACAAGCTTGTTATTTTAAAGTCTTCTACAAGCTTGGTATAGGAAAAAGAGACAATTTTTTATTTGCAAACATTTTCAAAATATGCAAACGCATGTAAAGGGTTTTGTCACCTCGAACATTGTTAATTTTGAGCCGAATATCGTCAGGTTCTCCCCCAAGTAACAGTGTCGTAGCGTAGAAAATGGCATAAATTCCACATGCGCTATCATCAGATTGATAATATCTTGTTTTTTTGCATTCTGTTTTTACTACATCAATGTTTTCCTCCTGAGGCCAATACAAAGGTAGAATCCTTAATTTTTGCTCTTCATCAAATACTCCACTGTTCTTGCTATCGTACACCTTCACGATAACCTTTTCGTATTTAATGCATTTCCAATGACCGATACTTTTTATAACCCATGGACCGGTATACAAGATTTGAACGGTAATGTCATCCTTTACTTCCTCTGGTTTTGGCAAAAAAATTCCCGTTTGAAAATAGTGTTCGTGATACATGTGAAACCCGAGTTTCTCTCTGTTGACTATATCGATGAAGTAATTGAT
This sequence comes from Mayetiola destructor, assembly GCA_000149185.1. Classification (NCBI taxonomy): domain Eukaryota; kingdom Metazoa; phylum Arthropoda; class Insecta; order Diptera; family Cecidomyiidae; genus Mayetiola; species Mayetiola destructor. Next base: position 1,090 of record GL501441.1, read on the forward strand.
GCTTTCATATCCCAGGACTTCATTTTCTGTTGCGATTTGTTGACGAATTATATCCGGAATCCTTCAAAAACAAACAAACGAAGTCGCTCATTAAAAATAATATTTGTATATGGTTTATGTGGTGTTATATTTACGGTTTGAAATTGTCTAATTGAACTTCAGTAAATGACAATTTTTTTATGTTGTCAAACAAATCCATTCGGGCAAACCTGAACAATATAATTAAATTTGATTTCATTTTTGAAAATTCAGACAAAATTTATTGGGCTCACATTGTCGGACAAAATGCTTCTATCGATTCATCCATTATCACCTTTGATTTGTGCCTTAATTTGGAATGAAATGAAATATCTGAATGGCTTGTGATCTCAATTTGTGAAAAACTTACTGCGAAAGCTCATTCAAATATGCAATAAATCCAATCGGATCATTTTCTCTGATTTGTTTTAAGAAAATATGTGTAACTTCTCCTTCTTCTTTTTTAGATTTAATTTTCTGTTCGTATTTTTTGAACCTGAAACAATAACGTTAATTTTAAATTTAAATCAAAAAGCCTATTTTTCAATAAAACTCAAATATTAAAACCCACGTTCCATTAATCGTCTTTGTCAATGCTTCAAATGGTAAGAAAAATTTTTCATTATCGGAGTTCTTCAGTCTAAAAATGAATTTGAAATTGAATTTTGGTAACACAAATATTTATCGTTGGTATTACCAACCTTTCTTTATAATGTTTAACGTATTGGTTCTTAAATTCCTTTGAAGTATGCTTTAGATCCTGAAGCATGTTGTTTTTAAATTCGAAATCCAATAAACCGTTCGAATCAGCTGACAATGAAAGTAACTGTCCACAAAGGCTTTCGAAATCCTCATCCACATATGTCATATGTGACTGCAATTCATAATATAATAATAATAAATCTATATTGCCAAGTTTCAAAACATCGAAATTGATAATTTCTCACCCAGCCCGTCAAGAGGATCAAGAATAAAATCGTTGGAATCGATTTCATTGTAATAATAGAAATTTGAATTCAAGAGTGAATATTCCGTGTTTACTTGAGTAAAATTTTTAACTGTGAAGTATAGACGCATTTACGCTGAAATATATACGCAAAAGAAGTCATGAAAATTAAATTCTATTACGTCTGAAAAATTTCAGAGCAAATGCCGTTTATCAAATAACAGACGGCCAAGTATTTTCGAAATGTATTTGCAAGTTAGAAATAATTATGAAAAAATATGAGGACAAAACGTAGTATCGTTTCATAGAATGCAATAAAAAAATAATTGCGGATAGAAGTGGAATTTTCGTAGATGTCTAGAAGCTTCTGAATCGATTATTTTCTTCGCAAAAACGAATATTATTCATTTCTAATGCAAATTTGGCCCATTTTTCATCACGATCAATAAAATTGTTTTCGATTCAACGAATATGACACGCAAATGTTCATTAAGAGACAAAAGAAACAAGTCAACGAAAAACATCTTCTCAACGCAAACAATCTATTTTGAATTTTTCATTATTTATTCTTCTTTTTATTGACACTAACCACTCACACACTGGACTGTCGTATGAAAATAGCGATCGTTGTAAAATTCAATAGAAATCATCGTTCATATGAGTTTTGAATTTTTGAATCAAATGCAATCAATTGTTTATTGAGAAACATTCGCATAATATGTAAACACATAAAAAAACTTTGATCACCATAAACGTTATTCAATCTAGGTTTTATATTGACTGGATCTATTTCCAAGGCCAAATTAATTGTATTAAATATTGAGAAAATTCCGCATGATGTGATATCTTTTTGAAAAGTTTTTGGATCTATGTAAAAAATACTCTGATAGCAGAAGAGCAATTTCTTGTTGTGCTGAATTTAAATGTTTTTGATAAAAACTGTCATACACATAGATTTTTTGATTACGCACTTTATAATAAATGCATATCCAATGACCGATGCTTTTGCCACCAGCTCTACCAATTAATATTTGAACATCATTGGTATCATTTAAACTATTAACTTTCAAATTCGAATTTTTTGGATCGCGTCGCATTTATCAATTGAATTTATATTACATGTGACTTTTCATTCTTTTTTCACCATTCACTATTTCGGCAAAATGGTCAATGCATTCGTCCGTAAGAAGTGTATTTTCCGTTGCGATTTCTTCACAAACATTTTCTGGAATTCTATGGAAAAAAAAGAAGATATTTCCTTAAAAAGAGTTCGTGAACATGTGGCATTTTGCATCGATTATTATACTTATATCAAATACTTTTTGTTTCGAAAAGTTCGATGAATACGTTATTCGTTTGTATTTACATTGGCTGTGTTAAAACAGAAATACGATCATGATCGAACCGAATGAACAATGAACAAACAAAATAGACGCAATTTAATATATTGATATTGAAATTGTTAACTGTGAATATTACTTACACGTAATAAAAACATGTGTCGTAAATAATGATATTCACATTTCATTTTTAAGCTTATTGACTAAAACGAAAATGTTGTTCAGCATTCAAAATGGATTGAATATTGCGATCTTGTAATTTGGATGGAAAATAAAGGGTCAAAAAAAAAAAAACAAAATTATTCTTTAATTTTTCATTTTATTGCCTTGATATTCATTTATCCATGGTATAGAATTCAGTATTCATTTTATTGATTAACAATCGTTGGAATTTGATATAAATTTCGTTCCGCACAATAAAATGAATTTCAAGTACAAGTTTCTCACAACAACAATTAGAAGGGTATTAATTTTTTATTTGCAAACATTTTCAAAATATGCAAACGCATATAAAGACTTTCGTCACCTCGAACATTGTTAATTTTGAGCCGAATATCGTCAGGTTCTCCCCCAAGTAACAGTGTCGTAGCGTAGAAAATGGCATAAATTCCACATGCGCTATCATCAGATTGATGATATCTTGTTTTTTTGCATTCTGTTTTTACTACATTAATGTTTTTCTTCTTAGGCCAATACAAAGGTAGAATCCTTAACTTTTGCTCTTCATCAAATACTCCACTGTTCTTGCTATCGTATACCTTCACGATACCCTTTTCGTATTTAATGCATTTCCAATGACCGATACTTTTTATAACCCATGGACCGGTATACAAGATTTGAACGGTAATGTCATCCTTTACTTCCTCTGGTTTTGGCAAAAAAATTCCCGTTTGAAAATAGTGTTCGTGATACATGTGAAACCCGAGTTTCTCTCTGTTGACTATATCGATGAAGTAATTGATGCTTTCAAATCCCAGGACTTCATTTTCTGTTGCGATTTGTTGACGAATTATATCCGGAATCCTTCAAAAACAAACAAACGAAGTCGCTCATTAAAAATAATATTTGTATATGGTTTATGTGGTGTTATATTTACGGTTTGAAATTGTCTAAATGAACTTCAGTAAATGACAATTTTTTTATGTTGTCAAACAAATCCATTCGGGCAAACCTGAAGAATATAATTAAGTTTGATTTGATTTTTGAAAACTCAGGCAAAATTTATTGGGCTCACATAGTCTCACGAAATGCTTTTATCGATTCATCCATTATCACCTCGGATTTGCGCCTTAAAGTGGAATGAAATGAAATATCTGAATGGCTTGTGGTCTCAATTCGTGAAAACTTACTGCGAAAGCTCATTCAAATATGCAATAAATCCAATCGGATCATTTTCTCTGATTTGTTCCAAGTATGAATTTGTATATCGTAGTTTTTTACGATCAAATGTCCGTCCGTATTCTTCGAACCTGAAACGATAACGTTAATTTCAAATTTAATTCAAAAAGTCTTTTTTTCAATAAAACTCAAATATTGAAACTCACGTTTTATCAATCGTATCTGTCAATGCTTCAATTGGTAAAAATACTACTTCATTTTCGGGGTTCTTCAGTCTAAAAATGAATTTGAAATTGAATTTTGGTAACACAAATATTTATCGTTTTATACCAACAGTTCTTCATAACGTTTAACGTATTCATCCTTAAATTCCTTTGAAGTATGCTCTAGATCCTGAATCATGTTGTTTTTAAATTCGAAATCCAACAAACCGTTCGAATCAGCTGACATTGAAATTAACAGTCCACAAAGGCTCTCGAAATCATGATTCGCATCTGTCATATATGCCTGCAATTCATAATATAATAATAAATCTATATTGCCAAGTTTCAAAAGATCGAAATTGATAATTTCTCACCCAGCCCGTCAAGAGGATCAAGAATAAAATCGTTGGAATCGATTTCATTGTAATAATAGAAATTTGAATTCAAGAGTGAATATTCCGTGTTTACTTGAGTAAAATTTTTAACTGTGAAGTATAGACGCATTTACGCTGAAATATATACGCAAAAGAAGTCATGAAAATTAAATTCTATTACGTCTGAAAAATTTCAGAGCAAATGCCGTTTATCAAATAACAGACGGCCAAGTATTTTCGAAATGTATTTGCAAGTTAGAAATAATTATGAAAAAATATGAGGACAAAACGTAGTATCGTTTCATAGAATGCAATAAAAAAATAATTGCGGATAGAAGTGGAATTTTCGTAGATGTCTAGAAGCTTCTGAATCGATTTTTTTTTTGGAAAAAACGAATATTGTACATTTTAAATGCAAATTTGACCCGTTTTCCAACACGATCGATAAAATTGTTTTCGATTCAACAACGATGACACGTGAATATTCATTAAGAGACGAATGAAACAAGGCAAACAATCTATTTTGAATTTTTCATTATTTATTCTTCTTTTTTATTGACACTAACCACTCACACAGTGAACTATCGTATGAAAATAGCGATCGTTGTAAAATTCAATAGAACTCATCGTTCATATGAGTTTTGAATTTTTGAATCAAATACAATCAATTGTTTATTGACAATCATTCGCATAATATGTAAACGCATAAACGAACTTTGATCACCATAAACGTTATTCAATCTAGGTTTTATATTGGCTGGATCTATTTTCAAAGCCAAATTAATTGCATAAAATATTGAGAAAATTCCGCATGGTGTAGTATCTTCCTGATAAGTTATACAGCTATAGACGAAACAAATATTTAAATGCAACCAGAGAGTTTGAAAGTCCATAAATAAGTAAGAAATAGAACAGAAGATGGCAAGACAAAATCGAACGCAATATGTAAACGAGACAAATAAAAACAATTGCATTCAGGTTAAGGTTAATTTGCAATTTTGTTTACTCATGATAAAGTTTTTGAAGCTAGCTCTTCTGCTTTTCCTTATCTTTAACCATGTTGAATCGAGCTGAAAACAACAAAAATCGGAAAAGAAAAACTGCTACTGAAAATCATTCCGTTTGTTGATGTGATAAGTGCGAAATGAGAATTTTTCACATCGATTGAACAGTTGAATGGAGATCCACTTTTCCATATTGTTCTGTGATTTTATATCCAAAAAATGGTAATGAGATGAATTGAAGGCGACGAGAGCAGCGAATAAATTGTAGAGCAGTGAATAGAAGTTAAAGAAGCCGCGATAAAATAAGCAAAAATCGGGTGTGAAATCCTAGAAAATGTATGCATATTTGGTTATGGTTGAGTCAAGAGACATGTAGCCCATCAGATGAAAATGTTAAAGAAAAGCGGAATGGAATTCAATTTTTATTTAAGGGTGTCGAAAATTGAAGATACATACGACATACGCAGAGCACACAGTGTACACGAAATGAACATATTTCTTTTCAATCTTCTTTTTTGTTGTTTCTTGATGCAAATGAATTCGTTGACAAAAAAAAAAAAAAATAATAATAATAAGAAAATAAATTGTTGCATCTGCTCTCTTTTCCAATTTGCGGGAACAATTCGCTCTATCGCAAAATGTATTTCATTGTTCGTATTGAAATCAATCAATTTTTAATTCAACGATGAAGTCATTTCAAATGGTACCAATTTCCGAACACACCGACGACACGAATTTTACATTAGCCATTCTGGATTCAAGATAATTCAAAATTGAAAATACATTTCTGTTTCCATTGTTCCCATTCAAATCGATATGGAATTCTATCGCAAAAAAAAAAATTGACAATCTGCAAGGTAAGTCTGGATATTTTTTTTGTCGATCAATTAAAATCTAAGAGGGAGAAAGATAAGAGACATTTTACTTTTCAACTTTGAGCTTTGCGCTTTGCATCATGATTCGGCTTGTGCGAGATTCCAATTTAATTAATTACATCAAGTTGTGAATCCAAAGTATATTTTCATGTCGTACATGTCGTACGCAAAATAAGTCGATTCCCAACTGATTGCACGATTTATCGATTATTATCATTTTCCTTTGCTCATTACCATACCCGTGCATCGGCAGATCGAATCGCATTTACTCCATTTGACAAGCGTCGAGAATTGCGAATCAATATTTCAAAATTTAAGTCAATGATGAACAGTTTTTTCTGTCTCATTTTTTTCGGGATGCCGTCTATTGTCGTATCTTGAACCCGTCAAATGCCATTTGAATATTTAATGTATGACATCATTCTGTCGTTATACGGAAAAAACGTGAAACAATAAAAAGCGGATGGAAAATATTGCTTAATAATATGCTGTGGTTGGCGTAATCGTAAAAGAGAATCCGCAATGAGAATTATTCACTTGAAAGCTCATTTCATTTCACCTTCACGTTTCTGGTTTCCCTTCTCATACCATTCATTCAATGATTGAATTTTGCTCTTAGAAAAATTTCTCAATTTTGTGTGGCCTAAATCGAATGGTGAGCGAGACGACAACACCAAAAACAGAATGAAATTCAAAGGAAAGAAACAACAAAATCGTTGAAAGGAGCAACACAATACAAGAAACAAAGTTAAATGCTTTCACCAAAACGAAATACCATAAATTGCATACCATTCCAGGCTCCGTTATTATTATCGACATTTATTCAAATGCCCAATGTTAACCGTACATAGTTTGAATTTGAATCTATTTAAATATAAATATATACACTTTTTTTTGGAGTTCGATCGATGTTCGGAGAACCCATCGGATTTCATCGTTGAAAATCCATTGCTTTTGTCCCAAATGCGAACGATTATCATTTCAGGCTATTTTCTACTCACGTTCAACTACTTTCACAGTAAATTTAACAAGAAATTGTGTGCTGACGGCTGAAGGGTGTGCTTTTTGTCGGTACGCGTAATCGTTTCGACTTTTTCGATTGTTAATACATTTTTTTTTTCTTTAGTTTTCCTTTTTCTATTTTGCTGGTTGTCGCTGAAGTTTCCATTTCTTCTTCATTTCTTTAAGTTGGGCTACTGATTGCATTTTGTAGTCGTCATTGTCGTCGTTCCGATTCCACTTATGCTTTGTTTCTTATTTCATTTCGATTTCTTTTTCCCCAACTTCTATTGTATTTTTTGTATGGATTAAACGATGGATATTATATTGCAGATGTAATAAATCTCAGATAGAAATGAAACGACAGTAATAAATGTATTTAAGTTCCATTTTTTTTTTGTTTTTTTGATTGTTTATTCAAAATGTGTGCAGTGTGCAGATGTCGATACATAACGATTGCTCGGCATTTTCGATTTTTCGCTGGAACTTTTGTTTTCATTTATTCGGGGTGGTTTTTTTTTTGTTTTTCATTTTTATTTAAAATTTTGCATATGATTGTCATATATGGCATGTGCATATGAATGGAGCTCGTATTTTTATCATGACTGGATGCTTGAAGCGAAACCACGAACCATTTTCGATGAACAGCAGATTGAAAGAAAATGGAAAATTTCTCGTGAACTTGAAGATGTGCAAAACACATTTTTTTTTTGGCTAGCATAACAGTCTCAATTTTTGAACAGAAAATGCAAAACATTGCAAATCATTACATTTATAGAGTCATCATGGTTACTGGTTACTGTTATTTGCTCAAACTGAGATACAGGAAAAAAAATTCCAATTTAATTTAAAATCCAAAATGAACATGATTAGACTGGAGCAAACTGGCATTGATGGAAGCATTTCACTGCAAACACGTAGCATAATTTATTGATGTGAATTGAATCTTCTTTTGTATTGAAATAGGGGCCAACCGGAAAGAAAGAAAAGGAGCCGGCAAACAAAGATGCGTTGCACACATGTGTGCCTTTGATTTTATTTCAAATCGAAATCTCAGCTCCATTCGATTGTGTACAGTTTTTTTCTTTGCTTTTTATTTGCATTTTAACAATGTCACGTTCATGAAATAAAAAGAATGAATTCAAATATCGTAACACATTTCCTCCCACCGATTGTGAATGGAATGAGTGAAGCAAAAAATAACAATAGCAAACGACAAATAAATGTTCGGTGCTAAGTGTTCAGTGTTTGGGTTAGTAAATTGTAATGATTTTTATTCCATTTTCAATATTATAAATATTTATATGTTCCGCATCGTTTCTCACTAATGTGTGTGCTAGTCCCACCGGCTGAAATGTCGATATTTTTGGTTGAAACGTTTACACCGGATCGGTGCTAATAAAATTAATGCAAAGGAATGAAACAAAATGAGCGACACTTTTTGTAGAGAAATTTTCCTTTCCATATTCAAACAAATGCCATTTACATTCGAAGATGAGTGCCGAGCATTTGTCTTTTGAGCCATTCATTTTACATGCACAAGTACATTTGGCGGTATGAGGCCTGTATTAAATAGTACGTTTTTTATTCGATTTCCATTCAAAGAAAGTATTTTATTAATGCTCAAAGTATTTGTTTCCTTAGCATTCACGTATTTCGTTCTCTTTTTTCTTTATTTTTGGGTATTGTGCACTGTTCCCATACCGCAATAAAGTTCAGTAGCAGCACATAGTACCTTTATAAAGATATCATTACATTTTAAATGCACCCCTTGAGAGATTTTCTGGCCATTATCCTTATTTTTTTTTTTTTTTCATTCCAAGTTTTATCCAACTGTAACAAGGGTTGAGATGGTTTCGAATCAAAGACAAATGTATTTTTTCTATTGCCTTTGAATGCGTAGCATGTGTATTATGTGAATCATTGCTATGGCCGAAGGATGTTGAAGAATATATTTGAAAAACTTTGTGACCAAATGTCATTTCACTTCACTATTTGATTTTTTCGGAAACGCACATCCGACACTTGATTCGAATTCCTTCATTGGCCATTTAATATGCTTTAGAGACTTGTTTGGTCACTTGACGATTCAATCGGTGGCTATGGGCATAGAAAATGAAATATTTAGAGGGGTTTTTTTTTGGTAACAAAAGTGACCTTTATTTTATAATCTTTTAATTGAAAACCAAAAAAAAAAAAATCAATTTTCGTCTCATTTTGAATGATTGGATTTCAATTCATAGTTTAAAAAGGGGAAACAAAATGGTTAACTATTGTATAATTATTCGATTTTATTTTTTATAACTGGTCACCTTTAGCCAAGTTCCACATATTGGTGACAATACTATTTTTTTGGCATCAAATTCCATTGGTACAAGTGTGCGATCACATTTGGCAAATTCAAAATTTTGAAGCATTTTTACTAATCCAATGCGAGCTTGAAGCATTCCAAATCGTAGGCCAATGCAGTTTCGAGGGCCTTCACCAAACGGTAAAAATGAACAAGTCGGCCTTTGGCTAGCAGCTTCTGATGAAAAACGATCTGGATTGAATTCTTTTGGATTTTCATAGATTTCTGGATCGTGATGTATGCCATATATCGGAATAAAGATCAACATTCCCTTTGGAATGGTGTAATTGGTACCTGGAACTGCATAATTGTTTGTTGCAACTCGAGATGTAGTCGCACCTGGTGGATATTTTCGCAGGGTTTCTACATTTGAAACAGAAAAGGGGAAAATTGTCAATCAAATGAATAGAGAATATCAATAATAATCAAGTATCTAAAACTACAAACCGTTGATTATTTGCTCGACATAAATCATTTCATTTATTGCATCATAACTCAATTCACCATTGTATTTCGATAAAATTGTCCGAATTTCATTGCGTGCTTTATCTTGAATGTGTTTATTATGTTCCAATGCCAGCTCATATAAGCAATAGGTCAATGTAGTCGACGATGTTTCAAATCCAGCCAAAAAGAATACAAACGCTTGTGCGGCTATTTCCTCAATTGTCAATGCTCCATGTTCATTGGTGACTGGATTATTTTTCAAATTAATCAATAAATCCATAAAATCGTTTCGTTTTACATTGTTTTGTTCTCGATAGTGGACTGTTTCTTTGACTGCATTCAAAAAAAAGTCGGTTACATCTTTGTGATGTGCTCGCATGCCTAATTTTTTGGCCAAACCCGGTAGCGATGAAACAATAATTCGTCCCATGGAACCGAGTTTCGGCTGTTCAAATACTTTTTTGCCCATTTGACGGAACATTGCATTCGGATCTTTTAAGCTATTGCATTCAATGCCAAATGCACAGGTACCAATGACATCAGTTGTAAATCTGCCCAACAAATCATTCATTTCCACTTCATTGTCAGTTTTACAAATTTCATCTAAACAATTCACAAATTCATCGGCAACACTGACAATCGTTGGAAACATAAATTTCATTTTGCCCGATGTAAAAGTCGGTGTTAGTTTTGCTCTTAACGGACGCCACCTCTCATGATCTAAATTAAATAAATGAGCCGACAATGGATCGTCTTTTTCATTGACAAAAACTCCGCGCGATGCAAACATCGAAAAATCTTTAATCAAAACATTTCGAATCATATCCACATCCGTTAATAAAATTATTGGTTTAATGAAAAAATACAATCCAACAAATTTGCCTTGATTTTTAAACTGTTCATACGCCGATGCCAAACGCAATGAAAATTGTTGCTTTGATCGTGGAACGGTTATAAAACCAAATGGAAATTTGGGTGGTAAAAATGCAATATCATGGCGTTGCCAATAGGTGAATTTCCATTTTATGAACCAATAAATTAGTCCCAAAACTACACCGATTAGAAAAACTGTTTCTAAGTATGCCATTTGTCAATTCACAACAATTTACTTTAACTTGAATCTCAAATCATTCAACTTTCTAAAATAATACTGATTTCAGGCACTTGTATTATTTGACAGCCGTTCTCGTTAAACAGCAAGAGAACAATGATTTCATCACAAATAAGAATTCACAGTCAACAGCGTGTGTTGACTCAAATTGTGATCTAACATTAATCAACTTACTCAAACAGACAAATAAGCATCACACACATGCACACACACAGACACGTGATCAGGCGACCTACGAACATCACACAAAACCACACATAACGGATTGTATTTAATATTGTAAAAATAAAAAACAACAGATACACATCTATACATTTACCATACTAAATAATCACAAATCTTGAACTTATTATGAAACCAGAAACCAGTTTACAACATCATCGCATCGTATGCAATTTACGATATTTATTTATTCTTGCTATTTGTTGCTGTGTTTTGTGTTCCATACGCTAATGTGTTTGTGTATTCATTTTTGTTGTTATTATTATTATCAAAACTGCTGTGGATTGAGAGTGAGATGCAAACAGCATTATCATCGTGATATTGTGAATCGTGAGTAAAGAATCAACAGATAAAAATATTGCTCGTAAATGTGATTTTGACGGCGTCACTTTTGAGTTTTATACACATTGATTGCAGTCATATAACAATTTGTGTTTGACTGGGTTTTTAAACATTAAAAACTTTTGGCTCATAAATTCGAATGAATTTATATTTAGAATCAAGTGGATTTCACAATAATATTCATTGACAATTCAAATCAAGCCGTATCATTCTAAAAAAAATCTGATTCAGCGTTCAATCCGATTGTTAGTAATTGGTGTGTGATTTGTGATCGTATTAGTTGTGCTCTATATCTTGATTTTATCAGTTTGTTTATATTGGCTAGTGCAAGTGAGAGGCCTATGTTCGAGTGAATCGAGACGATTAAGTAGTGATTATTATCATGATTTGTGAACTGTGCCTTTTGACGAATCATGCTTACACAGTGGCATTGATGTTTTTGTCGGGAATGACATATCACATTACGTCTCCCATAACTCATGACACATGATTCACTATATGGCAACAAAGTGGACAATCAAAAAAAAAAATAAAATTGTCCATCGTTTAGTTGCGCATATTTATATGAATTATCATCGTGATCTTCGAACCGATTAATTGCTCCTTATTACTTTTAATGGTCTAAACTATAAAGATATTTTTTATTGGCGCATTTTCGAATGAATTCCGCAATCAAAATCCTCATTCAGATATTCTGAGATGGAATGAAATTGTTGAAGAGCAATAGGGGCAATGTAAATTTGTAAACATCCAGGTGCTAAAACACCCGTAAAAAAATTTTATATATCTCATCATGACTATACAAGAGAATAGCCCACAGCCAGTAGTTTATTCGACAATGTGTAATTCATTCGGGCTCAAAATGATTCTGTGCCACAATATTCACATTGCGACACATCGATCCGGTGTGTATATAAAATAATTCAGTTTACAAACATGCTAAAGAAATCAGATGTGCCGCAAGACATTTTCATTGTATTTAAATAGTTCAGTCGCACCCAACATCCAACATCGAATACCACAGAGAAATCGAAATTTTTTGCAGATAAAATACAAAATTGGTGGTTTTTGATGTGTTAGTCATTGTTCGCCGTACACTGGGCATCCCGATATGCAATGATATAGACGTGCTTGTTGATTTTTTGCCTGATGCGTAATCAATGGTGTCGTAGTCGCAAAAGATGAATTTTGCATTATTAAGCCGCCGGCACTTTGAATAATACGCACAGAGTTGAATGGATGAATGTATTCATTTGCATGCAATAAGTATGGCATGGAAAACAAGAAGATGTGAATTTGAACGTCAAAGAACCGATGGGACAAATGAAATAATAATAAAATAGACTACCAAAACCAGGAACAAAAATAACTTCCGAAACGTATACATTTTATTCGAAGAGAAAATGTTGTGGATGAGAGGCAAGATTTTCTTGTGGCAAGTGGACTTATCGCACGTGTATAATTCGCCTCATCCGAAGAGTGGCTGGCTCTAGATAAAATGAATGAGATAGCAAAATCGTTTCGAATCAACGATATTGTTGTGTTAAAATACAACGTTCAGATACCGATGCCGATGCATATTATACATTCGCTTGGAACCGGTAATATCACTACACACACACACACACACATAAACACACACACACACACAATAGAATCCTTCATTATGCCAAACGACGATGAAGAACACAAGTTTTATTACATAATTTTATCTTCTTGAATCAAGTTTTGTTGTATGAATATATAGTATACAGAAATACGCTTCAAGGCATACCACAAAACGGGCAAATAAAGAATAGAATCAACACGAGGCCAAGATGACACCAACAGCAAACGAAGAAAAAAAAACAACAGACATTTGCGCAAATGGCAACAACGAAGCAAAATGAAACGAAAAAAAAAACGTTACGAAAGATTACAATTATCGAGAGACAAATTGGTGATATCAGGATGCCATGACATGCCATTCAGTAACAAATTGGGTTGATTTGAGAGAAATAACCGAAAACTAAAGGCACTTTAGAACCTTTTAGTTGCAGCGCATTTCACTTTCGAAATCATGATGAAATCAAGTGTCAATTTAAGGATTTTTTTTCTTCTGTTGTTTCTTTTCAAATTACAACACAATTTGATAGGTTTACATTTGGAATAAAGTGAGCAATATTTACCTGAACATAAATGGCAATGGCAGTCCGTAGCATCACAATAAAGTGAAACCATTCTACATTCGATCCGATTTTTAAGGATCGCATTCGTTTTTGTTCTTCCTTGTCTTCCTTTCAAGCTCAGGCAAGCGTGAAATTGAACTTTTAAATGTAGAACAAAAATAAAGATTTCCCAATGGTGAATTATTTTGTTAGAAACAAATAAAAGTTTTTTGTAAGTTTAAATATCACAAACTAAGAAAACGAGGGCCGAACGTTGAAACTACGTAAGTCCCAAAGATCTATCAAAAAAATGTGCGCACACAAAAATGAGAAAATATTTCAATTAAACAGGAGCACTGCAGTTAAAATAGTGAATCATTTTATTTTTATCATTTTGCTTTCATAGAAATGGGCATTTAACTACATCAAAACAACGTTATCCCGAGAAAAAAAACTGTTTTCATCGACAGGAATCTTCCATTTGAAATGATAAGAGCAACGGGAAAAAAACCACATCATCGTTGGCGTTACTTCAGATAAAAATATAAATACAAGTTGAAACATGAAGCGATTCATTGGCCAAACAAAATGTTTTGAAACCAAAACTGAAATGCGCTTTAAAATTGGTGAATGCGTTAAAAAGTGAGAGCCACAGAAAAAAGACGTAATGGGCAACTCAACTGAAAAGTGGAAATAGCTACAGGGAATTGAATCCAATTCATTTTCGTGTTTGTTTCTTTTTTTCCGTATTTGGGTTTCATACCAAAAACCGCTGTCATTTCCTTAATGCCCATTTTTCAGCTAGAATTCATACTCCGACGCATTCGACTCCAAAAGACCGGGAGAGAGAGAGAGAGAGAGAGAGAGAGAGAGAGAGAGAGAGAGAGAGAGAGAGAGAGAGAGAGAGAGAGAGAGAGAGAGAGAGA
>GL501441.1:16336-40879 GCA_000149185.1 Mayetiola destructor
GAGAGAGAGAGAGAGAGAGCGATATAGAGAAAAAATTCGAAAAGCAAAGACTAAGTAGTATTTTAGAAAAGTTTGCGGTTGAAAACATCGCAATGGCATTTTAAAGACTTTTAAATACAATCTCGTTAATGGTTATTTGAATGAGGAAAAAGCAATCGGATTTTGAACAAATATTGCACTTAAATTTCTTATTCAGTGCCCCGTTTTTCTGCTTCACATTCCACGTTTCACGCGCACCACGGATAAAATCGATTCTTGTTTGATTGAGGAATGGCGGAAGCATTCACTTGATTTGCGTACGTATTGTCTAGAAATCTTCAGTTTTTAATCAACAATGAAACTCATCACCACCATCGTATGTATTTGTATGACTATAACTATTGAATTGTACGATACAAAACTACAGCAAACAATGCAAATAATTTCATTTATTGTCAACTGTCAACTGTGCAATGGTTCGACTTGTTCATTGTTTTTGAATTCATTCAAAACGGAACAGATGCTTTCTTTTCAAAATTCTACGATCTTTACAATGAATTCATCGAACAATTTTCAATTTCCAGTCACAACCTCCTCTGTACACAAATTCAAAATCCGAAATAATAATGTATTATGGCAATAGCTGCAACACGTACGGGAGCGGTTTAAGTGTTTGGTTGGGACTTTGGCGAGTGTAATGTTGAAAATCTCACGAATCTCAACATATAAATTCCTAACTTTTTATTCTTTAATTATTTATGACTATGCAATGCTGCATGAAACTGTGTGGAGTGTGAATTGGTTGAGCGTGTTCGTGTCTGAGGTATACTTTGGTGCTCGGTTTCCAAAAACTATGAACCAACTTTTCAACCAGCCCAACTCCATTAAAATAAGTTTTCAATGGATTTTCGGAATGGCATTAGAGTATTGCGTAAGCATGATCATTACTGCATCATATACATATAATACAAATGTATGATTATACTATTGTGTGTGGTTTTCTCTGATTGGAGACTGAATTAAGTCTGCAAAATATACGGGAATGTTTTCATTTAAAGGAGCATCGAATTCAAGTGCGGGACATAATAAAAGACAAGAATTTAAATTTCAGTCTGAAATTCGGATTGAGCCCATGATTCAGAAAAACAAAATGAGAAATTCTATGCATTCGTTGGGTTGATGTGTTTCATTAGAATGAAACTGGTATGCAGCAATCAATTTGGTGAAATTTAACCAATTTAATGATTTTTCCGGCTTTTGAAACTGGATATAAATTCAGTGATATTGCAGTTTTGTTTTTACTTTACAATATCACATATTGCATATTGCGCTTTCAACTTCTTAAATTGTTGATTGTTCTTCCAAACATATTTGGATGCCGGATGTAAAATTTTAAGAGTTCATTTTGAAAATTCCGAATTTCAACCAGCAAGGATTTGCACTTTATTTAATTTAACTTATTCAAATT
Source organism: Mayetiola destructor (assembly GCA_000149185.1). Lineage (NCBI taxonomy): Eukaryota > Metazoa > Arthropoda > Insecta > Diptera > Cecidomyiidae > Mayetiola > Mayetiola destructor. Next base: position 17,784 of record GL501441.1, read on the forward strand.
ATATCAACTAGCTTAAGCGCTAAGAATGATTTTGTTTTTTTGTATATTTGATTAAATTTTTTTTTCTTCTCATTTTTAACCAAAATGAAATATATCGCCAAAGTTAAATCATTATTATTATTATGAGAATCGATAAACGTTTGGATGGAATCGGAAGCTTTGTTGAATTTGAATTAAACATTTTATTTGTCGATTTTCGAGTTTGACGATTAAAATATGCAAATCATGTCTCATAGTTGTTTATTGTATGTATATCTTTGTTTCTTTTGAAAATGTTAAATACATGGATCCTGAATATGTGCACCGGATACTTAATACCTATGGATGGAATTTTATGAGAAGCTGAATTGAAATGAACAGCTTTCAATACAGCTTCGTATTTAGAATACGATTGTTTGTTGAATCCTGTACGGCAAACACTGCTGCCGTAGCACACACACACACATTATGCAATGAAAAACCAGAAAATTCCCAAGTCGAAGCTTGTTGAAATGGTCATAAAACATTTTATGAGGGTGTCCTTTTCGCATCATTCCAAAACAATAAAATCTAAAGTGAATTTTTGGTTGCAACAGCATTCAACATTGAATATTGTTTCCAGCTATCGTTGATTTTCTGTTCGACCACATGATAATAACAATGTATTTCACATTTCACATAAGTACAATATACAACATTATACACAAAATGTTGTTTGAAGTTTCAGAGGCATACAACACTCATATAAATAAATTGGTAGCGGTAAAAGCTTAACTTAGATCCAAACATGTCGTCAACGTGTATCGAGTATAAAATTGTTTTATTCGAAAATTTTATAACAAATCTTGTATTATAAAATATGTACGTCGACCGTCGACTGTCAACTGTTTTATTATATCCAAAATTATTTTACCATTTATTCGATGATTGTGCTTTTAAAGTGTTTTGAACCTTCGAGCATTCATTTCAATGATATTCGTCATTTGCTCAAATAAGTACAATGTCACATCACGTTTATCCAACATTTACAACACACTAAATATTAAATAATATTCAATGGAGGATAATCGTACCGATTTTATGTGCCAGGAGCAAAAAACGATGAAATGGAAACAAAAGCTACACTCATTTGATCAACGAAATTATAATAAATTCGGAAGTTTTAAATGTTTAAATTGACAATCTGCCAATTATTAGTTGTCGGTATCGAAATGCCCTGCTGTGTACACTTCGCATACATTTTCCCAGAATTCATGGACGAAACAGTAAGTGACTGACTTCATGAATTCATTAGTCCATTTATTGTTGCTTGAATGTCACGCCATTGAAATACGTTTAGCCACTCAAATCGGAAAAGAGAATTTTTCAACGTAACACTTCTTCTATTTGAAACAATTGAAGCAATGTGAACCAGCCAATAAAAATCTACGATTGCAATGGGGGAAGCAAGTGAAAATGGAATAAAAAAGAATCTAATATTATATTATATTGGATATAATATTGAGTTTAATATTTATGCACTACGTGCAAAAACCGGCAATTTTTTTATTTTTTTTTTCCATATACACCGAAACACAGTGTGTGACACAGATTTTATGATACAAATAAACTACCCATGGAAGCTTCTCTTCCTCATTCTCCGACACTAAACTAAATGCGACTATAAACGCTACGGGCGACAGCTGCGAAAAGTGGCAATCAGATTTTACGACTAAATCACTGAAAGCACATTATTTTCGTTTCTTATACTTTGTATTACTTGTCACCCCCTTCCTCAAATCCATCGAATGGAGTTGAAAAAAAAAAAAATGAAAATCAACAGCTAAACAATGCGTTGGACGAATAGATTGTATGTACCGAACTGAAGTACATTTTGAATGTGTATTGCGTATGCATCTAAACTTGAATATATCGCTTACCCGCTGCCTCACTGTTAACTGGAAAAGGTCTTGTGTCTTACTGCATTTTACGTATTTACATTATTGTCATGGCAGTAAAGCATAGCAATTACAGTGACACAAACAACGAATGTGAAAATTATACGTTCATCACATCCGAACCGAAATGAAACGGTGTACACAACTTGAAGCGGCATAAATTTTTCCGGTACATTCGATGAGATAGTGTGGGGGAGAAACCAAAGCAGAGGATACAACTTGGATTTTTTTTTCTTTTTGCAACAAAATGAATAATTTTTTTTTCTTTTATAACATTAACAACCGCCATCAAACTATTAAATGATTATCATAAACTGCTTATTTCACTTTTGATCAAAAGTGTATTCAATGTTTTATTGTTTATCTTCACTTTGGGACACACAACGAAGATGGTACAAGTGATCCCAAAACACCAAACCATATTTTGATCATTTGCCAACATGAATGAGAAAAAAAGGAGGTAGTTTGAGTGAAAGCATACAATCAGACAATCAGGCACAAGTGCCTTGAAGTGTTACAATTGTTTTTCTTATTGCATTCAACCAATTCAAAAGTTGTTCCCATTGCGTTGTTTGTTGTTGGAAACTAGAACAATGGCTTCTGTTCGATTACATCCAGATTTTAGTAATATGGTATTAAATATATGGAACCTTGAAGAAAGTTTTCTATTTATCCTTTCGCAGCAGCTTTTCCCGGTGCAAAAAAGAAACGTTGAACTTTCGCCAGAATGACTTATCGCTTATCGCAATCACAGTTGAAACATTTGGTATAGGAACGCGCTTTTTTCGTTACTTTCGATGGAAAATTTATTATCAAATTCTCGTTTCTCGTACAAAAAAAAATTGACCGGGTGTTAGGTGTAAGGTGCGGTGATGTACTATCATCATTTTCTTTTGTTCGATTTGAGGAGAAGAAAAAAAAATACCTTCACAAACTCACTGTGTTATCGAATGCTATTCGTGAATCTGGTGGAATGTATGGCATATAGTAGACCAAAAAAAGGTCTTTGGTCGGGGTGAAACTTTTATGCTGAACTGTTTGTTTCCAATTGAAACAATCGAATCAGCGTACAAAATTGCGGTTGAAAGTCTAAATACAGATTCACGCAAATCTTTGCAATGCTATCAAAACCTATTCGCACATTATATGATTTGGTTTACTGAGTGTGTACTGGGCTCGTAATGCCAAAGCCAACATTGAATTGATGAAGCTGCGATTACAATGAATACATTTGTTAGATCCATTTAACTTTACGCATGGATTTGGCGATTCGTCGTCATTCGGATGATATGGTGTTAGATCGAATCGAAACTTATTTTTTTTTCATCTTATTCCTCGGTTGCTCACACACTCTTATTAACACGACACACAAATAAATACGATGAAATGGGATTCGGAAGTTTGTGTCGTGCTAAAAAATAACAAACGAAATAACAACGCTTAAAGATTTAAATCGCTTTAATGCTAACTCCGACACAAACAAAAGGCGAAAATCTCTGATCGTATTTTCTTTCGATGATAAGCTTTCGGAAAAAATCTGATTTGGAAGAATGAATTTACAAACCCCGAAAAAAGATGAGAATGAACAAACCGTTGAAAAACTCTTGATTCGATAGAAAAAAATTCCTCTTCCGTTTTCGTTTCCATTTTGATGCTATGAAGTATATTTCCCTTCCTGTTCTCTGTAGACACAGGAACGGCAGTAAAAAAAAACAGCCGTCGAAACATTGTGAATATTTTAAAACTTTGCTTTTTCACACCATAAGTAAGTTGCCAATTTAACGTTTGTCGCCATAAATCAAATCGATAGCGCTAAAAGAAAGGCCCACATTGCCAATACATTTCACAAAATCCAAACGATTCGCTGTGTGTATGTGATGTTTTTTTCTTTCGTTGCTCTCGTTTTCCATTGTTATTTATTTGAATTGGGGAAAGAAACATGTGGTTTGGCTCTGTTCAACACTGAACGGCTTTTCATTGAAATTGAAGTCTGAACTTTATGGGCATTTCACAACAATAATATTGAATTCGGGGAATTGCACTGTGAACGGCTTTCAACGATTTTCAATCGTTCAAGACATTGTGTTTAGCTTGCGTTACGTGTAATTCAAATAGACACAGAAATCCTTCGGATCAATGACGTAAAAAAAAAGAATTGTCATTTTCATAATGGAATTCGAAAAACTTAATAATTCTCATTGTCAAGAATTAGTCATGATGATTTAACTAAACGAAACCATCAGTTCATTGAGAATTGAGAATATAAGCGATGAGCAATGAGCTTATCGTTATCGTATCACAATTTAATAAAGTAATTTATGTATTTTATGATAGTTGTTTATTATATCATCATTTGTATATTACATTTTAGATATTTGATATCATCACGCACTCACCAACCAACCAACCAATTTTCAATTGTGTCATTCGATCTATTTACCAATTTGAAACTTTGAAAACTTTCTAATGCATAAATTAGACCTTGCAAACCGATAAAGGACAAACCGAGGATAAAACAAAGGTTCAGAATTGTTATTACTTTCGATGAATTTTCCAATAATTCATATCTTCGATTAGAATTATTTTGCGCAACAAAGGCCATACAAAATTGGATTCCATTATTTGCTCAACATAATAATAAACATGTCAAAGCTGAATGAACGAAACTGGCGAAAGGCAATAGGGAAATTTCTGTTCCATTTGCCACATTGACGTAATTCACATTCACTTTGAGCTATGGATTCGTTCTCGTGAATCAATGAATTTTTCATTTTACTATGCCATTCCCGTTCGGTGTGCAGCTCTGCGACAGAACAAATTTAGAAACTATAAATATTTCGTACTAAAATGTACATCAGTTTGATGTTGAACATTGTGAATGAGCCGTGGCCCAATCGATATCAAAATTTATAACGAAAACAAATGTAATAAATTGGTCATATTATGGTTTTTTACCACGCGATGCGTGCCACTTTAATTGAAATATATTTTCATATTTGTTCGATTCGAAGTTTCGTTGGGTTTTGATTATAATAATGATATGTGAATTAATGGATAGAAAATGTGAACAGTTTTCTCAAAAAAAAAAATTTCTTTTTCATCCTTTCCATTTACCATTCACATATATGTATGTTTGTTATGATTATTATTATTATTATTGGGCATAATTAGAATTAGGTATATGTATTAATATTGAAGGAATTTCTATTCCTTTTGCTCATTCTACGTATTGCCGTAGAATGAAAATGAACATTTTTCGAAAAACCATTGGGAATACTAATTAATTTATATTATTATGATACGAGAATTGAGTTCAACTCCATATATTTGAATAAATGTGACTCAAGTATGAAGTATGAAGATGTCAGAACAGACTACAGAACTGAATTAGAATTCATATGCATTTTCATATTTTGATTTTTGTAATGGGAAACGGGAATGATTTTCTTACATTCATTTATTTCATGACACATCATATCATAACAACAATATATATTTTAGTCCTGCTAACAAGATGTTAAATGACTTCACAAACAAACTAAGCATTCCATGAATGAAATTCACCGACTATTTCTGGCTCCTGGTATTCACATTCTATTTGACATTTTGCGAATGAAAAATTATTCATATTAATTTTATTTTTCGCTATTTTTATCCCACTGTTTATTTATTCAGTGTGTATCTGCAGTGCAAATGCATCAATGATGGTGGTATGGTAACGTGTTACGTGTTGAAATGAATTACAGTTGTGACAAATAAAATGTACGAATGGAAAATTCTCTTGAGATTTGTTTAAGTTTTATTATTGCTTTTTTTCCGTAGCAAATATCGGCGTTGAAGTCGTCTGTTATGGATCGCAAATGAGGAAAATAATTGGCAAAATAATCATACACATTTGTGTTCTTCTATTCGTGGTTAATAAACCATGCGACCTGTGAAAATTCCACCGAGAAATAGCGCTTGTGAATCGTGTGTGTGTGTGTGGCTATTTTGGAATTCCATGCGAAAAATTGGTCATTTGGTTGAAAGTTGAGTATTCATTAATTTCGCAATGGATTCGCAATGCGACACGAAAGCATTGAATATTGAACGTGTGATGTGTTCAGAGGTTTGAGTGACAGACCAAAGTATGGCCGATTGATGTTTTGAATATATGTTCAATCGTGCATACAATTTAAGTGGCATTTGTTCGATGTATTTCATGATTCATTCACTGGCTATTGTCCTAAAGTCACAATCACGTTAATTGTAATTTTCACGGTTCATAAAAATATGTTATCGGCCATGCAATCGCATGAACTTCCAACCTCCAAACCATTTCGAAACACTTAAATTCATGGTTTGATTTTTGTTTCATTCAAATCAACATTTTGAAAAATGTGCACAGCATGAGATCTGTGCTCATGATACCGTATTGTTTAACATTATACATGTAACAATAATAATAATAAATGGAATTTGGAATTCGAATCCATTCAAAATGTTTTTCGTTTATTGTAATCATAGAACGATAGATAAAAATTATTATCATTCATCTAACATGCTACTTATTGCTACTGGTGTCATTGTGCGTATTGCATTTGAATTTTGTATTTTTTTTTTTGATAGTATGATTGCTTGAGCACTGAGCGCATAGTATAAATATTTGGGTGGTCAGCTCACGTTGTCTCCATAAATTAAAACAAAATAAATTGTTCAGTTGAGTAATCAAGACACTAGTCGCACCCATGGCTATTAAAACTAAAGGAAAGCATATTAAATATAAAGTACCCGATGGCCCAATGTTCCGATGTTTCTCATGTCTCGACAAAACGTAACAATATTAATTACCCGAGAGTTTTACATTTACTTGTTCATTCGTTTTTAGTGTGTTTATTTAATATTCAATGAATCAGCCAAATAGAAGCCCATGCAATCGAAATATTTTCCTCCTGGAATATATCATTCCATTCACGTATTATTGTGACAATATGAATGAGCAATCTTCAGTCTTCAGTTTTAATTCCATTTTCTTCTCAGCTTGATTTCGCTACGGAATACAAAACGAGCGAAATTCAAGATAAGCCAAATTTGATTCGAAATATAAATTGTGGACGTTCGCTGTGTTGTCATATTTTATGTTCAATATTGGTCAGCCCATTTGGATATAAAGTATTTGGACTTCTGAAGCTTTTAATTATGTCGCCTAATCATTCAATTGCGACAATCATTGGATTTTCGGTTTGACTTTATATCACCAAAATCCAAATGTATATGTTTACCGAAAGTTGACATCACCAATGACCAATGTTTCATCCGGTCGTTCAAAATTAATCAATCACGTCCGTTGAGTTGTGATAGTGATGAAGTGACCACCACTGGAGTGTAACGAAACGAACTATGAATGTTGCTTTAGAATTCGAGAGTACAAAATTATCGACGAGCATATTGATGGCAGAAGCCTAATTTTGGTTGCAAAAACTTGCGGTAGTTGGTTTCGATACGCGCACAGAACACAGAACGCATAAAGCGGAACCATTATATCGATAACAATTTTCATTGGTCTAGATTTGTGGTGTAGATGTTGTATGGAAAAAAACATCCTCCATTGTTGGCATTTCCATTACAATCGGGCTCACATTCATTTAAACGCATATAAATCTCATTAACAATCCTCATGTTGTCTGGCTGACAATGTGTAAAGTGTAAATGGTCAATTTGAGAATAAATGTGATGCAAAATGAAGAGAAATCGGAATATCGTTGGTTAAAGGGTCCACTTTGAAACATATTGTTGCTTCGAATGTGTGTGTGTGTGAGTATGAATGGTGTCTGAAATTCAAAGTCTTTCCACCAACAACCAACAGAAGAGTCTATCATGAATGCCTAACAATAATAATATTCAGTGACCGCAATATTGGTCGAATCAAGTTTCTCTACCCATCAAATTCCAACTAATTCGAAATAATGTGCAAAATTTATCTTTTTCCAAGGAAAAACCCATAAATAGACCTCAGTCACATCATAATCACTTAATTCCCTTCTATTTTTCGGATGCGTTACAATAACAGTTTTATCTTTGCATTCGAAATTTTATCAAAAACCCCAAACATGAAAAGCACAAATGAAAATCCTTTTTGTTTTGGCGATCCATGGATTTTGCATTTCCGACTACCGACATCATTTGATGTTTCAGTCAGACGTTTTGAGAAATTAACAGTTCTTCCGGACGTGATTGCAAATATTGCTGCATTTTAAACTCAAACCACGAGCCCATGCTTAAAAGAGCGAAAAATAATTCCATTGGTTCGCATTGATGAACCCTATGATCTACAATAGATGCACAATAGACGATGTCTGGATGTACAGTATCGTACGAGATGGGCTCTTTCATTTTTAGCGACCATAATAATTTTAATTTAATTCCCTTGTTCTTTTATCTAATATCAATGTGATTATTTGGGTCCATGATGTCGGTTACAGAATACGAGTCACACACAAGAAAAAACAAATTTATTTTTGCATTCATCTCACGCAAGAAAAAAAAAGTTTGAATGAGAAAATAAGTCAAAATGCAATAATACACGATACACATCATCAATGAACAATGAATGAATAAAAATGCGTTTGATGTGAATGGTTGAATGGGTGAATGGACGAATGATGTATGCCCAACAAATCTTCCACAGCAGTTGTCCAGCGTGAATTGAAATCTCTTTGATTTGAGGCTGAAATTGCATGGGGAACTATTAAATCAAACCAATCTTCAGATTTACTCAAAATAGAATTACATGCTTTGTTAAAACGATGATGGCTGAAGGGGAAGAAAGAATAAGTTCGGAATAAACCTAAAGTTCGGAATAAAACAGAATAGAACCGAGTGTAGTATATTACAAATAGATGCCATCGTAAAATGTTTATGACCACATAATAGAAGAACATCAAATTGCAAATTTGTTTCCAATATGTGAAACTGAATACTGAACACAACGTATACATTGATGCCGGAACGCGATCCCCCTATTTTTTCACAACATGCTGCATAAAATAACGATAGCTTAAAACATGCGGACATTATTATGCAGGCAAAATGGGAAAAAGACAAGAAGGAAGAGATAGAAAGAAAAAAACGCAAATCATCTGTGTGATTATTTGACTTTGAGATAAAAATTGGAAAAGTTTGCATCGAGATTTTATGCGCTCCGTTGAATGTGCTTGGGTGCTTTACTACTGTTATAGTCATCGCATAAGCGACAAAAATGATATATTTGTTCTTTGTTGCAAACAACGAAAAATCAATTGGATTTGGGGAGGTTTTTCATTTTTATTGAAAAATTTCATTGCTGCTTACAATAGACAAGCAAAAAAAAAGGACGAAAAAAAAACAACAATCCAATTCCTTTGTCGTTCATAAAATTGCATATGTTAAATATTTATATGTAAAATGTAGATTAGTCCCGACCAGAATTTAAACGGATTTTGAGCGCTTCGTTGAATAAACTCTGTATGACAATAATAATTTCAATATTTTTTCACACCATCAGAATGTTCCGGGGCGCTCTAATTCTATGCAATTTCATTCAACCAGAAAATGAGTTTTTTTTTTTGATGAATCCTTAAAATGGATGAACGAAAATCACATCGACTGGCTTCGCAAACAAAAATAAAAGAACATCAACGATTTTTGTATGAATAATAATGAATGAATGAATGAATAAATGACAAGAAAATTCCGATGTTTTTCACTTCCTTGCATATTTAATTGAAAAAAAAAAGCTTTGAAGTAATTATACATGTGTTCAAAATTCATTCGGTTGCTTAACATTTCAATTTTTGATTTAGCCGCCATCCCAAAATATAATTCGATTCATGAACGAATAACGAACAACACTCGTGCATACACACACACAGATCAATGAACATTGAACATTGAACATAGAAAGTGAAGACACGACATGACAAAAGCAAATAATTAAAAAAAACACACAGAGAGACTACAGAACATTTCTTTGATATGAACGATATGAATGGCTTTGGTTCGTTTTTTCTCTCTTCTCAGTCTCTGTTTCTTTCGATTACACAATGGGACGACGGCATTGTGTTGCCACAACATAGAATAAACTCTGTCGTGATTCACAATTACAATGTCTGTGGGTTTTTAATTCAGTGTTCATGTCTTTGCCATTGTTCGGTCTAACAATTTCATGCAAGGTCTACTTCAATGTACTCGATATCCATTATGTGCTCGTTTACTAATACTATATCCGCATTCATTTGTATTCCTTGTGAAATTCTCATTTGGTTCACAGAAAATATCTGCACACACTTAATGCTGTTTGTGCCATCATCATTGCTGTGCCATCGACAACAAAACATGCGTAAATATAGGAATACGACGGGAGTAATTCACTAAAAAAAAACGTCCTTACATAAAGTTTTCAATATACTTCTCTTCGAGGATTGTTTCTTGGTAAAATTGAGGTTGAAAAGAATAATATTTTTATTATGTTTACAGCAACAGCATTATAAAGCTATTCTTTCTAATTACAAAAGCAAAACGTTAGCATTTTTTCAAGTGATAGTTGTTCCCATTTCTTTCATTTTTTGCAAAACTATTTTCTGCATATCCAAACAATTTTTCTTCTAACATCAAGCATTAAATACAATCGTTAAGCATATGGCTTGTGAAAAAAAATATCAAAATTTTCCCGAAACCAGCGATTCATCAAAAGTTATAAAACTGTTTGTTTGTGGTGATTCAAGAGGAAGAGAAATGCGACACCAAATGTGCAAGTGTTGAACCTGGTCAAGAATAAAAATGTCCGATTCGACCTTTGAACACCTCACACTATATTTCATCAAGTCGTTGGTGATTCAGGAGGAAGAAAAAATCGAAGGAATCGGTCAACTGTCAATGATCGACAAATACTTTGTGCTTTATCGATGAACGAATGCACCCAATTTTATGTACAGTGGTGTACGGAGTCAGTGCCCGATTGCTCTGAGAACAATTCAATCAATTTTGATTTACCACCGCATCGCTTATATCATATTAACAGCAAGCTGACGAACAAATGAAAATGGTCGTCAAATATATAAATGGTTCGTAAATTAAGGTTACATTTGCTTGTTAACCATCAGCGATATTCACTCAATTTTATTGGTATTGATTGAATGTGTATTGGAAACTACCATCATTTCGGACTATTTTTTTAAGTCTTCGGAATGTTTGGATTCTTTATGACCGCTTGTATGTCATCAAAAAAAAAATCTGTGCGCACAGTGCTCGATTTGCTTGCTGTGGAAGTTATAAATTGAGTTAAATTAACGATAACAGAAATTGATTGTCACATCGAAAACTGTCACAAACTCCGGGTATCGGATTAACTTTAAATTGAAATTAAATCTGTCGGATTAAATATAAACACATACCAAATGGTTGAGGCCATTGATCAAACTTTGTCCAGGATGGTTATATGAGATATGAGAAATTTTATGTAATCCATATACATCAACATTCAACATAGTTGGGGCTTTATTAAAAAACAGTTAAACTGAGGCAATTTGCTCCTCAGATCCTATAAACAAACAAATATACATAAAAGAATGAACAAACTGGAGTCGAACCATAGCATAAGCCAATTGGATATCAAATGAATTAAAGCTAGACTCTGAATTGTTGTCATTTTGGTATTCAATTCGGAAAGAAAATTCACGTTTGGTGAAGCAAACCACGTGCGTTTTGAACATATTTCATTGTGCATATTTATTTTCTTTCCGAAATAAAAACTAAATGAAATATCAACAATAAAGAATATGAATAAACTTTTTGTTTAGATATGTCAAGCATACATAAATCTCAATCAGCAGGGCCAAAATTTAAATAGGAAGTGTCATTTTATGTTTAGAAAAGTAGTAAATCTAGCACCTGCTGCCAACAGTTCTTATACATATATATAACAATGAGCAGCACAAGTGAACACACACACACCCAAAGAGAGAGAGAGAGACAATAAAACAAAAACATGTCGATTCTGTTTCAAGTTCGTTCCCTTTGTTATTGTTATTTGTTTTCCACTTGAAAGGAGTTTTCATTGTTTCTTTTTTTCTTCTCGTGCCGAGAAACTGTTATCATAAAGTGATTAATTATTTATTTATTCAAAGATGTATTCACGTTGATATGGTCAATAAAATAAATATTTTACTGCGACGAGAATGACATAAATTATAAAAATATTCGCATTTGATTTTTTTGTTGTTGGTTTTTTATTTTGTAGAAATTTTTTCAGCATTCTGCATGGGCTCATTAGACTTCTATTTCATGGCATTTTGTATTGGTCAATAACAATTCTGATAAGATTGAATGAATAATAGGATAATAATTTTTCCGCTTTTATACTTTTGTTTCTTTAAATGGACAATGAACGACTCCATTAGAGAACACATATGTTCACAAAGTCCCCTAATTAACGATTGCATTAATTCGGGATTTTCATTCGTATTTCCTTTTCACTTTTTATATAATAGGATTAAACTGATCAATCACCAGAGTCCTATTTTTATTAGTTTTAATTCCGAAATTAAAAAAAAAAACATAGTAAAGTGAATATTCCAGGCTTTTCAATAAATTCAGCTTAAAAGAGAATTTGTCATGAAAATTTTTGACTTCTTTCCTTACACTTATTGAAAAGCAAATACCACGCGAAGTCTGGACTACGCATTTAAATGGTCAGAGCGAATATTCAATGATTTGCATATTGCGTGTCGGCATTTACACCCAAAACCTTCGCATTGCGTTCCCTTAAATAGTGGTGAAACCTACTTTAATGTCACAATGGCATCTAAATTGAATCGACAGCTGTAAAAGGAATTCAAAATATCTTTCATCATTTTTCATTTTGAGCCCTTCGAACGATTAGTTTGTCGAGATGTTCGTTCACCTTATCCAATACATTCGAATATCGTCGAGCCAAATGGAATCATGTACAAGTCATTTGCAAAAGATCAAAAAATTCGGTGAATGATACTTTAGTATGCATTATTATGCGGTGTGAAAAATGAAAAACTGAAAATAATAACACGCACAGACACAAAATGAGAGTCGGAAAAAGAAAATCATTTTTTTTCTACGAATGTACACAGTACACAAGCAATGCTGACGCATAAACGTGAGCATTTTAGTTGGTTCCGTTCATTCCACCACGATTTTTTGTTTTCAATAAGCTACCGACTTTTAGGTGGTTTTTGTAAAATAGTAAATTCTTCAATTCGAAAACTACGAATTGAAATGATAAGAATGCAGGGAAAAATAACGAAATGGTCGATGGTTGCAATTTGCAAACAATTCAGTATTCCCAACACGTTTTGTGAATTTATATTTTTGGTGAATATATTTTCTGGTTGGTTATGCGTAGTGGTGGCTGTGTGTATGTGTGTGTGTGTGGATGCACATCAAGCAATCATTTGTTTGACTATGATGGAATTCGTGTCTTTTCAACAATAATAATAATATATTATTACATCTTTTGTGTTGTGTTTGTCGTTTTCAGTATTTTTGATGATTCCATTTTTGCCGGTTCAATTTCGTGGTCGAACAAATAGACGACTATCATGCAGATAGATAATGTTCGATGTTCATGCAAAGCGAACAGCACCTGCATCAATGTTATTAGTCAATGTGAGATGTAATATTTCATCTGTAATAAAACATAAAATGACAGGCACTGGAACATGCATTCAAAACAAACAACACAAAAAAATGCGCCCAAAAGGGTAGAATGCGTTCAAATAAAACCGACTGACAAACAATGGCAACAAACGAATTTTCGAATATCATCAGATTGGCGTGCGCTGTTTTTTTTTTTGTTGCTCGGAACTTTTTTTCGTGCACTGTTTCACTTTGTGAATGTCAAAGAATGTTACATTTTTCATCGAGAGTGATCGAGGGGCCGTTTTTGACCGAAAATAGATACATTTTCAGTATTGAAAATTCAAATGGTTCATATGTTTATGTTGCCCCTGAATGCAGATTTCGTATTTTGAAATGGCCAAAAAATGTATTTATAGCCGTCGGCACATTCCACTTCGTAGGGTAACTCAATAAACGTTCACAATTTCCCATTGTGTATCCGATACATTTTCCGGACGCCGGAGATACCGCAGTTCATGCGAAAAACCATCCACCCGAAAGCTCGACTTGGATTTTGTTTTGTATTGTAATTAGTTGAATGTAAAAAACACTCAAATAAAAATAATGAATAACGGAAATAGCATTACATATTTAAATACAGGCCAGACTATACCAAAACATTTTGGCCACCATTTTTCATATGCTCGCTTATTCTTATGCGAGACTGATATTTAAATGCGAATAACAATGATAATGAAAAAGAAAATGTGAGAACGCCAACACCGAATAGAAGAATTCATTGTCCATTCATATCTTGAAACTGACTCCCACATGCAATAAATAATATCATTGTTTTCATTTCGTTTTTTTTTCATCTGTTTTTTAAATCTTCTTTTCACAAGCTCGTTCACCCCTGCATTAAACATTGGAAATATTGCAGGTTTCCATTGTGTTTCACAATCCGAAGGGTGATTTAAATTAAATGAACGTCCGAAATGCATTGAAAGTTTTTTTTTTCTTTCGGTGAGAAAATATGAATATGTCGAAACGAAGATTCCAATTTACATATTTAAACAATAAAAAATTTTATTCCATTTGAATTCTTTTTCTCTCTCTCTTCATACAGAAAACATTTATGTTTATCGCAATGCTGTTTTTGGACGCAAATCAAAAAGGAAAACAAAACTTCCATTCATCGTACACCGTACACTGTACACTGGTGTCTGATGGATTCAATTCTCAAGTGTTAGATTAGTAACACCAATAAATGAAAATGCATTTCATTTACCGACAGAGCAAATGATTGAAAATGAGAAAGCTAAAGACCGAATCGAATACTGTATTGTTATTATTGGCTCGATGGGAAACGTAATGTTCATTCATTGGATCATTTCACATTACACATATGCTTTTTGCCTCTTGCTAATGAAGAGATTTCGTTCGGAACCAAATCGATGTTTGTAAAGGATCAAGCCACGAGCGCTAAATCGCTTAGCTGAATATCATTAAAATTCCTAATTTTGTGGTAAACTCCATTCATTTATCCGATTGATTGCTATTAATCCTATAACAAGCTTACGAAATGCACAACACAGTATCAGAAAACTTCTTTTGCCAATACGATTTTCCCCTTCCGGTAATTGTTCCCATTGGCAAATATATTTATTGTTTACATGATAAATATTTTCTTTTCTCAAATTGTTTACCATCATTATTAAAATGATTTATTAAAACGCTACTAACAATAGAGAATAGAACATGTTTGCGTATAGTCACCGAAAATCAACCAACGCAAATTAGCAACTAATCAATATTATCATCGTGATAATGATCATATGAATGGGAATGAGGCGAAACCACCTGATAAATAATAAATAAATGACGACGAAAATTGATGATATCGACGCACGAAAAAACCACACACACGCCATTCATTCATTGTTTTCAATATTTCTTTTCTTTCAATATTCATACTAAATGTACGTTTGTGTTGTGGTTACCGAAACAGGTGCACCTAATCTAAAAACAACATTGCCGAACCATGCTTTTATCAAAATGTTCACAATTTTCCAGAAAGATAAATCAGATGCCATTATCATTTGAACAGGACTCATATACAAAAACATACGATGACTACGTGCATATACGACTTCTTGCTCATCTTATGGTAATAATAATCTACATTTGAAACTTTTTGCACCACAAAAAAAATGCACGTACCAACACATCGCAGCAAGAAAAACAACCAGTGATATGTTTTGATTCATTCATTTTGTTCCATTCGTTCCACCAATCGCTAAAGTGACAATGAAAAATAATAAGCATGCATATGAGGGTGTCTGAAGCAATTTATTTCAACGAATTAAGATGTTACCACAAGGGATATTAAATGACAACACGAAGCACCGAAAACCAAAATTCCAAGTTCGTATCAAGCCAAAAAAAAAAGAAAAAAGCGCTGACTGGTTATACTTTTATTCATATTAAACTCACAACAAGGCTATACGATATTTTCGAATGGAATTTATGCGAATAAAATTATTAGAATAAATGAAATACACATTCCACATATGACAAGATAAAAACTCAACCATCAACCGAACGATTGGAATATGCATATGTTACCATTCAGCATTTTATTTTATTTTTTTCACGTTTATCTTTTTGTTGCACCAAAACCTCGACGACTCAAACAATATGTGTTTTCCTTATTCTGTATTATGTTAGTATTTAAATGACGAGATTTCCGTGTCTGGGCAACTATTTTGCATACACACCACAATGGTCTGTGCGAATGGATATGAATGACCACAATTCCAACATTTGATTGTCTCGATTTCACATTCATGGAATTTCACACATATTTTCTAATCTTTTTTTCTTTTTATCGAACAAAAATATACATTCTTCAGAAAAACTTGAACATTTGGAATGGGGGAATATACATTTTGTGGACATGTATGGCATTTTACAATGCATCGAAATGTTTTGGGTGACAAGACCAAGGTTCAACATTCATCGAGTCATTTAGTAAATATTTGAAACGTAGGATAAAATGTTGCTAGACAATAGACTCGACTCAATAGACGAATGCCGAACCACTTGGATAAATATTATTATGGAAAATTGTTTTTCACCAAATGAAGATGACAACAAAATATTATTATTATTATAGTACACAATATACAATACGAGAGGCAAGCAACTAGTAGTCCCACAAAAATTTACATAATTCACAATCTTCTCAATCTTTCGAAAACCAAAGTTCGAACACACACACACACACACACACACACACAAAACTCTCACTTCCTATCTATCTCAGTTGGTGGCTCATTTCAACAGCATTGAACAACAATGTGTGCACAAAGGCGCCCGATACTTCAAAACATCATAACAAATATTAAAATTATATTAAAAGATAAACGAAACTGTTTGTATTGGAGGGTGTTTGGTGTTTTTGTGAAAATTTATCTATGAATAAATAATTTATGGGCGTGAAAAAGTTGACTCTTTGTGTACAATGTGTATTCGTTATATTTGGGTGTTCGGAAGCAAAAGAATATAAAAAGAAAAGAAAAAAAACAATCTTTTGACTTTATGGCCTTTACCATTTTCCGGATTCCCATTTTCTCTGTTGCTATCACTGGCTAAAATGATAATAATAATAATAATAATGAAGATGTTGTACGAAAAGGGACCTCTGAATCTATTTTCTCATTTATTTTATATTAAATTTCGTTTAGTTTATTTTGCCATTATTCAATCGGTGTTTGTTCGTCGTGGCCGGGGGATGGATTCTATTGGTGTGCAATGCAAATACAATGCACATTGATTATGACGGTGTTAAATGAATATTGCTCTTCATTCAAATTAATAACTAAAAAACAATGGAACTGAAGACCTTTGGTGCCTAGACATGTCTGCTCTTCGATGGCCTTTTGCTCGTCTGGAGAGTTCACCAAATAATAATGATACTTGACTCAAGTATCTTATTCCAAAATTTGCATCTACTTTTCCAGTATAACTTTATTTTCCGTTTGTAAAACACTCTGAAATTGTAAGTTTTTGAATATCTATCGTCATAATTGACGAATGATGTTAACACTTTCGAACTTTTGAACAACTGAACACACCAAACGATCAAACTTTGCTTTTTATTATTGAATGGATACATTCGCCAGGTTGAAAAAAATAAATAAACGCAAATGAAATGATACGGTAAATGATGGAATGAATTTAATCGACGATAATACCATTCGGTAAATGCATCGAGAGTTTAGCATTTGGTTAATCGGGGGTGGTGTAAATCACTGTACATTTTATGTATATTTATATCGAAACTCGAGACTATCACCATTTAGTTGTTGGCTGTTCGGTACGAATATTCGAACTTGACGCAACAACGAAAGATGATTCAACTCGATTATCGTGAAAATCATTATTATAAAACTTAATGAGCTGACAGTTACGGGTAAAACACGGGCGTGTACGATGAAATCCAGAATAAATTAACGAATACCGTGTTCAATGGAGAAATATCCCATAGGGAGAATTATTTCCGTTTAAATGATTATAGGCAACATGATTAAATTATTTTAGTCTTGCCTCTTGTGATACGTTCAATCCATCGTTTTTTCCATCTGGTTTTTGGCTCATTTTGGATGCACTGGTATACAATACTTTATCCAAAATCATCAAAGTTATTACCGAAACCAAACAATATCGACGAAAAGTTCTGAATTCATTTCAAAAGTACTTGATGCAAATCGTGACTATTCTGAACTGTTTATCTTTCATTCAACATCTAAAAAAAAAAAAATTACCATTTACCTGTAAAACGTATGCTATAGTACCATTCAGATTGGTGCTGTGTTCAATGGTTGTGTCATTCCGCATTTTATTAACGATGCGATTTCTTCCGTTTTGTCATGCATGTTGGCAAGTGTACGGGGGTTTGTGTATGTTTATATGCGTTCACAAAGCGAGAAAATGAACACTTAAAAACACGATAAATTTTAAAATAGGCAAAAAGAAGCTCACTTAAAAGTTTCAAGTTAAATTAAAGAATGATGATATGGAACATTTTCGACAAAAGAAAGAAACCAAATAAAGAAAAAAAATACTGCTGGATACTGGATACTGGATACATTCGTAAATCCAGAAGAAAACTCATGGTGCCAAAGAAAAAGCAATGAAAGCGCAGAAATCAAGGTTTTTTTTCTGTTCTGTTTCCTTCTGGCGAGCGGTGAAGGAGAAAAAAAACCAACCTCGATTTTACGACCGAATGAAGAAAACTTTTCTCCGGCAAAATGTTCTCATCATCGTGATTTGGTTTTTAGCATTATTTCACAATGAAGAATGAGCCGTTATTTTGATAGCAGTTCAAATCAGTGTGTGAATGAATGCTTGGCGCGAAGGAAGCGAAAAGAAAAAAAACAAGTGGAAAGTTAATTTGGAAATCAAGTCATTACGTTTTTATTCGAAACTCGAGCCACAATCGTAAATATACGCGATAAGTTATGCAGAATTTAATCCACCGCCGATTGAAGTGTTTAATAGGCGTAAACGATTTATGAAGTTTGTTTATTTAAATAAATGTCGTCCACCTTTCGACTTTCGAAATTTGATAATGCATTTATTTGAAGCCATAGCGAAGCATGTGATATTTTGATATCGAGGGATGCTGCGATGTTGCCGGTTTAAAATCAAAAACGGCCACTAAATTAAATTGAATCCTTTTAATGCACAGATAAATCTTGTTGAACTCGCAAAATTGTCAAACGACAGTCTCTGGTTTTACAAATTTTTCCGAACAAAAACCATAGCAATTGAATTAGCGAAAAATCAACGCAAAATGAATAAGCAAAAACATAAATGATAAACATCCTGTGTGCGTTGTTCAGCATTCACACAAGAAACAAAGAATCTAAAAATAATAATTAATTTGCATTCGAACATTTTCCAAAAGAGTAATTAAAGTCCAATGTTCAGCCGTCTGTGTAATATTGTGTTCATCAAATTGATTTTGTGTTCATGTGGTAAGAGGAAAAACGGTTTGAACATATTAATAGGAGCAGTTGTATTCATAATAGTCGCCGAATGTTGCACGCAACTTTTCTGAAATATAATTTATTGGCGATTCGTGCTAATAGATCTCCATCACTAATGCAAACAGCTAAAAAGAAAACGCGACGGCTTTGTAACTATTGGCCATTTGTGTATTGTCATCAGTTTTTCCCCATTTTCAACAGGCACGGAAGGTAATTTGAGCATTGAACATTGTTCTAACATGAAATGGTAATTGATTTTAATAGCTTAAACATATTTTCTTTCATCTTTCTGTAATTTTTGATTGCTCTCCTCTGGATCTTTTCCTTTGAATGGCTGCACTCGCAATACGCTATCAAACAACGAACACCGAACATGGTGTATAATTAAATCCACCACAATGGAAATATAGCAAAAACTTTCACATTATATTTATTACTACATACAAAACTATGCGAGTGATTTTACTTACCGCAAATCGATTTCTTTAATGGTTTCAGCAATCTTATTTTGCATGTTGCTGCAATTCGCAATGTTACTTAATGCTCAATAATGGAATGATGTGACCAAGTGGCATTTATTTTATTCATACATAATAATGGGGGTGGGGGCGGGGGCGGGGGGTCGAGTCGATTTCGAAATGAAATCCATTTAAGTGTTTGTTTTTTAAAAATGTACCCAGTTTTCTTAATTTATTTATTTAATAAGTTACATCATTGATATCATGGATCCGATTCAGATTCGATTGTTTGGAATATTATAATCAACAAAAAAAAAGTTTCCCTTCCATCAATTTGCGAGCAATTTGACAATGAATTTTTCCCTCTCATAAAAAGATTGTCATTTTGTTGTATCTTTGCTTCTCGTTGAGAATGAATTCACAATTCAATTTTGTTACCATTTTGAAATGAATAAAAACAAATCGCTGACAACGGTGCTTTTCTTCAACGGAATTAAATTAAATGAATTTCATGAAAATATCTCTGGATTTTCTTTGTTCATCATTTGAATCTTTCGACTCAATTGCATTCTTTACCCATATTCCTCGTAATAAAAAATGATGAGTTGAATAAAAATGAAGGAAAAATAACTTTTCAATGAAACGTCAGAGGTATTTTCTTCAAAGAAATGCTTCTGTTAGCTGAAGAACGGAAAAATATGAATATTTTCATTTCATAAATAGTTTATTTTCTCATGTTTTATTGTTTGTTTCACATCGTAATAATGAATTTTGTATTGTAAGTTGTAGTATGTTCTACTGTGGGCCAATTTTCGATGACCAAATTACGCGAAAAATAATTCGCAAAAACTGAACGACAACTATAATTGTGAAAAAAAATGTCCCAGAATGATGGCTAACACAAGGATTCAAAAGGGTAGCGTCCATTCGGGACCATTAATTGACCGAGAATATTCCATTGATGAGGAACTATCAATTATAACATTTGTCTGTATGTATATTATTTAATTTTTATGTGATTTGAGATGAATATGATTTCATTTGATGATTGGATAAATTTATATAAAAGCTTGGCACCAATATGATGACCATTCATAAAGTCTATTTTTGATAGGTAGATATCATTATAATTATTCCATTTTCTTAAACTTTATTTATCTGTATTATTTGATGTCGTTAGCTTTTTTAAAGCGCAAAAATATTCAAAAATGCAACAAAGTCGACATTATATCTATATTCTCTTATTTTATCTCCTTTATCTTTCACTTCTTTATTATTCATTCATGTTTTTCAAACGATATCGACTCTGTGATGGCGCTGCAGGACAGCAGACATTTATACGTTTCTTTTTTTTTCTTATTTTGAATCGGATTCAATTAAAACTAATATATAAACTTCTTCCGTAAGTTTTTTTCGTTTGAATTGGTTTTATATTTGACTGTTTCATGTGAATCTTTGGAAGTTTTCTTCGGTATTTTTGGTTTAATAATAAATAGAAAGAAAGAGAAAAAGCGAAGCCACATTGACGCAGAGATGTATGATTAATAAATTCAACAAAAGAAGATAAAATGAAATGATCAAATAATAATTATTTATCGCTCATTGCGTCAGTCTCAATGGTTTAAGTTTCATTTAAATTCTCGTTAACATTTATTCGAACGATAAAACCGGAGAATTTGCTAATTGTTTCCAAAAACTATTGTTGCGACAGACAACGGCAAAATTGCAAAAATTATCGACTGTTGCCGATTGCTTTACGCTGTTTCCATGACGCTTGATTTATTACACATTAATTCTATGTTTGCCACAAAAAGTGCAAGCTCGAATAATGAGTTCAATTTTTATTTTAATTTTTTTTTTAATGAATTTGATATGCCAACGGTTCGCCTTTGTGTCTCAAATTGAATAACGATTCTTTTTTTCCTTTAGTTTTGCAATTTTTCTCAATAAAAAACAAAAATGTGCCAATTCATCTAGATTCAATCAAAGCACAAAATTAACATTAACTATCTTACTAACAACGAATTTTAATACAAAAAAAAAACGAAGAAAATTTTGACGCCAAATCGAATGCAGCCAAATGTTTTCTCAACTCGAAAAAGGAAAAATCGATGAAAAAGAATTTTCGTTGTAAAATTGAAATTTCATATTATACTATTTATTATAATTACATTACAACTGGCGAAATGGATAACGAAATGAAATAATTTGACTAGAAATCACTGATCTCACCTTCGGTATCCGGTTGTGTGCATGTAAATGGATTTTTCAGCCAATTACAAAGTGATCGTTCTTGGCGATGATTTCTTTTTTTAATGGTTATTCGTTGGGCGGCGGCGGGCGAAACTCCAGAACCAAAACTAGAATCATCACCATCTCTTGCGGTAGCCACACTATGATAACCACTTTCTGCACGTCTCGAAATGCCTGAATGTTTCGATGTGCGTGGCGTTGATGAATCATGACCACTGTCGTATGCCTCGGGCGTTGATAGGCTCAACGGTGGCAATTGGGGAATTTGTGATTGTGATACTATTGGTGGCGATTTTATGTGTGTGCTTATTATTTTATGATCGATTAATTCAATTTTTGGTGGTTCATTCAATAGTTCGGCTATTTTACTATCAATATTGGAAGTGATTTTTTCGATTTTTTGTTCGATATTGGGATCAGAAGCACCATCTGGATGCCGTAATGATGCGTATTGATCCATTTTGTTTGTAACAAAACATGTCAAACTTGGCAAAGAATTTTGACTCGGTGTTCGTGATATTGTCATTGATTGTCGGCAATCTTTACATCTTGGACTTGTTTCACGGTATGGTGGTTCGCTGCATACACTGCCCGGGCCAGACATTAATCGAAAGGCTGGTTCACTATACACACTGCCCGCATGGTTTAATTTATAGTTGGGCGTCACTTCAGCCATGGCCAATTGGGATGTGTATAAGTCTCGTAGTTGTGCAAGTTGATCGAATTGATTCCTTTTGTTTTTTTTAAATGGGAAAATGAATGTAAAACTCAAAAAATGGGAAAATGAAAAATATTATTTTTTTTTTTTT
>GL501441.1:91516-102614 GCA_000149185.1 Mayetiola destructor
GCTGACGTACTTTAGTCAGACACTGTGATTACACACTGGCCTGGACCAGATCGTTCAACCAATTAAAAAGTAATTGTGCGTCGCCTGGCGTTGGCAATATTTATCAAGTTTGTTTCCATGTCCGAAAGTGATAAAATTACGAAATCGAATGCGTAGCATTATTATGAATATTTATTTTGACTGTGTCAACCGAACTTAAAATCTTTCATAATAAGATTATCCCATTATAATGCATGTCAAAGTTGTTGTTTTTATTACTTCTTTCTTTTCTTCCTCTTTCTCTTTCTCCTTCTCCTACTCCTTCTTCTTATTCATTAATTTCACCTCCGTATATTAAACGCATATTGATTTGCAAGCAAACCCGGATCGAATCGCAGATTCAAATGTTCACTCGATCACAGTTTATGCATTGTATAATAAACATTATGAAACGACAGAAATTTTTTCTTTTTCTGTTTTTCGTTGTGATGGATATTTTGCCAAGTAAAATTACGAAAACGGCAAAAGAAAAATACCAACGCATTCGAAAAGAAATGGACAACATATTTTTCGGCGCCGAAATGCGATTGCTAAACTGAATAAATTCGATGATAATAAAAAAAAAGAAGAAAACAAAACATTCAGCACCAATAAACATGATGACGGATATTGTGTATCCAACATAGTACATGCCACAAATATTCCAAAGAGTGGGAGGCCACAAAAACATATAATACAACGTGATATTTTGTTGTTCTTACAAACCATCTGGATCAATGGTAGAATGAAAATTGATTCCATTCAATTCATTCTTCAATGACTGATCGAAACATTTCGTTTTTGCAAAGGGCGAACGTGTTTATTATATATGAAAAAAAAAAATAATGAACTAATTTGGAATGAATTCAACGAAGGTCAAAAATGTTAAATGATTTAAAAATGCGAATTATGTCTGATTTTACCGGAATTTGAACAAAGGTGCCATTATTTATATATGGGATAGCGAACAGTGGTACCACCGGAACCGTTCCATTTGGGGCATAAATTGGTCCTTGGGGCGATTCAGTTGACGGATTCTTTGAACCTGAAATTATTATTATTGTTTTTTTTTTTCATTTTGGGAGAAAGCCATTAAATCAGTGATGCATTCAAATCCAAATAATAAATAATAATAAAAAAAACTCCGTTTTCACCTGTGTCATCGTAATAATCATTATTATCGTAATCTAAAACGGCATGCACTTGAGTTTTGGAACCTTGACCGGCTTGAACTCTTGTATAAGTTGGCGGTTCGTTTGGATATACATTCGCCTCATGACTTTGTGTTAAATTATCATTTAATAATTGTGGCTGTAGTTGACTATTTGAATCACTATCATTAAAACTATTGCTAATATTTTCACTATAAAAATCATGTGATTCATAGTTTCCTTCGCCATAAGTGCGGGTATGATGATGGCTTTGAAAATTGGTTAAAGTTCCCGTTGGTGAAATGGGTGTATCGGCTGCCACCAATGGTGGCTGCAAATTGGCGATATGCTGAGATTTGCGCATTTCATCATTTTGGGCTTGATTTATCGGTGGTAAATAATTGTTATGAGATCGATATTGATAGGTTTGTTGTCGTTGATATTGTGTTAGTGCCGGTGTTGGAGCCGCATACGGATCATTTTGATAATATTGTTGTCCATTTGTACCGTCGGCTGGTTGTTGATGACCTTCAGGATTGTACAACAAATCATTGACAGCCGTTACATGACGCTGAATTGGACTTGCGGTTGTTAACCAATTTGCTGAAGACGATGCTCCAAATGGCAATGAAAAATTGCTTAATGCCATTATCTTTAAAAAAAATTATTTTCTCTGATTTTTATCAATGCCGTCAAATATTTTTCTACTATTTTATTCACGTTATTTCAGATGATATCTATTCAAATATCAGTTTGTCCTCTTCAGATTAATCGATTTTCTATGCGTTTGATACCCAATAAATGTGAACACAAATTGTAGTTATGGCCAATGGCCAATGGTCAATTCTTTAAAATCTTTTATATTTGTTTTAGTTTTATGTATGTGCTTTATGCTAGGTTTCTGCCATCGAACGTTTTGGATCTTTCATCATTCTTTAAAATATTTTATTTATTCACAAAATATATTTTCTGTTGTTATGCAAATTAACGAGAAGAGGAGAAAAAAAAATAATGACTTTTGTTTCCCAAATGTCTAACTATGACTAACAACGGCACCGATGACAAGAAGTCACAATTTGTCTGCACATATCGATTTCCCGATTCAATGAAAACTACACATAACCTGCAAAAAAAAAACAAATCAATACATATTATTATTACTAGTATTTTATTTATTAATATTTTGGACGGAGCAAAGCCGAGCGTTGTCAGAGAAGAATAAATAAATAAATAAATTATAATGACTTCGACCCCTCGACTATCGAACACCGAACATCAAGCCAAGAGTCCAAACTATCTATTATGACCGTTTCTTTTTTTTTTATTCGTTAATAACAATCGCTATGCAAACATTGAACTTTTAACGACGAATGAATGCTTGATGCTTATTCCAACTCCTTTGACTATACCGGTCCCAAAAATCAAACCCATAAAACTGCTTGATTGGATTTAATAGATTTATGTAACAAGCGATTACATTGGTTTCTTCGGAACAGTGTCCAATCGATGAGCTTGATCACTGAATCATGATTCGACGTGACACTCAATCCAAAGATGAGAAAAAAACTGTTTCACAATGAAATTGAATTCAGCGCAAACAGGCAAAAAGAGAGGAAAAATAAAACCTGACCCAAAGTGCTGTAGCCATACGCCATCATTTATGGCTTCCAACAATCAGGTGCATATTTATAATAAGGCCAAATATCATTATCATTTCGATTGATCCATGATCACTGATTACTGATCACATTTATCATATGTGCAAACATTTAAATATTATTACTATTTTAGCTTGGGAAAAATGTGCGCGTTTTTTTTCTTCTCTTCTCTTCTCTTCTCTTCTCTCTTCTATCATGTTCGTTGTTGTTGTTCCACATGTGCTGTGCCGTGCCGTTTCTCACATTCACTAAACTAAATTAAGTGAAAGGTTGACAAAAAATTACTTCGCATATTTTAAGTGGCCAACACAACGTTAATAAACAACCGAACCACTATGCTCGAACTGGATTTTTTTTCGTTTCCTTCACAATCTTTTATGTGTGTGTTGTCTTTTTGGTACACAAATGTGGTTTATAACAATGCATTTCGATAATTTTAAAATGAATCGAATGCTCAGAAAGGCCAATATGCGATGTGAATTCATAAAAACTGAGCATAAAAATGAAATTGAACAAAAGGCGCGCGTCCATTGTATCTCACAGAAGTGTCACCGAATGTGATCAACCAATGCGATTCCGGTATGTTAACGATTTTTGTGGAGCTATTATATAAGATATTGTCCTAAATAACGACGAATCGTCGTTGGTCGATTAATGGGCGACAACAATTTGAAATGAATTTAGCAAACAGCCTAAAGAGGTCACAGAACCTATACCATTCAGCAGGTTTTGATCTTAAAATTTGCGAATTCTTTGTCATTAGTCAATAGACGATGATTGACATTCGATATGCTAATGGAATCGTTTTTGATTTTTATCTCTCTTTTCTTATGAATTGGAAATGGGCACAAAAAACAATTAATGCTCAACATGTGTATTTGGGGTTTACATGCTAATTTTGGATACTCTTGAAATATAATAAAATAATTAAGTATCAAGGATAACTATCAACGATTATAGTATTGTTGCGTTAAACATTATAGATATTATATTAGTATTCATCCATTCATTCATTAAATCAATCGATGAATCATTGAATGCGAAATGTGCAGAGAGTTTGGTATGATGTTAATTTTTCCCAATTCGATCTGTTCTCTTTTTCTTCTGACATTTACATGCAAGCCTTATTGAGAAATCAATAAAACCTTATACATGAGAATTCATCGAACGACAACATTTCGATCAATAGATCTGCAAAAAATTAATCAGTTTGATGATCATTATTCTAACAATGACTCTAAATACTGTGTTCAAAAATTAATTGTTCAATGCTGAAAATTAATTAATTTTCACATTTTTCGCTTTTGTATGTGTGTGTGTGTGTGTCTTCTTCCTGGGCTTGAAGATTGAAGATTCAATCGCTGTTGCGTTAATAAAAAACTTCCATTTACGTAGCGATTGGAAACGAAAACAGTATATCATTTTCCATTGGAGTTACGCCAACGAATGCGAATCGCGAATTGCGAATTGCGAATGATGGCCTCATCATCAAATACAGAAAACTTGTGTGTGATTTCCGATTGAATTATGGCACCCAACGAAACCAAAAATCGAGCCGAGAAACAAAAAAACCTTGAACACGACCAAATGATGAACCATATGATACAAAATTGAAAATACGAGCATGTTAAACATGAATGAATAGGCGATTTTTTTTTTATCGTGTCTTCTTTTTTAAAATAGATTCCTTGGCTTTTATGTCGCCTTTAAAAGTTCATTTCAAATTCTATAGTCGTTTATCATCCGGTTATCACAATCAATAAGTCAAACTAACCAAATCCAGAGCAACTCTTTGCATCTGTCAGCCTAACTTAAATACATACGAAAAAAAAAAAAAATCGCCGTCTCGAACCAATTTCACGTTGAATGCTCAAATCTTATAGCGTATCAAAGCAATCAATAAATGTTTTTGCAAATGAATCGAATAATATTGGATCAAAGTTGTGATTAATTGCCGTCTTCTTTGATTGTTGCCATTCTTTTCGAAAAAGGTCAAATACATTCGAAGCATTATGAATTGAATAAAGGAAAAATAAAAATAAAATCATAAGAAAGATTGTTAATTCAAGATTCCGATCGCGCATCGTAATTTAAAATCACACAATAAAACACTCAAATTATTTCAACATTACACAGCGCAAACCAAACTCAAAAATTTATGACTTGGAATCGAACCGCTTTTTTCGCGATTATCTAGTTTTTCATTTTTGTGATTGGCTGGTGACAGAAGGACTGCTAACAAAACAAAAAATTTGAAGATCCACAAAACCAGAATAAAAATGAAAATTTAAATAAAAATAAAAATATTATTCACTGTTTTGTTTAAAAAAATGAAAAAAAAAAAGAAACAAAAAATTATTATTGATATGCGTATCATCATTATTTCGAAATACTTTGGTGATTTATTGAAACACTTGCAATTTGCAATTTGCAATGGTAATGATGATGAGTTTCATTTCATAATCTACGTGCACATTTTGTTTAAATTATTTAATCGGCACGCAAAACATTCAAAAGATTTCAATGACTTTATCCATTAATTGTTTGCATAGCGAGAAAACCGCCGAATACACAAAAAATAATTTTCGATTGATCAGTTCGTCATTATAATTGCCAAAGTACTTAATTCGCTATTTATTTCGTTTTTTTCCGTTTGCTGTTGGCATTAATTAAGTAATTATTATTCATTTATTTATGTTTTTTTTTCTTCCCTCATTTTATTTTCTAAATATTATTCAGATGCAATAAGAACGAAACGGCACTCACAAATTTTTTGAATTTTTCCTGTCTTTTATCTCGCACATTCAATTCGCGAACAAGAAAGCGTTATCAAAAAGCCGTTGTTCGAAATTGAAATAATTTTATCTTGTCGATCATAGCTGAACTATAACACTGAATTGCAATTGAAATTGGAAGTGCTTGACTCTCAATGTTGTAAACCGAATCTCACTACAACACGTACACACCACAGAGAGCAACAAAGTGGATATCGTACATAACAGAACGAAACAAAAAAAATCAGCGACAGCTTTTTCGAAATCAACGCACGTATTTCTCGTGTTGTTTTCGATACGAATGGTCGATCAAGACTGAACATTCGG
Source organism: Mayetiola destructor (assembly GCA_000149185.1). NCBI lineage: Eukaryota > Metazoa > Arthropoda > Insecta > Diptera > Cecidomyiidae > Mayetiola > Mayetiola destructor. The sequence continues at coordinate 97,445 of GL501441.1, forward strand.
CGAATAGTATGCAAATGCTGTAGTGAATGAATTGTGTGGATTATTTCACATTATAGTTTTTTTTTCTCTGTTGCTTGCTCTTCTCTTCTTTTGATTCCGATTTCGATATACGGATCCAATGGTGTGCTATGTGTTATTTAAGCGCTTCCAGAGCACACGTGCGAATTGAAATGGTTTCTCTTTTTTTTTTCACAGGATTATCTGTGGGACTTTTTTGCAATATAGATTCCCTTTAGAGGCTTAAAATTTTTATGTCGAGCCCATTTTTTTTCTTCTTCATCATCATCATCATCATCATTATTATTATTATTATTATTAGGTATTTTTATCATCGCCGCCTGGTTACGTTCGTGCTTTAACACAAAAATTGAAAGTACAATCAGCAGAATCAGCACCTTCCCAGCAATATACAATATTTCAACGGGATTTCATTGGCAGCACTAATTGTTTCTAATGATGTATCATTCAATCAGAATTTCGCTGCATGACAATTATTTCCGTATGAAAATCAAAATAACCAATTCTATCATTCCGATCTGAATGCCTCTATCGATAAATATCTTATGCCGACTTTCAGTCCGGTTGTCCGGACTTTATTAATTTATTATTAATTCATTGACTTGATAATATTGTAAATGTGTAATATGATATTTGATACCGCGTAACATCCATCCATGTGAACATCTATCTCGATCGCTTCTCAGTTTTTTTTCCTTTCCACTCTCTTTCTATTTCATATATACATAGTTATTTATTTTCGAAGCGATTTGGCAATAAATTTCGATTAATTTATTTTCTTTATTCAAATTGCTGATGAATTCCACGAATGTGAAAAATTCATTTCGAAAATAAATCAATCAAATTTGTGTATTTCTTGAGCGATTCAAATATGTGATTTTGGTGCCGATTAATTTATGCCATTGAATTTGAATTAATTCGAAATTGCATGACAATTATTTTGAATGATGGAATGTTTGGTTCGTACAATGCAGAAAATGTGCTCAGCGCTCAAATTTCTTCATCAGCTTAGGCCGAAGCGGTTGACAGCAATGTATATATATCAACATTGCGAATGGTATTAATGTGCAGGCTTTCAAGTTTTAAGTGCCAAGTGCCAAATAAACACCAATGTGATATGCTGTAATTTATGCTCTTGTTGCATAAATCTTTCGCTTTTTCTTTCGCAAAAAATTTATGATTCATCTAGCAATCGTGCTCCATTCATGTCACAGAATATCATGACTAACGTCTCAAGTGAAATCGAATGCAATTCTTGGCATTTCGTTTGTTTTCAATTCTATTTTCGTAGCGCGCGGTAAATCTATTTAAGTGGGCGATTATGTGACTTTAAGATAATTTACTCAATGACGAAAATAAAGAACTATAAAAATAAAATTATTTGTTGAGCCATAAGCCAAATGCAGAACGAACTGAATGAACAGAACGACATAAAGTGGTTTTTTTTTGTTGGTTTGTAGTTGATAAAAATCATCAACCACCGTTTTTATTAATTATTTTTGCAGTTGGAATACACAAGTTTAGTTTGATTCATAATAATATTATTATTGTTATTGTTATCATGATGTAATATTTGTATTCAACTGTGTAACCAATGGAAATAATGTCCATTTTAGAAAGACCAAAAAAAAAGGAAAAATTATCGAAAAGGTATTCAGTTTTTCAGTTCTACAAATAAATAAAAAGACAGGGAGAATTGAATTAAATGTTATTCAACATCTCTAACCGTCCAATTTAACATATAATATCGATCGATCTTGTGTCCGATTCTATTCTCAGTGTGGTGCCTTTAGTTGCAAATAGATTTCTACAGATTTAAAACAACAAAATTCAATTTATATTAATGTTCGTGTCTTTTCTAAAACTCTATTAGTTTGTTGATCAACAAACGATTTAAATCAGGTAAAACAGTCATATATACTGATATATTAGTGTACGGTGGCCCAACCAAACCCCATTGATGAATGTTGTTTTTATTTTATAAAGAAGTTTAATATATTTTCTTAAAAACGCGTTTAATATGCCGCTCAACATGAATTGAATGAATAATGATAGTAGTAAAAATCGATTAATAATTATTTCGAATGATCGTTGCCATGCATTGATTGCTCCAGTTATACTGTATTCAGTATTCAATTTGTTTAGCGCTTGCATTTGCATTCAATTTGATTTTTTTGCACTGTCGATGGCCGAATTGGTTTGTGAATCAAATGAATTTTCATCGCTGTCCTCTCCATCGGTTATAGTCGACTCAGATTGACTCGTATTATACTGATCATCTTCTGTGTTCTCTGAATATCGACGAGCCGACAAATCCGGAGAGAATATTTTGTTTTCGGTTTCCGATGTGCTTTCTGTGCTACTGCAAGCAGCACCACATCCCAAATCTTTGTCTTCTGTACGGGCTTGTTGATTCATTCCACTGGATGTGCTTGGTTCACAGTTGGCAACAGAACAATTGCTATCCACCGAATGATTAATATCAACTCGAACAGTTTGTGTAATATTATTTGGAAATGTTCCGTCTGTGATGCGTCGAACAATGGCCGGTCGAAATGAGTTATTCTCTGAATTGAGCTCCCATCGACGGAATGGATTTTCACCACCATCAGCCGGTGGTTGTATACGTTGAAAACTTCTCGACAATGAATTCTCATCGAATGATACAGTTTCGCGTGCTTGCAAGCGATGTGGCTGATTTGCAAATGCATTTATGCGACCGGTTCGTTGAAAATGTTCGGGATCACCAAATTGAAATGTATCATTGTTATTGTTATTGTGATTAATATGCCAATGCGATGGAATTTGACCATAATGTTCATAATTATATAAATCATTAACGTCTTCTGTTGAAATTCGCCTTTGTTGGCGACGCATTGAATCTTGAATGCAACCGTCACAATTTCTGGAGAACATAAAATTAAAATCTAAAACATTACATTCAGAACCATCCCCGTAATACCATAGCGGAAGCCATTTGTTCATTAAAAGCCATTGCAATGATGTTTTTGATATGCGATTCAATGTGGTTGTGTGCATTGGAATCGTGTCATTTTGTATGGCCGCTATTGTTGGATTCCTTATTTTCGGTATAGCGCCTGTATGTTTACCAGCATTATCATTCTGTGGGCCACGTTCGTTAGATTCATTTGCAATACTTTCGGCTTGTGATTGTGTACCACCAGGGCTATCACGATAAATGTTACTCATTGATTGTGAATTTTCTCGTCCCAAGCAACTGAAAAAATTCAAACTTTTGCCAACTTCTTTTGTATTGGTTGAACCATTGGCTGCATTAAGCCGTATATGACCAACTGTACCCAAATGAGAATGGCCCATAATAGCGTATGTACCGCCCAAATTTAATCGCTCCAAATTACCACATGAGCTGCTTAAATGCCTTTCAATTCGACCAATGCCATGGATTAAACGGCCATGCATGCGATTTGTGCTATTGTTGGTGCGATTCATGCTGTTATTATTTCTATTGAATGGTTCTTCGTGGATTTGCTCATAGATATTTTCATAGCGTCCATTGTTTCCATGGGAATAATGATATGATTCGGTATCGTCAAAACTTCTTTGACGACCCGAACGATTCGTATTCATATAGCGAACGCGATTTACATTTGCATCAATATTCAAACGACGATTATTATTATTCGTACCATAATTATAATAATTGTTTGATCGAACCGCCTGCCTTGGGATATCGTACGCACCATTCCGGCAAACTTTTGCCAACTTCTTTTGTATTGGTTGAACCATTGGCTGCATTAAGTCGTATATGACCAACTGTACCCAAATGAGAATGGCCCATAATAGCGTATGTACCGCCCAAATTTAATCGCTCCAAATTACCACATGAGCTGCTTAAATGCCTTTCAATTCGACCAATGCCATGGATTAAACGGCCATGCATGCGATTTGTGCTATTGTTGGTGCGATTCATGCTGTTATTATTTCTATTGAATGGTTCTTCGTGGATTTGCTCATAGATATTTTCATAGCGTCCATTGTTTCCATGGGAATAATGATATGATTCGGTATCGTCAAAACTTCTTTGACGACCCGAACGATTCGTATTCATATAGCGAACGCGATTTACATTTGCATCAATATTCAAACGACGATTATTATTATTCGTACCATAATTATGATAATTGTTTGATCGAACCGCCTGCCTTGGGATATCGTACGCACCATTCCGGCAATATGAGTAAGCATTTCGTTGAAGTTGATTTCGACCGCGAATATTTAATCGATTTGCAGCACCGGCCAATGACTGATTGTTATTATTATTATTATTATTATTGTTATGATTGATTAGGTGTTCAGCAGCAGGGACGGCAGCATTTACAGTAGCGAATTGATCAATTGATTCATAGATATTTTCATAATGTGGATTTCGACCCGAATTATTTCGATTGTTTCGGTTAAAATGTACAGGATTTGTTCGAGTTGGGGCATCGTTTGATCCTTCAGCTTGATGTTCGTCATTTCCACAGAGATTCGCATACCGGGCCACTGCACCCTGCCCCTGCTTTCACATAGGCTTATCACGTACGGAATCAATCATACACACCCCAGCATAACTGCGTCCAATACCCATAGTTGCAGGCAACACTCGCCAGGCATTACTTTTTGGACAATATACCTGAAAGCATTAGAATCGGGTTAAAAAACTACAAACTCAAAAAATCCATTAATATTTGATTCTCACCTCGACATTGTTGAGATTCGCGCTGCCATCATCGCCTCCGACAACAAACAATAAACCATTATTTGCCACAACACCAGCATTTCGCCTTTGGAATGTCATATCTGGAAGATAATAAGAAGTTTTGTTGATCAAGTGGACAGATTTCTTTGATTCTGATGAGAAACGATTTTAGTTCGTATTTTACCAGCTATTTCTGTCCATGTATCATCTTCTGCGTTGTATTTTTCAGCGCTGCGTCGCACCAATGGTCCATCATGTCCTAATATATAATTATGAACGTCATGATCGTCGAATACTTTTATTTATATATATACTGTTTATATTACCTCCGATCGCATATAAAATATTGTCAATAACGCCGACTCCGGCTCCACTCCTCCTAGCATTCATATCAGCGATTCGTGACCATTTCTTTGTCCGCGTATCATA
>GL501441.1:106636-118288 GCA_000149185.1 Mayetiola destructor
GTGTGTGTGTGTGTGTATTTGCGCGGCAGGTGAAAATTATCTAGGATGAATTTGCAAATGTGAATCGAATTAATATATTTATTTATTATTCACGTATCTGACTCAAATCATATTAAATTCATGTTCTGAATGTTGATTATTGATCAATCGAAAGAAATGAATAATAAATTATCATTTCCATTAATCGAATCGACTCGGATCGAGATTCACCGGATCCGAAAGCAAATTATTCCGACACAACAACAATAACAACAGCAACAAAATAACATGAAGCAATCAAACAACAGCTACAGTTGAAACGTAAACAAAAAATTTTGTTTGAAAAATTGAAATGATTCCGTTTGAATAAAATACTTGTATAGAAATGAAAAACCGTTTCAGATGTATCGGATCTTGGATATTATTGCAAGCTGTTTCAACTAACTAATAAAAAGAGAACGAAAAGAAGAGACCGATGTATGATTTGATTGTATGGAATCGTACACAGGCCATGGAATATGGAATCAAAGACCAAAGTCTGCGGCATTAAAATCGTGTTCATGAATATTTGCCATTCATAACAAACACAGTACAACACTTAACAGCATACAACAGTCGGTTAAAAATCTGTTTTTCGGTCATGCAAATCGAATTAGAGTGAGCAAGAGGCAAAGCGCACTAGATAAATCTCTGATTAAGCATTACTTTTGTACATTCAATTTTTTTTTTCGTCATTTACCTGCAGAGAATTTGGATCATATTTTTATTGCTTGTTTCTTTCATGCATTTTGTTGCTGTCACTTTACCAAAATGTTGACATTAAAATTCCCCATGAATCTGGTATCGGAGCGAAATTTTGATGTTTAATGCCCGAGCAAGGCGAGGTCTTTGTTCCCAATTGAGAAATATTAATGCTTTTTGAAAGAAAAGAGAAGAAGAAAAAGACAAAGATTTCGAAGAAGAAAATGAAATATTTAATCCATATGTTTGGCTGTTTCAGTATTTGTTTGTACGGAATTGTAATAGCGGACGTACCGCACATACACAACGTTAAAGGCTCTTGCTTCACGTTATATTCTCTTCTTTTTTTTTTTATCGCTGTACAATGGCAATAAATGTATGAATAAAAGGCATGAAGTATAAAGTAACCGATGATTGTGTTGTAAGTCATTGATTTTCAGTTCGTACAAAGCGTTCGCCCATTGAACACATTCGTTTCGTTAAAAGAAAGAATTCTTCGTTTGTTTTTTTTTTTCAGTGAACGATAATAAAATCGTGTACAAGTGAAAAAAAATTAAATACTGAATTCCAAAACAATTTATCCATTTCGAAAGAAAAAAAAACCTCCCAAAATAAAACTAAAAGAAAATGTGCACAAACAGTTTCCGAATTAATGGGGATAATTGTCGGTCGAAATATATTCCAGGAAAAATGTTTATGAGTCAATGGACCGCTAAAAGTGTATAGTTTCTTTTCTTTGAATTTAATTTCGTTTGCAAAAGAAGCCTTTTGAAAGAACCTTTTCAGAAGTGAATCACATTCAATCACATAAAAATTGTTGTCGAATTGTGCACGCTTCATCGTCTTTTTGAGTGGTTTTGTTCTTTGGCCGTTCGAATTCATTGTCATTTATTTCGCCATTTGTCGATAAATCGTGTGTGCGATTCACGTGCTTGTATTTTATACCAAAACGAGTGATACAAACCATCAGCGTAAATAAAACTTAAAGAACGGAAAAGAAGAAGAAGAAAGAAAAAGAATTGATCGCGACAACGACAACGCTAATTCATGAAACGAAACAGAAAAACGCTCCACGAAGAGCAGCAATGAAAACATTTTAATTTTATTTTATTCATAAAAGCAACACGGCGGCATATAATATACTATTTGGAAAATTACTGAATTCGAAATGAAGCAAAAAAAATTCATGATTGAAATCAAATAAAAAGAAAAAAACAAAAAAAAATAAAATATAAAACAAAAAACAGTTGAAGCACTCGGTGTGACAGCCCCCCCGAAAAAATACACAAAAGAGTTTTTTTTGGCTCCTCTGTTTGGTTTTTGTTGTTTCAGTGAGTTTTTTTTTCTATTCATTCTTTCTAACCGTGTGGGTATGTGTACTATCGCAATTTCTCATATTAATGAATGATAATAATAATAATAATAATGATAATAATCTTGAATCGTATCAAGTTGAATGCTCATTGCTCATCAGTAGTTTAAATAACAACAAATTGAACGAAAACTATCACAAAACACACAGCAAATTCATATATTTTTCATTTTTCATTGTTACAATAATGCGAATGTGTTCAACGACAAAATCAACAGTCGATTCCAATTCAATTCGTTTCGATTCATGAAAGTGGACAAAAACATGCGCTTCGCTCATTCATTCACTCAATTTAAGTGCAAAAACACAATGAATTTTTCACTGATTGAAATATCGCAATGAGAGACAGAGTGGATATTTCAATTCATTTATTCGCCGTTCGAAAATTCGCAATACATGAACAAAAAAAAAACAAAAAACAAAAATATGGTGCTGGTATTGTTTTTGTTGCTGTTATTATTATTAATATATTATTCAATAATAAATAATTCAGTGTCATTTGTCTTATTTGTCACTCAAGCCAATCATGAATATTTAACTGTTTATTGTTACTCTCATTTCATTATCACCATCCAGCATTGGCTTTATTTTTTTCTCTTCATCACATTGAAGAGAGATTACTGTTGCTTTTTTATGTGAATTATTTTTTCTTTTATTATTATTATGAGCAATGAATATGTTTGTACTGTATTTGGATTTGTGCGATGTGAAATGTACGACATAAACATTATTTAATTGATACGATAAATAGTCTGAAACGTTACGTTTGTGTGTGTGTGTGTGTGTGTCTTCTTGAACGTAGTCGACAAAACATTTCACTGTCGTCATAAAAGGGTACAGAATCGCCGATTATTTTTCATTATCAATACATTATTTATCAATCTGTTTGGCGGGGTGATGGACTTTTATTTGCATATATTATTTCCGGATTTATGGGAAATGTAAGAATTTGTTCACAAAAATTCGATTTGAAACATATAATAATCTGTAAGATAAAAACATCCACAAAATTTCCCATAATTCAATTCACTTAAAAAACAAAATTTGTAAATTTTTAAACAATTTGTGTGTTCAATGTTTTGTTTATCATGAATTGACAATGAGTCACATCATTGCTTCCATTTCCTTCAATTGAATTTAATGAAAAATTTGCGAACGCAGCACATACAAAAACACTTGTGCGCCCAATGAGGGGAATTAATATATATATATTAACTGTTTTGTTATCAGCCATCATACGATATGATATCGAATATAAAGTTATATGTCTTCAGACTTCAGACACAATCGGCATTCAAATGAAATGTGGAAAGGAAGAAAGAAAAAAGAAAAAAATAATAAATAATATTCATTTGGGTTAATTGATTAATCGTGTTTATCGCTCACACAAACGAACACATTCTCTTTTATTTTTATGTTGTTTTTTTTCGTTCTGTTTTCTCAATATAATTTGTATTCCATGTAATGGCACACTTGCCAATTGGAGGTGGATGAAAAATCGTTTAACTCAAATCCAATAAGCGCCCGTAAATCAAATATGGTGTCGCCACACTTATTTAGATTGAATGCTAAATGCTTAACGCTTAACCATAAAATATACTTGTACAATAGCAATGGCACAGAGGAAGTAAATGGATGTGCTCGTTGCCACTGAAATTTGATTTAGCCAGGACTGTCTGTACAATAGGATGTTTGATTAGATTTATTGTATGCATACAAATGTGTATAATTTGTAAAAAATCGTTGTTTATTCCGGAATTTTGCCTTTTGAATTTGTGTGAAAAGTGCGCGGCACGTTAATTTCTACTTTTCTGTTTACATACGCAAATTGCGTACAGAATCCACAATATAATACAAAATGTAAGCCGAAACACGGAACAAAGAATAATGTTTCAATATTTTGGTTGAAACTTTTGAAAAGAGAGAAAGACAAAAACAAACATTTTTCTTTTGCGTATCATTTCAATTTTGCCTCATTCACTCATCAAGACAGTCCCCCATATTTTCAGCCGACACATTTGTCTATGTTCATTTCATAAATTGTTATTCATCGTTATCACGACCATCAATTAATCATTAATCATCATACACAATTTTTTTCTTGCATTCGTTTGGGTTTCAATGGCACAAAATGAATCGTTTGACGCTGTTCTTCATTTTCACCGGTTCTCGTCACTTGCAGCGTCAACGATGACAATTATTTTATATAATAATGATCTATGAATAAGAATCAATTGATTTGTACATATAATAATAATTTGAATTGCAACAGGTTTTTCATAATCCAGCACACTGGCTGCCTCCAATAATCCGCCAGTTCACTGGCGGTCTCGACGAAAAGCCGGTAAGAATCGTGTTCGAATAATTACTTATTTAATTTTCAATTAATTAATATATAAGAAATTTCCAATAAAAAATCAACATACATACACACACAAACGAACACACCCACACACAGACACACATACACACAAATAATTTAATTCGATTTTCTGTGAACTGTGAGCGAATGTAATTCTGAGATTTAAATTATTTTCATTGGTTTTTAATGACAATGAAAAAATTTTAAGTAACGCGAACAATAATAATTGTGGAAAATTTCTAGTTTTCACAATGGTTTTACGGATCATTAATGCTATAAGTCCGGCAACGTATGCTTTTTGTACAGTTTTTTTTTTCGTTGTCATCAAAATATATTCGAAAGGGTTTCGCATTAGTAATTTGCGTCATCAGCGAGACATCAAAAAGTAAAAGAATTAAAATTATATAAACAGAAGAAGAAAAAACCAATCGCCACAAAGACCTAAAAAGAGAAAGAAAGAAAGAAAGAAAAACACAAACGGTTGTGGTTATTAGTTCATTAAATTGTAATATTGTTGTTTCACAAGGCGTTTTATTCATCATAAAATAATAAGTAAAATTGGATTTTCGATATTTGCTTGAGCATCGTTAATCGAATTTTGAATGTGCCGAGAATTATTATCGGTTGAATGTTGAATTAAATTTCATAACTGTTTGTGTTTGGTCATCGGAAATTCGAAAACGGAAAATTACAACGAAATAAAAGAACCAGAAATACGAGACAATTTCGTCCAGACCGGCTGGAATTGATGAATAAATGCAAAAATCAAGTCGCAAAAAAAAAAAAACAACACCAAAAACAAAAAAAATGTCATTCAAATTGATCAAAACTGATTTATTAGTTTTTCAAATAAAATGCAAAATTCACCAAATAAAAAACCCTGGAATGACAATCAAAACTGTTCTTCAAACAGTTAAAAAAAATGCCAAATCCACCGTGAATTGAATTTCAATGAATCGACTAAATGTTCAAACGATGCACCGCATAAACTTCTAATTCACTTTACTTGTCGAACGAATCGATTTTTTGAGTTTGTAACAGCTAACGTTGACATATTCATAGAGAGGGAGAGAGAGAGAGAGAGAAAGAGCGATTTGTGCGGTTATTTTATTCAGCACCTTCGTCAATGTTTTATTTTGTTTTTAGTTTTGGCTTTTGGTTGTTTATGGTTTAAGTGTGAGATGATGATAGCATCGGTTAATGGAATCGCGTGCTCATTTTCATTCAATAAATGTGTAATCGTTTATAACACAAAACAGACTGCGGTTTGAACGTCAATGTTTTGATTATTTTTTTATTTTTTTTTTTTTTTGAACGTCAATGTTTATGACTCTGTTTCCAATTTCAAACGTGTTCTATGCGATAGTGTATAGAATTTTGAGCGCCGTGTTAACCGCAGACACAAAAAGTTCAGAGACTAAATCTTTGCCGTCTAATTAAATGCGTTTAATCACCTCGCGTTTCGATTTAATTTATGAAGTATAATAGAAAACAACACAGCCACAATAATGATAAAATATTTTGAATGCAATGCGACAGCCGACCAAAATTTACTGCATATTTTTACTATTATTTTCAATTTTTGTTTTGAATTCCTCCGAAAAACCGAAGAAAATGGTTTGTGCGATGAGCAAAACAAAAAAAAAAGAAAAAGAAAGACAAGAAAAAGAGCACAGAGCAGCACAGCGATGCCCTTTTTATATATTTCTTTTTTTATTATGTTCATTATTATTATAAATTGATAGAGAAGCAAAGAATGATGACGAGCGAACAGCAAAACCCACATTCATTGAAAATTTTCGTGTTCGAAATTGTTGCGTTCGTGCCAAATATCTCGTCAATGTGTACCGTGTGCCGAATGCTGTCGTCACATTCACATGCAAAATATTTACATCTGGTTCTCTCCTTTTCTGTTTTCTCTTTTGAATTTTCTGACCCATTCGCTCTCATTCGGCCGAAACGACAATCACATGGGCAAAAAATCAACAAATGTCGAGCATTGAACATATATTCTTCTATATTCTTCTATATTCGATATTCGAGTCGAGCGAATACAATTTTGAATGTATTGTAAATTTTCGAGTAAATATTCCACTACAAACTTACAGACACTCGAATATATATACTCAACATAAGTCAAGCACGTTTCGAACAAATTTCTCAGAACGTATGGTTTTGTGAGGTTTTGTTTAATTTTTCTTTCGCTCTCTTCACATTATCTTGTATTGTCGATTGTCGATGCACGTCGGTATTCTATTTGGACGGAACAGTGTGTTTAGTTTTGTCGCGACGTATGTTTGACATTGTTGTCCGTTTGGTATTATCCCGCGCTATTCTATATCTTTTATTCGAATTTTGTGCTTTCAGTTTCAATTTTTTTTTTTTTTCACATATATTTTTGAAAAATAAAAACGAATAAAAACTTTACGAAATCGAGGATTTATTTTTCATTCAGCCGTTTTACGGTTTCACCATCGACAATAATAACTCATCAACTCATTTGAGAAAGACACATATTGTGTGTTCTGTGTTTTTGGTTTCGGTTTTTGTTTGAAGTGAAGTTGTGGTGCCAAATAAATTTGATGTGCAAACGAGCCGGTTTCAGTTGTTGTTTTTTCATTTCAAAAAGGAAAAATATTTGCTCCAAATGTAAATTGCAATTGTGTATGCTTCTGATTCTGTAAACATTTAACTGGTTATTATGCTTTTTGCTATTTTAATTTACAGACGACAAAAATGGGAAAAACCGATGCGAATTCTTGAATTTCTGATGAAATTCCCTTTTGTTTTGTGTTTCGTTTCATTTTGAATAAAGAAAAATCCACGCACATTCGTAATTAATCTATTTGATTTGTGTGTTGTGCGTTTTTTTTTTGTTTCTCGAATTCGGTTGTTGTTCGCGGAACACAATACATTCAATAAAGAAAAAAAATGTTTTCATAGCTCCACAATGCCCCCTGAACAAACGATAAACATTCATATAAATTTGGAATTCAATAATTCGGTTTTTCCAATGTTGGTGACATTTTAAATACTGAGGAAGAAACAAATTAAAGGCGTTAAATGTGTGAAAGATTGTTTTAAAGCCACCGATTTCCAATCGAGAATGAGATTATTATTGTTATTATAAATAATATGTTATCGTTATGAGTTGACGTTTGACAGTTTGTTTCGTTCATTTGTTCGTTTCATTCCGTTTTGATTTGTGTTTTTTGTTTTGTTTTTTCGGTGTTGTTGCTGCTGTTGCTGTTCTCTATATAAAAACCTCGTAACGCATCAGGAGTTTGTAAATTTGCAACACATACACGCAGACACACACACACACACAACAAAAATAAAGAAACGAGCAATGGAAAGATGACCATGATTATTCAACAAATGAAATTTAGCGGCAGTTTAATTTATTTTATTGCACATTGAAAATTGAAGATCAACAAATGGAATAAAGAAAGAAAAAGAAAAACGAAAAGAAGATACATATTCATGTCGTCGTCTTACATATGATATACGGCACACACAAAATCCAGTAAATCCACAGTACAGACATTTGTCATTCAATAAATAATATCAGTCAGACTCAGACTCAGTTTGTGTCAAATGTCTTTGGTTCACTCGCGCTCACTTACTCACACAGAATATCCAAATAATTATAATCACAATAACAACAGATGAAATTTTTCCAGCAACAATATTAATCATCATCGTCATCATCATCATCATCATGAAGCAGAATGTTTATCGTATGTTCAACTGTTCAATAAAATGCTAAGATTTAAAGTGTTCATTAAAATATTCTCCATAGTTTCTGGGCTATGGGATATGGGACATATGAGTTTTATGCCTTTGTGCATTCTACATGAATTATAATATGGATAGATTTAAATTGTTCTTAAAAATCATAGATCAAATCAAACAACCAATGAAATTCACAAATGCTCTTCAAATTTTTTAATTTCAATCGAAAATATGATGGATTTTTTTCCCACTTTGGTCTTTGAATCTAATCTTGAAATGCAGTCAATCATTCGATTTCGACGGTCTATCAATCTGTTCGGTGTGTGGAGCTCCTTGAGCATTTCTTTTATTTTCTTTCTTTCTCTCTCGTGTTTGTTCTTTTGTCACGCTCGAATTATAAAATACATTTGCTGCGATTGCAGTTTTTCCGTTTCCATCTAATCTTGATTCGGGTGTGTGCGATCGAAACGCATCTCATTTTGCATTTTGAATGTGAATGCAAAAAATGTGTGACTACACGTACGTTGATTTTATATTGCATGTTCAATAGAGATAGAGATTGAAAACGACGTTGTATGGCATTGAAATTGAATTTGATTACGATTCCGATTGTGATTCATTTCGAAATAATATTTTTAATTCGATTTTTGACACACAAAAAAAGAAAAGAAAAACAAGAACGCCATGATTTTGAATGATACAGTAGTCCAATTGTTCCAATGCTTCTCTGAATCTGATGTGTACGTATATAATAACAATAATGATCTCTCAAAAACAGAACGGTTGACGTCAATCGTCAATATGTTGGTTTGAGCTGTTGTCGTTCACAGTTTCTATTTTTTTTTTTAATTTTCGTTTTTTATTTTTAAAATGATATTTCAAACAGATCGTCATGAGCACATTTTGCACTTCGCATTTCAAGTGGAATTAAACTAATATAAATGTGTTCAATACTTTTTGATTTAATTTTTGCCAATGAAACGAAAACCAAAAAAAAACCGTCTGTTTCTTTCTTTCTCGGTCTGTTTGGCCACACACTTCAGTCGCAAAACATTCGCTTCATAATTTACATTTCGTGAATTCATTTCCAAGTGAATGATTCACGCTATCGCCTGTGGATGATTCCGTTTATAATGAGATTTAATTTTATCCCGATCCTGTTCCAGGCAAATGAACATTCACCATTGAGTGAGCAAATTAAGAAAGAAACGAAAAAAAAAAATTACGAAGCCAACGCCAAGTGAAATGTTCCGTTGAAAAAATCACAGCTAATTTTTCTATATTTAGAATTATGCTCTCGATTGAATCCAATATGCATGGAAAATGGCATGCATAACATGTCATTCGATCCGTGGTGAGCACACATTCTTTTTTTTTTTTTGTTTCCTTGAACATTGAACGTAGCCAAGAAAAATAAAATTTTCTCATTTCTTCTTTCTATTTCGTCAAAGTGTTTGCTTCGATGTGACACAAATCCCATGGATTTTTAGAAAAACTGTTATTATTTATTATTATTATTATTATTATTTTAAGCATTGAGCGACTTTTTTTTAGGATGAAACGAGAACTAAATTTGTGTGTGTGTGTATTTTGTATGGTTGGAAATTGATTGATTACATAGAATATTTTGTTAAATGTTTATTTTCAGGTCTGCAATTGCGCTGTATAGGAGAACCGAATAGAAACAGAATGCCCGCCGAGCAGGGGGGCATAGAACGAATTGATAATAATATTGGCTCACGTTCTGTCGTCCTCCTGCCATCCTGTGACACTCCTCAATATGAATATGGTGCCGAATATTCGCGCATTGAATCTTGGTTGGATGAAAATCCAAATTTTGTTCAGGATTATTTTATAAGGTGATCTTATTTGGTCTAACTGTGTGATGCACGTCTTAATGTGAGTATTTCATTTCTGAACTTTTCCTTTTTTTCGATTTTTTGAAATTGTAGAAAGGCGACGAGACAGCTTGTTGACTCATGGCTGATAGCACATGCAAATTCTGGTGGAAATGAAACATCACCTATACATGGAAATTCACAGGGGTGTTCTTCAAAGGGTGGCTCCGGTGCGACCACACCAGTTAGGTGAGAGAGTTTTTTTTGTTTTCCAAATAATGATTTGAACAAATTCGATAATTTTGAATTGAATAAATTGGTCCAATAGAAAGATATCAGCACATGAATTCGAACGGGGTGGTCTACTCAAGCCAATTGTCAATACGATTGATGGGACGCCAACATTTTTGAGCATTTGCCCACAAAATGAAATGGTTTCCGGAGCACATTCAAATCAAATGAATTCAACTTCTAGTCATCCGAATCGGCCACAGCGATTGTCACGTAATGAATTGAAGCATTTAGACGAAAAGCAACTTATATTTGAATTGGTAAGGTATTGTATGGATATATATTTCACCTCTTTTTCGCTATACATGCAATCAACAAATTCTATTATTGTATTATTCTTTTTCAACATGCCAAATGAACATGCGATGAATGTGTGAACGGAATTAATGGAATTAATGGCATTGAATTTGACTATTTTAGGTTAAAGATATATGCAATGAGCTGGACATTCGATCATTATGTCACAAAATTTTACAAAATGTTTCAATTCTGCTGAAAGCGGATCGAGGGTCCCTGTTCTTAGTACAAGGAAAGTGTACTGATGGAAATAATCCTGATGCACCGAAAAAGTAAGCGAATGCCACACACGCACACACATATGTCAAATATGTTAATTAATTAATGTTTTTAATTGAATGCGTTTCATTTTCATTGCAGATGTTTGGTATCCAAACTGTTTGATGTTTGTCAACGGAGTACGGTGGAAGAGATGGAAACTCAGGATGAAGTACGTGTTGCGTGGGGAATGGGAATTGCTGGGCATGTGGCGCAAAGTGGTGAACAAGTGAATATACCTGATGCATACCAGGTTTGTAATCTTAATCGCAAATTAATTGCCATTTTCATGGTACTGAATACAATATTCCGATCTTTTTTTTTATTAGGATAGTCGATTCAATCGTGATATTGACATGTTAACCGGATATCGAACAAAAACTCTGCTGTGTATGCCAATAAAAGATTCCTCAGGAGATGTGATCGGTGTTGCACAAGTTATAAATAAATTAAATTCTGATCGATTCACGGAAAATGATGAAAAAGTATGCCACACACCGAATTCGAATCGAATATGCCATGAATGTTCATTTTCCATTCTATTTTCGTAGATATTTGCATCGTATTTACAATTTTGTGGAATTGGCCTGAGAAATGCACAACTTTATGAAAAATCTCAACTAGAAGTTAAACGTAATCAAGTTTTATTGGATTTGGCCCGAATGATATTCGAAGAACAAAGTACAATTGAGCATATGGTGCTTCGGATTTTGACGCACATGCAGAGTTTGATCAATTGTCAACGTGTGCAAGTAAATTCTAAGATAAATATGGAAAAG
>GL501441.1:160492-172154 GCA_000149185.1 Mayetiola destructor
TATTATCTCCAAGAACTGAAAAACAAAGAACTTGAATATTCAATAAAGAAATTGTTAATGATCAATTACCGAGTTGCCAAAGTTTTTGCAAACCGGTTTTTGGTTTGATTTTAGTTTGGATGGTGATCCACCATAAATATTTTGTTCTGGACTCAAGGATTCCACCAAATTCCAGTAATTGCGTTCATATCAAATATAACATTTGATTCTGTAGATGCGTCTGTTGAACATCTCCAACATTTAAGGGAACACGCTGAAAATAAAATGTAATTTAAAAAATAAATGTACTCAAAAAAAAAAAAAAATATTAGGGCAAAGGAGCAATGATAAATTTGATAATTGTTCAAAGAATATCCAAACCTTATCTCTTTGGAATGAAACGGCCACGATTACAGCAATTGCAATCATACCCAAGTCTCCATTTTGTGCCATTTTAACTTCTCAATTTTTCATTTGATTCAATCGTTATGCGAAAAAAACCGAAGGATTTTTGAATTTCGACATCATTTTCAGTGGCATGAGCGCGCAGTGTGACCTATGACCAATACCCAGCAATTTTAATACTCATGGAAATGTTTTAAAAAATATTATCAACGCATTTTGTTATTTATGAATGATATAATTTGAACATTCTCATTTGAAAATCCATAGTAAAAGTGGTGACATCTATGAATGAATGTTCGACTAATTCTCGACCAAAAAAAAACTGTTCTTCGGCATATGTCAGTCACATGATCCATAGATTAGAACTTTATGGCGTTATCTTTTCTAAATGTTGTCAATGTTTATTGTTCATTTGTTGATTGATGTGCTTGTTTAATATTTTGTGGTTTTATTGATCGTTAAACTCGGATTTCATAAAAATTTATAATTGCAAATGCAAACGCTTTGTACAAGATCCAATTATCTCCATAATATCAAAGCGGTTAGAGGTTAGAGATGTCACAATGATTTTGATTAATATTTGATACAATTTATAGTTTTTATTTCGTTGTATCTTCCCTTTTTTATCAGTGATAAGAAGAAAGATTATTCATAATTTGATCGCTATGGTTATTTCGAGCCCACATTTATTGAAGTGAATTTGAATTTCGTTCACATTCTGATCAGGTTTCCTGTGTATAACGGAGCATTATGACGGACATACGAAAGCCAAAAGTTCTTGTAACTCATCCCAAGCTTGAAGAGCCTGGACTTCAGGTGCTGAGACAAAAGTGAGTGTGTTTCTTCCTCAAATATTTCAGAAAGTGTTATTGAATTCTGAATTTATTTAGATGTGAAGTGATTGTTTGTGAAGGTTTGCCGGAGCCAACAAGAGAAGAAATTTTGACTAAATCTCAAGGTGTTGATGGCATTTTGTGGGCAACGCATGAACCTCTTAACGCTGAAGCGTTAGATCGTGCTGGTCCACAATTAAAAGTAATTTCAACCAAATCGGCTGGCATTGATTATGTCGATGTGACAGAAATGAAACGTCGTGGCATTCCATTGGGCCATACACGGAATGTTTTGAATGATGCTGTAGCTGATTTGGCAATTGGATTAATGGTAGCTGCCGCTCGTCGATTTTACGAAGGATATCTCAAAATTGTCAATGAAAATTGGGATTCGGGTGATCCATCATGGATGCTGGGTCAGGATATCAAAGGATCAACAATTGGAATCGTTGGATTTGGGGGAATCGGTCAAAAAATAGCGCATCGTTTGAAGGGCTTTGATGTTGGATCGATTTTGTATTTCGGTCGGAAGGAAAGGCCTGAAGGTATTCTATTAGATTTTTATGAAAGAGAAAAAACTGAAATAAACGAGATACAAATAATTTCAGGAAAAGCGCTTGGTGCCACGTTAGTTTCATTTGATGAGCTATTGCGACAAAGTGATTTTATTTTCGTTGCATGCCCGTTGACGAATGAAACGAAAAATCTGTTTAACAAATCTGTATTTGAGAAGATGAAACCTAGCAGCGTTTTCATCAATGTAGCCAGAGGAGGTAAAAGAATTGAATTATGTGATTTACGAATATAAACCTGATTGTATTGTTGATTATTTTTACTAGGCATTGTTGCACAAAACGATCTAATCGATGCCTTGAAAAATGGAACCATTTTCGCTGCCGGACTTGATGTCATGGTACCGGAACCATTACCAGCCAATGATGAACTCATTAAACTACCAAATTGCGGTAAGTCAAAGATTTAAATATTTATTTTTGATAATTGAACTGCATGTTTTATCGGTTTTTTTTTCAAAATTTTCTGGCTCATGTGTAGTGATTGTACCACATTTGGGATCGGCAACAATCAAAACACGTGAAAATATGGCTATTTTGTCAGCTCAAAATGTTATCAATGGCATCGAAGGAAAACCATTGATCTATTCGGCTTATTGAGGCTTAATTCCTTCCTGGAATATTAATAATCATTGCATGCTTATTAATTTGAATATGTTATTTTTTTACCATGCAATAAAAATAGTTTTTCCAATCATTTGCAATCTGACTTTGAGGTTTTATTCATTATAAGAAAATCTGAAACACATTTTTTATGATTACAGTTATTGTCCCGCATTTAGGCACAGCCACATTAAAAACCGAAAGTGACATGACTCGTCTTGCTGCACAGAATGTCATGAATGTGCTAGAAGGAAAGCAAATGATTACACCGGTCTATGAGCTTGAAACAATCAAATAGAAGTTGGCGTTCATTCGTTACAATTCCGTTTGTGGCTCATAACCATCTGATCAAAGAATCATTTTTCACATTTACAATTTATCATTCATATAATATTCACATTTTGAGTAGATACTAAAAACTAAATACTATCAGTTATTTTGCAATAAATGCATTAAAACAAAAGTAATTTGTCGCTGATGTTTTAGTTTGGAATTAAAAATTAGAAGAAAATGTTAACAATAGCCGCCGCAATGACAACTATCGACGCGAATGGTGCGAATTGTATAGCACCACTGACTTTGCCAACTTGTTCATTCATGGTTTCACCGTTGCATTCATCAGTTGAACAGGTTTCACAAAATTCCGTTTTAATGTATGACGGAGTACTGATGTTCATGCATTCATTTTTATGTGCGTCAATAGATTCCCAGTAGCATGATCTTGAGATTACCTCTTTGTCTTTGACTGCAGTCGGGCAAAAAATTAAAATGATAGATTATTTCAATTCATAACAAATATTTGGCTATTTAGCCTTGTGTCATATCTTTTGTTAGAAGATGGAATCAATATTATAAGTAAAAAACTTGAATATTCAATAAAAGAAACTGTTAATAATCAATTACCAAGTTGCCGAATTTTTTTGCAAACCGGTTTTTGGTTTGAATGCAGATCTGGACTCAAGCATTCCACCAAATTCCAATGTCTTTGATCTTCAGTGATGGCGTTCATATCAAATGGATCACTACAGAATGCTCCTAAAGATGCGTCTGTTGAACATCTCCAACATTTAAGGGAAGACGCTGTAAATAAAGTGCAATTCAAAAATGAATGTACTCGAAAAAAATATTTTTAAGACAAAGGTGAACAATGACGAATATGATAATAATTGTTTGAAGAATGTCCAAAGCTTACCTCTTTGGAATGAAACAGCCACGATTACAGCAATTGCAATCATGATTGAGTTAGGTTTTTGAATTTTGACATCATTTTCAGTGGCATGAGCGCGCGTTGTGACCTTTGACCAATACCCAGCAATGATAAGGATTGATTATTGGGTCGCGCTTTTTATTTTTATTATTTTTCGCGACAATGATTGAAATTGCATCAAGACATTACTAGATGATGAACTCTTGCAGCTTCCAAATTATGACTAGCGATAGCTAGACCTGGGTCAAAGTTTTCAATTAATCTGCGTCCCAAATTCGAAAAAAAAAGATGAAACGATTCGACTATTCTATCAGTCAAAAATGTTATCAATAGCATTCACTCAATTTATTATTATAAATATTTCCCTCTCGAAAGCAATTCTGTTTTCATCCAATCTTTTGACTTGATTTTTTTAAAATTCCATTTATCAAATATTTTGATATTTGAATGAAGAAAAAAAACGAAACCAGCCAATAACTTATCTGTTGAGGAGTTGAAGGTCAATGATTTAAATTTTGCAGCATTATCTTACGCTAATTTGGAATCGCAAAAATACAAAATATCAACAATTCAGCTCTTGAACTCTGAAGAATGGAATCTTTCTAAAAATGCAAAAATGAACGAAAACCTTTTATAAAATCCGTCATTTGTTTCATGTTTTATTCATTGATTTTTTTTCGCCTTCCTTTTGTTGAATTGTTGTGAGTTACTTGATTTTCTATTATCATTATTGATGTTCATGGTCATTATGCATGGTTTTAATTGATACAAATCAGATTTCATCTTCATTTGATGGAAAGTCATCTAGGGCAGCACCGTTGCATCCATCAGTTGTACAAGTTTCACAGAATACGGTTTCGATGTATGATGGCGTGGATGTATTTATACAGTCATTTTTAGTTGAGTTTGGACGTTCCCAGTAACACGTTCTTGCGATGACCTCTTTTCCAGAAACTATTATGTGCCAGACAAAAAAATATAAATATAAAATCATCAATCAAGTGTTGAGTAAACTTTGGTCACAAAGAAAAAAAAAACATTAAGTTCGTTAAAGCGATGGTAACTCACCAAGTTGTTTAATTTTTTTGCAGACAGGTTTTCGGTCTTCAGAATCACTACGAGGTGATTTATTTGGGCATGTAACGAAACTCCAACGTTTTTGCCTGGGAGAAATTGCAGTTTCATCGAATGGATCGTTGCAAAAAGCTCCATCAACTGAGTCCGATGAACATTTCCAACATTTAAGAGACCAGACTTTAAACAAAATTTAAAAAGAAAAGAGAGAAGAAATACGAGACGAGGCTTAGCATATGTATTTTTTTTTTTTTTATTTTCTGACGAACACGCGCTTCGTATTTTTTTTCTAGTTGTTCATGATTTTGATTTTTTGGTCGAAGATAAGAGGTTTAACAAAAAAAACGGGGAATTTTTTTTCTAAATTGAAATCATTCAAGTGAATTGTCAAAATAAATCCTCGATAATTTATTCGATTCGATGCAAATCACGACACAAACGTTAATTTTAGGAAAATATTCAACAAATACCTTCTTGAAACGAAACAACCATGATTACAGCAAAAACAGCAATTACAGAAATACTAAGCATTTTAAGTCTTTAATTCTTTCTTTGGTTTTTTCTGATCAAAATAACATAAACATGAAATTTTAATAAAATTGAATTTGATAGCGACACCGAGTAGCACGATATGGCTCGCTTGAACGGGATGTGAGCACGTATTAAATGTTTGAATTATTTTGGTGAAGTTTAAATAGTCTTATATTTTAATTTCATATCTTGTGTGGTCAGCGTACGATATTGTATGTATTCAGTGGCCCGTCGCACGTAAAACGCGATTTCATACTGAATAATGATAACGACAACAGCTTCTCTAATTTGTCGAACTTTATTTCATTTCGAATTCAATTTGACGAAATATCACCAATCAACGAATATCAAAATCGCACATCCATGAATTTATGAAAATTTAAATATTTTCTCATTCTTCTTTATTCAGTAGAATTGGATCGAGATTAATTAATTCTCATCTTAATCTGTTCCTTCGTTCTTCGGGAATTGGAATTTATTTTGTTTTTCTCTTGTTTAGCCAACAAACAACGAAACAATAATAAATGAAGATGCAATTATTTTTTGGTGCGTCGATAGATTTTGAGATAACTTATTTGTCGTCAACTGCAATTGTGCGAAAAATGAAAATGAAAGATTATTTTTGTATAATTCATAATCAAGACCGGAAATATTTTTTTCAATATTCACAACTGAATATTTGGTTATTTATTCTTGTCTCATATCTTCTGTGTAATTTGGATATCCTTAGATAGGAGAACGTAATCATACGTTCAGTATTCAGCTAAAAAGAAAGGATCAAACAATGACATCGCAATGGATAAATTGTTAAACATAAACGTTATTCCTTTATTTCGGTTGAAAATGAAAATGCAATTTTGTTCAGATGATAACAAAAATAAAGTCTCAATTTGTATTTCACCTTTTTCATTTTTTATGTTCTAATATTATTGTTCAGAGTACAAATGTCCATTGACCGTTGTATAGGCTTAGGATTTAAAAAATTTCTTAAATTTACTGATTATATACGTTGGTTTAGGGTCAGTCATTGTGTCGGTGTTTTCATTGTGGCTTTTTTCATCTTCTTTCTTCGTTGAATCCAGACTGTGTTCAACTTTAGCAATCACCTCCTCATCAATATTCTGTTTAATTTCCTCTGATGCATGCACTTTTGTTGTTGAACTATTTGGAACACTTTGTTTGTCTGTTGAAATATATATTTGACGTTTGTATCGTTGACAATGGTATGAAAACTTACGTTTTCCTATTCTTTTTTCGATTTTTTACCGGCTTTGTTGAGAGCGGCAACCGTTTTTCCACGCACCAAATGCAAATTACCTTGTGCGATCATTTGTTTTTCCCATGCTTCGATATCTTTGCTGCAATTGAAATATATTTATTAATAATTGTCATTATTCATTAAGATCAACTCATCACTAACTCGAATTTGGCACGCAGTTCAGCGCACTTTTTAATGTAAACACTTTTTTCATTTTCAGGCATTTTTGCCCATTTCGTTGCCATTTCTGCGCCAATCCTAGTACCAGCTGATTCCGAAATGAATAAAATATATGGTGACGGAGGTTTTTTTGGCCTTCCTAAGCTGGCCACCATTTCCCTACGTTGAATTTTTGTTTTTTTGGCAGCTTCTGCATATATTAGTCGTTTGCGTTCATTTTTGATGGCCATCACATCATTTTCGGTTAAACTACGTCTGAATACTTCAATTTGTTTTGCATAAATAGCCTTGAATTTCAAAAAAACAAAATGAAGGTCAACATTTTGTTTTGATTTTGTGTTTGTTTTCATCATTATTATTTATTTAGGGTTATTTTGTCACCTGATCCTTTTTATAAGCATCTTGATATGGTTGCTTTTGAGCTGGGTCGAGCTCTTTCCATTTCTTACCCAATATTATGGCTCTTTCAGCTATCCGTTTACCCGAAAATGAATTTCTATTTATAAGATCTTTAGAAAATCTCATAAATGCACCTGCGGGCTTTTTTGGTGGCACAGTGAGTCCGAGACTTTCATAAATTTTTGCCGTTTTTGAATATTCATTGATGCCAATTTGGAATGGAGAGCTGATGACATCGACAAACAGTCAAATCAAATATTTCAATAGAAAGAAAAAACATAACCTTGAATTGAAGCACTTTCAATTGAATTATAAATCGAATGATAAAAACCTGAATGATTTTTGCAAAATATGAGTTTTATTCAATGTAAACAAAACACTATTCCCAATGTTTCTCAAAAACGATGCCATTTCAATGAATTTGTTACTTCTAATCAATTCGATGTTGAAATATGTTTGATGTGCATCTATTTTGCGTTCAATTTGGAGGACAAACGAGAATTCGCGGTCAAATTCGTCGTTGACAGCATCTGTCATTGTATCATGATAGTGACTCGTTCACAGTTGCACTCGTTCGGTCAAAAGGAGAAAAAATGTGGATTGAAATGTTGAATGATACAAAAGACGGTTTTATTAATAGATATTTATTTCCAGAAATTTAATAATGTCTCCTATTTTTTCTTGATGATGTCCGAAATTTCCATTTTGTCGATTCTCCATTTATCCAGCAAATTCTTTCGAACTAAGTGTCCACGGTTTAGTGCAACCATTTTAGCCTCCCACTGAATCAATTCCTTGCTGAATTTTTAATAACAGATAAAAAAATAAATATTCCTCTGGATTTCTATCGATTCACGATTTTCAACTACTTACTTGAATATCACTTGACGCTTGGCACTTTCATCTGAATATTTTTTTCTTTGTTGTTCATTCAATTCTGCCCATTTGTCTTTTATGTTCGGATCTCTAATTCCGGCTTTAAGACAATCCATTCTGAATAGAAAATATGATGAGAATGGTCTTTTCGGTTTTCCCATTTCATGCAACATTTTGTCATAGTTGCGCTTTTCAATATTCAGCACACGATTTTCTAGTTGGTTTTGCATTTGTTGGTCAATGGCCTTCAATTGCTTTTGATCGATAGATTTATTGTATTTTTCAATGTCTTTTAAATATTGATTCTGAAAGAGGAAATATTCAAATTTGAAATGAATCGATGAAATCCATGGATCGCTTGTTGCCTACCAAATCCAGTTCATATTCTTGATAAAATATTCGTTTTTCATCTTCATGCAAATTTTTCCATTGATTCGCAGCTATTTTAACCAATGCACGTTGAGTTATTGATTTAGATCCTCTTTTTGTTTGAACGAATCTCATGAATGCGTTCATCGGTTTTTTTGGTGGCTCCGGTATACCAAGATTTTTTCGAATTGCTGTCTTCTTTGAGTAATATTTCACACTTGAATCTATCGACGAACTGAAATTTGAATTTGCAGTTTCAAACGAATTTGTCCATGAAAATTCTTTTAATGACTTACGGAATAATATTTTTGAATTTATATGCTCCGTTTGCTGCAGCTGTAATGTTCCCGGAAATCAATTTGATAATTGAAAACATTTTTATTTATAATTTTGAAAGAAATTGACGGAAAAATGTAAATGGAGTGATTTAAATATGAGCAAAGTGTCAGTGCTGTTGCTGTCAATGTGATAATGCAACTGATGGACGGTTCACAACGACTTTTCCATTTGACAAAAAATTTGACAATATTTGAATTATAGCGATAAGAATTCGTTTTATTTTGGGTTTCTTATAAGACGTAGCTTCTCATTTTCTTTTTTTGCTCTTTATTTTGCATTTTTTCATGAGTTCGAAAAATTGGGGGAATCGGAATCGATTCCACTTATCTTTAAGCTCATATCGCTGGGCAAATGGTGAAAATCATCTTTGATGCCTTTTCAGGTACATAAATGGATTATGTTTCTCAAAAATATTGAAAAATTGTATGGTTGTATGGGCCAAAAATCCAATTTATATTATCAAATTGCCGATGTGACATTCAATTAATTGAATTCATTGTGCTGCTCTGAGAGTATGTATTAATGCAAAAAAAAGAGATTTAATTTTCTTTCGGCATATCAAAAGCGTTAAAATCTCACCTTAATAGACTCAATCAGCAGATGAAATGTCTTAAAAATATCTTAGCCTCGACATTCGTCACATCTGTTGCTGAAACCCCATATTCGGTCGTTTTGGCATTGAAAAAGAGGGACCAAATCTCTTATTCGGTTCGACAATATTTGTTCCATTGTGTTTGACGTGTTAATCTTCACACACACACGCACACTGGCACACTTGCACACAATTGGAATTTTGAATGCGAATGAATTGAAAGAGCAGACCGAACAATAGACGAGTTTTAAAGTTGTTGGGTAAATAAAACTGTTGTAAAGATTTCGTGTTAATAATAATAATAATAATGATTTTATTGAAAAGGAATGATTGGATCAAATTATCTTGATATCGAAATGTCCCGCATCGATTCCACGTAATTTTGCGTTAAATATTATAATTTATCACAAAACCGCAATCGATTCAAGATCTGCATATGGCCATTCACTAAATGACGATGGGAACAATTTTATTTATTGACAACGACTAGATTATTATCATTTTCAAAGAATAAAGAGACACCAAATCACGAATCACCCACCAATTTCCTTCTCAATAGACACAGGAAAGATCAAGATACATTTATCACTCTGCACATCCAATAAACAAACAAAAATCCAATCACAATGAACAATTTCCCATTTTAAAATAAAATATGAAGCAAAAAATAAGTGACGAAATTTTCTTTGAAAATCGTTTCGTTTACATTCAATCGTTCCCTCCTCGTTAGTTTTGTCATTCGTTTCTTTTGATCGTTGATTGAAGTTAACTTCCCTTGAACTTAAATAATAATAATTGAACGAAAAAACGATCCAAAGGACGAATATATCATGCTGCGCCGTTATCTGCAGTTCTATTCACTTTTCACTCCCGTTTGGTGGTATATGCACACAATGACCGGTTTTGTCTCTCTCTTTTCATCTGTTTCTCTATCATCGCAATATCCAAAGTTGACATTTGGGATTAATTCTTTTGAATGAGAGATAAAGTGAAAAGAATGAACAAAAAAAAAAAGCGTAATGTTTTCATTTTATATTTTTCGATGTGATATGAGTGTTTTTCCCTTGCATCTTGCATACTGTGTGCGGCAATGGATGAGCAAGTAACGAATAACAGTTTTATTGCCATTTGGGCATGAGAAACAATAAACCACCCCTCTGTTTGTTAATGAATCTGAATGTATGGATTGTTGCCGTCGTCGTCGTTGTCGTCGTTTGACGTAATTTAAGTGAAAGGACTCGAAGCAAAATTGAGATAACAATAAATTCAAAGCCAAATTGACAAGTAACGAGAGAATTTAAATGCAATTGCCTGTGCAATAAGATGAGAGTGTGAGCTTGAGGTGTTTGCAAAAGGAAATGATTTTTTCACTTTCGAAAAAAGTGTTTTACAAGAGAGCACATGTACAATGTACAAGGCATAAGCCCGCAAGGCTTTCCTATTTGTAATTGAAACGAAATAAGATTTTTGAAATAGGCACGTTATGCGTTGTTGCAAAGGAGTGACAAAAAAAATAATCGGTGAACGCTGATTCAGGTTTTTTTTTCCATTATTTTGAAATATGGAGATTAAATTTCGTTGCGTGATCAAAAATAACGGTGCGCGTTTGTCCCTATCCACTTGAATGCTATCAAGGCACGCATTTTCAAACCGAAAATTAAAATAATCAAAAGTAGAAAAACTTGTTCCGCACCCTTTCAAAATTTCAACTGCTCAAGGCTCAATGTTCAATGCACTCGGTCTTCTGAAATGTAACCGCAAAAAAGTAATTTCCACAGCAATTATATGAATTCCATGAAATGGACTGGACTTGTTGCCAATATCCATTTCATCTCAAAATTTGACAGAAGGTTTATATGTTTTTTCATTTACTGGTGAAGGCCTTATCTACTGATTTTCACCCTCACTTCAGATATAAATTTTGGAAAAATAGATTGTTTGCTTCGAATTTCCCATTAATTTGCTTTTAATTTTCTGAAGGATTGAACAAGATAATTGAGCCTGAGTTTGAAATGTTCAAATTTCATGGTCAAAAAAAAAAAGAAGAAACAAACAATGAACAAACAATGGAAATAGAGATTTTGGTCGATGGTCAACAGTCAACATGTAAATAAATGCATTTTTGAAGAAGATAAAATAATCATCAACATGAAAAATAATATAATAATGAAACAGGAAACATTTCTTATCCATTTGGGTGCCAATGGATTTTCTGAAATATGTCTGTGTCTCTTTACTTTTTGTAGGACCTTCGAAACAATTGCAATAGCCATTTTTATAAACCTTCAACAAAATCTATAGTTTTATATTTTTTTTTTCAATTTCTTTGTTAGCAATTTCCTTCGCCATTTGAGACATGTCAATACAATTTCGGTTTTTTCGCTTGTTGCATTTTATTATTATTATTCTTTTCTTCTAGCATTTCAGGTATGTTCTCGTTGTCAG
>GL501442.1:20973-31592 GCA_000149185.1 Mayetiola destructor
TGTTGATTTACTTCGAAATTTAATGAAAAGAAAGAAATATATGTTTCGTTGATTGAATAAGTAAACGGTCAGCAGCTAACAATAGGATGTGTAAGAACTGATTAGTTATCTGTATAAAGCATCATTCTTGTGGTGTCTAAGCCCTAACACAAAATATACATTTCATATGATGCATTCGATCCGTGGAGGAATGACGGCCCAATGCATGCAATACGTCCATTCGATTCTTAAACACCACAAGCATAACTCCACATAACACAGTCTAGCGGATCAAAATTATTATAATGGAAAATTAATTTCATATTCTCCACATAACGCGTTCAATCACATTTAATACTATTACTTAAATAATGATAATAATAATGGGATGCAAGCGATAAACACACAATCAATATGATTCGGTAAAACATGTTCAATATTCACTCTCAAATATGTACTTATTACTCATTGAATAGAAAATTTATTTGGAATCAATTTACAGTGAGATGTTTGAAAAATTGTGATGCCTAGCCTAGTCCATCAAATTCGAAATCTTAATCGAAGCACTCATTTTCAGCAGAGAGAAAAAAAAATAGACTCTTCAGTTGCTTCTTGGATGTTAACATATTTTTTGAATCAATTTTCAGAATTGATTGGAGTTTTTTTTTCTATGTTTACGATGTCGATCCACAGGTTGCAAATAACTTCATGGTACTCAATATGAATTGGCATTCAATGCATTAAATTGATGAAGAGCTCTTGAACGTGTCAAACGATTCCACTTAATGTCGAACGTGATTTCATGAACATCAAGAGCAATACAATTGAATAATTGATGCGGTCGGAACATGGTGCCAGTTTAAATAAATGAACATTTCCTATCCAAGATCATAAGAGCAAATGAAAAGCTCTCACTCGATTTAATGTCACATTCTTTTCCATTGTCCTTTGTTTTAATGCCGTTTCAAGTGTTTTGCGACCAGAATACTTTGGCGTTGTCAGATTGCTACTCTGTAAACTGTACATTTATAATCCAGGCAGAATTATTCAATTTACTCATTGATAATCAGAAGATTCTGTGTTGGTTCAGAGGACATTGTTATTCAACATTGCCAGACTTAAGACAATTTCTTTCAATTATCCGAGGTTTGGCATAATCAAATAAATATTGAATATTCCCTCTTTCATTTGTATTATTTCATTGGATCACATGCCATATATTGTACCATTTACCATTTGCCGATCATTTCTTATAAATTTACGCAAATTCAATTTTGATTTGAATCGCACAGTTTGAGATTTGCAATCCATAGAGAGACTTTGGAAAAGCGTTAACAATACATGTCTTCGTTCACGAAATCCATGGAAAATGAAAATCATTGGTGAATGCAATAAATGTTCTAGATAATTCCAAATCATTCAATTCTACCATTTATGCACATCCATGTCATGCTGTTCTCTTTAAAATTTGAATGATTGTCCCAACAATGAGTGTATACGCATAACATCACATGATCCAGTTCAAATATATGAACTTTTCAACATTCCAACGATGATCTCCCCACATCAGCTGCAATCATGTAATTTTCATTAGCCCATTTGTGATTTGTGATTCAAATCATCCATTTTCATTCCATTTATTGTCCAATTTCACAATTCACAGCATGGATGTGACCATATTTGCTGTCTTCCGATTACATATATTTATTTATATTCAAAACTATGATATGCAAAATGTGTGTTTTGTAGCGTATTCATAATGCAGAATTCAGATTGTCGCATGACAAGCATTCATTTCTTGATTTTACTTGTTCGACTTCATCATTACCATCTACATGTTTTTGTTCTTCTTCTTCCATTTGTGATTTGTGATTCAAATCATCCATTTTCATTCCATTTATTGTCCAATTTCACAATTCACAGCATGGATGTGACCATATTTGCTGTCTTCCGATTACATATATTTATTTATATTCAAAACTATGATATGCAAAATGTGTGTTTTGTAGCGTATTCATAATGCAGAATTCAGATTGTCGCATGACAAGCATTCATTTCTTGATTTTACTTGTTCGACTTCATCATTACCATCTACATGTTTTTGTTCTTCTTCTTCTTCTTCTTCTTCTCATTCAAAATATGCATCTCCATGATTCTGATTATTGAAAATTGGAGCCAATACAAAATACAAAAGTTTAGCCATTCAATTTGTAGTTCTTTTGTGTTTGTGCAAATATTTGCAAATTTTATTTCAATCACAATTGGCAAAGCATTGAGCTTCTGCTTGAACACAACAAGGAAGAATGTGAAAAGTGTGTGACGGCTTCAGATGATATGAATTCCATATGGAATTCATCAATTTCATTTATTTCATATGATTTCACCATCATTCTCGTCTTCGATTGCAAATTCTCAATGGAGAAAGTATTTTTCCTCTGCCCTCGATTTTCGCATTCTTAGCATGCGAACAACGAACAATATGACGAAAGCATAACTTACGGTGGTTGTCTATTGAATTTGATATGATAAGCTAGATGATAACGTCCATGGCGATCACGGAGAAATCGTGTTGAAACGAAAATAGTATTTTTAAGTTGTTACACTTCAAACAGAGAGAAAATTGAAAATTCTTTGGCGGCTACAATCCAATCTACATACATTATTATTATCGATGCGGAATATTTGAACACTAGTCGGCATCATTTTATTCGCCTTCGGAAATTAGTATAATGAGCACAGTTCTTTCTCCATCGCAGTCAATCAGTCCACCAAATATTCGTTGTGATAAATTTGTGACTCTGATGGATTGATATGGACATTTATATTTACATTTGATTGACGACATTCGGAGGACCCAAAATAAAGTAGATGAACAAAACAACCATTTTCTTTTTCTTCTTCTTTTTTTTCAAAATAATATTTCATTAAACTTTTTTATGAATTAATTCCATACATAAATATTTACAATCCGTATGTTAGTTAGATATTCTGAGGTCTGATTCGTTTCTTTGATGGGAACATAAAATACACACATAACGTTGTATATTGTATATGCAGCGTTTGCTCTTCCGCATTTGAATGATTTCAAAAAGAAAAAATGCATCAGTTAAATGAGCGTATCCATCTTTCACGACCCGAATAAGTACGGACAAGTGGAAAAAGGTTTTGCGCTGCCCATTTATAATATCTTTGTAATATATTTTTGAAATGTGAACATTTTTTTCGGTTCCTTTTTTTTTGGCTTCTCTTAGCATAAAATATGACGGTCACCGGCTCATTTCAATATCTGTATATGCAACATATTCGGCATCAATTTTTCGAATCGATTTCTCATCCTTCTGCAATACATTTAACTAACACATAGCAGCTAGGATAAAAAGAACCTAGAATTCAATACCATTTGATAACTGAATTTATAAAAATCAAAAATATAATATCCATTATCTACTACAAGATATTCGGATAATAATAATTTTGCGTTTTTCGTTTAGGGTTGTACAAATATATATTAGATCGTTTGTTTCGGATCTTGTATTTTTTTTTTTGCTTTCTTCAATGAATGGATATGGTCGAAGAGTGTGCAAATGATACTCCTATCCAAGCAAATCATGATATTCCCAGCGGGCGAGATATCACAGCGATAAATGGGAAAGTTTGAAGGAGTGTGAGCTAATATGTTTGGCCATATTCATAGTGACAAACTCTGTATCGAATTGCGGTGTAATTTTTCACTTGGATACCACAGTTTGATGTTTGATATGATCAGGCAATACATGATGATTCTTTTTTTTTCTCCACTTCTTACAATCATATTGTTTTTCGTTTGCCATTTGCCACTTAACTTTTGAACATCGAAAATGAGAACCGAAAAAAGAAACCGTTCACCAATCATACAGTAACCACACAGTGGTCAATAGTCATACTTATTGCAAAGTCACAATTTCAAAAGTCGAAGACATACGGAATGTTTAAGAAGTTCGGAAAAATTGACAAGGAAAAATAAAGAACCCCGTTGAACAACTGCAATTTCCTTCCGCAAGTCATCAATTCTAACTGTATTAAACAGGGACCATGTGTGAACAGTGAACAGTGTACGGTTTACTTGCACATAGTATGTGGTTTGGATCGTTCAGTAAGTAAATAAATGTTATAGTTGAATGTTCACAATGCAAACTGCGGTATTTGAACTTTAAATGGTGGACATTTTTTTTTAACTCTTCATATATATGAATGGTTGGTTGGCTTTGGTTTCATTATGCCGAAAAAGTGAATTTCGAATCGTCTGTGAAATGAAAGAACCAAACTTATAAACAGAGAGAGAGAGAGAGAGAGAGAGAGAGCCAGTGAGGGCGAGAGAATGTGCCGAAGAATGGAACAAAAAATATATTCGAATGAGAAAATTTATTATTTTTTACTATGAATATTATGGTTTGTGTGAGAGCGATTGTTTTTAGTTGATTTGTTTCGTTCGTCGTTTGCAATGCACACTGGTCGACATTTCAACAAATCGTGGTGAGAAAAAAGGCCCCATGGTAAAGTTATCGACTGGAATAATCGTTATGGGTCTGTCTTTTTTTTTTTG
Organism: Mayetiola destructor; assembly: GCA_000149185.1. Lineage (NCBI taxonomy): Eukaryota > Metazoa > Arthropoda > Insecta > Diptera > Cecidomyiidae > Mayetiola > Mayetiola destructor. The sequence continues at coordinate 25,535 of GL501442.1, forward strand.
CTCTCTGCATTTTGGTCTCGAGTTCCTTTTTTGCCAATTCAAAGTGTTTCGGTTGATGTTTCAGTGACCGTTGGCGGTTAAACTGCGTTCAGATAAAATGTTTTCCCATAAATTTCGACCTTATGTATTTGTTTGCATATAATTTCTTTTTTATTCCTTCGAACGCCATTTGTGACTGCAGAAAAAAAAAATATTGTGTTTTACTTCTTATATCATCATATTATTATTTGGTCAATGGTTTATGTTTCCCGGCAGCTAAAAAACCATTAAATATTTACAAGCTTAGCAAAAGGATTATGTATACATCGAGTACGACTAGTCGACGGGTATTAAGTTAAATCAGAGCGGAAAATGTCGTAGGAAAATTTACACTTGCTTCGATGTATATTATTCGATTCGGCGATAGCAAAATCGTTTCGGTTTTCATAAAGTTTAACAACTCTCCAATATCTTTTTTCTTTCCTCATTTTATTCGTTTTGCGTTTTTTTTTCTTTCATTTTTTGCTTTTTTCAATTTTGTCTGCTCTATTCAAATTGATAAATGCTGTGCACTTTTTTGCGTTGCTATCACCAAACACTGCACTTCTGCGGTGGATTCATGGCTGTATTATCAGCGCATTGAAACTCTCGAGCGAACTCTTTTGAATTTGAAAGTGTACCTGCGAATATTTTTCAATTTCAGATCATTATTGTAACTTTTTCTATACTCTGTACTGTTTTATGTTTAAAAATATTTTAACTCACCAATGACTCGAAATCGTCCGGGACTATGAACGGCTGTTTTCATTTTACTTTTGGTAGCTTCGGGACGCATAGCACCACACCAAATTTGTGCAAAATTCAAAAAAAATAATTGTTTATTTGTAACATTCAAATCGGGTAAATGCTCTTGTTCAATGCATTCATCGGATTGGCAATGATTTCGTAGCCATTTTTCATAGGCACGATACGCTTGCTTGATACCCCCATTGTCAGCAATATTTTCTCCAGCCGTTATGCTTCCATCGATGGCTAAACCACCAACTTCATACATTTTGTAATTGCCGTACTGTGCAATCAAACAACTGGCACGCTGATGAAAGTTTTCAATTGCTGTTTGGGTCCATGAACTATTCCCAATTGATCCGTCATGGTCAAACAATCGACCCTTATCATCAAAGCCATGAGTAAGCTCATGCCCAATCACGGTCCCAATGCCCTAAATAATCCAACAAAAAAAAAGTGGGGAAATTTAAAAATGAAGAAAATAAAATTAAATCAAAATAGATAGTTTATTTATATATTTTATAGCCTAAATAATCTAAAAAAGATGGTGGCAATACCGCAAGATTGAAAGAGCGAGGTAGGTGTCTATGGTAGAAGGGGGGCTGCAAAATACCAGCCGGGAACATAATTTGATTTTTGTTTCGGCTATAATATGCATTAACAACGCCAGGCGCTGTATTCCAAACGGTTCGATTGACTTTTTCTCGTAATTTATTTTGTTCGGTTTGCGTCAAATGAAGCAAAACGTTCAAAATATTTTCAAAATATTTGTCCGGATGAATATCAAGATCAGCATATTTTTTATTAAGTTCGCTTGCATTCAAAATATAGTCAGGATAGCCGATTTTCAATGACATTCGATTCACTTTTAATTCAGCCAATTTTCTTGTTTCCTCGTCCAGCCACGCGGTCTCATTCAATATTTCACGAAATGATTCCTGTAATTCATGTGTCATGGCAAGTGTATCCTGTTTGCTATTCTCATCGAAATATTTACGAACAAACATTGCACCGACCGCCATTCCCATGTTTGAGTTAACTTGATTTACACAAGTTTTCCATCGTGGCGGTGACTTTTCACGTCCAATAAGCACATTATAAAATTGCTGCTTTGCTTGGTGAAACCGGTCGTCCAGACTATTTATTCGATGACGTACAAACTTCCAAAGCATGTAGTTTGCAATGGTTTTCGGTGGCGTATTATTCAACAATTGAACCAAATCTTTCATAAAATCGAGTGCAAACATAACAATTGTTTCATTTCGATCGATTTCGATTTGTAGAACCATTTCTAAATATCGTTGCCAATCAATATCCGGAACATTTTCGTAAAGTGATCCGACTGTCATGCGACGATAAAGTTGAGACACATTTGAACGATCTTCGGGTGAGGCCATTATTAAGGCCAATTCAATTTCGAATTTAATAATTTGTTTGGCTGTCGTTGCACTATCCTCTCTTGATGCACCGCACAAAAACATCACTTGTTCGGCAAATTTTTGATATGCATCTAAATACACTGAATTTGATGCATGTAGAAAATAGTCTCGTGTTGGCAGCCCTAAACTCGTCTGATCGAATTGAATGACATTGTCTTGTGAGTTTTTAATATCGGGACCAACCCATTGCATGAGAAAAACATCATTATTGTACAATCGTAATTTTGCGGCCAATTCCAACCAATTAAACTGTGATGCATTCCAATTTGAATCAAGTACCGGCCAACCACCCAAAGATTTGAGCAAATCATGCAATGGCTTCAATCCACGTTTTCCCAACAAATCGGAATTCATACACGATTTATATAAATATACGGCCTTCTGTTCGGCACTGATTGGTGTCTTTGAACTATTTTCCATAGCAGAACTATTATTTCGCATGGCATTACAGTCGGTCAAACTATTTCCACTACAAAATGAAGCTGACCTATCTTCAGCCAACAAATGATTCAATTCAATGTCCAAAATTTCTCTTAACATTTCAAATGTATCGTATGCGGCTTTATCTTTCGGTATCGGATTTAATTTATCCCAATTGCCACATGCATATTGATAAAAATCCTCACACGGGTCAACACTTGTGTCCATATACTGTTTAATAATTTCCACTTGACTGCGTCGAACTTGTTCACGTGTTTTGCCACCTTTCCAAAATGTTTTCAACACCGTCGGTATTTCAACCGGTTTTTCCTCATTCGTTGCATCGATCTCAATTTGCTCTAACTTAATGGCCGTTTTATTTGTCCGTTCGTGTAACTCACCATTTAAGTATTCAATGGTCTTTGGAATGGTAGCACTTCGTCTGTGTCGATAAGAATTTAACGAATCGAATCCAGGGCGAATTGTCTGCAATTGATTCGATTCATTTGGGAATTGTTCATTTTTTGAATTCAAAATTTTATTATCATCAACATTATTGGTTTTGTCATTCCGATGACTATCAATGTCATCAGAACCATTATTATGAAAATGTGGCATACAAATACCAAACGGTATAAAAGACGTGCGAACATCTCGAAATAATTGATTTTCGTGCATTTTCATTGATTCATCTATCAAATGATGAAAAACTATATCGCAATCACGTTTTGCAATCGAATAAATATCTCGCGTCAAACGATGATGTGGCTCTAAATCCATGGATATTTTAATTCGTTCAGTTGTCGGTTGGATTTCAATGCGACCCGTAAACGTACTCGATATTTGCATCATAAGAATAAATACAACGATAACGGGCAACAAAATAATTGGTAGCACGAGCAAATATTTAATGGACTGACAGTCCGGGCACCATTTTACCCGACCAGTTGCTTTATCCAAACCAATTCGACAGGGCAATGCAATGTCTGCTGATGGCATTGTTCCCATTTCCATGTCATCCACGTCACGACCATTATTACACTCTGGATGCGAACACTTTACAACATTATTCATTCTCATTTGATATTTCACTCTTTTTTTTTTTAACAACTCGCAAGTCAATCTTTAACAACTAAAATGCGCTGATTTCTTCAAATTTTCTCGGTTCAGCACTTTTGTAGTAGTTTTTTATTCAGATTTTGATTCCTCCAATCGAGTTTTCGTTTTGATTGAAATTTTTGCATTATTTTTTTTCGATGTTTTTTGGATTTAACATCCATTCGACGAAAGAACACTACAAGATCTGATGATGATGATATCTTTGTTGCGACAACATCAAAACCATTGCGTGCAATCTTTCACAATATTCTCAACTGTTTGCAATGTTTTCAAGCAATTTGGAACTCGTTAAATCAATTTAAATCAATTCAAAATCATCAAAACTGTATAAAAAATGAACGACTTCAGACAATTCAGTTGTTCGTTGACTTGATAGTTGAAATTGTTTGCGTGTATGTTTTTTCGTGCTGAGTGATGATCTGTTATATGCTTGTACATTGTACATACATATATTGTGCCATTGTGACATACATTCGTGGGTATGCGACTTTATTAACAACAACAATTAAACAATCAGAACAATTGAATGCTGAATACAAAAATAGCGAAACTATTGTTATTCTTGCTCCAGCAACTGAAACATTCCGTTCGATTCCATGCATCGATCGTGAACGCTCTATCGCTATTCCATTTTATACTGATATTTTTGAACGAATTGAGATGAACGCAAAGCCGCGCGAATTTCATTAATTAGTCATTTTTCAAATCGTTGAACTGGGAGTTGAATGAATGCATATTAAAACTAATACACATTCGTTTGCGAATCCATTTAGAATGTTATTCTGATAAATTGGAGCCAGAAGCTGTGATGATTTTAAAACTTTATTTTGAGAACTTGTGACACAGTATTTATCGCATTTAAATTGAATCAAACGATTGTTATGTTCATTGATGGAATGGATTTAAATGAACAATTGGAGAAAAAAACAACAACAATACCACAGAGCTGAATAATAATGACATCTCGTCCTAAATTAATTGATTGATTTCATTCAAATTCAAAATTGAAACAAGTTTTCAATTGTTTGTCGTTCGCATCGATGGAACTCCATTGATTTTATTCATTCCGAATTTCGTTTCACAATAATTCTTTTGCTATTTTTTTCGCATAAGTTAAAATATATTTTGTTTTCTTCTTATTTGTGGTCAGTTGATAATGATAATTGAGTCCCCATTGAAAGCCCACGACCCCGACCCGAACTGATTAATTCAATCAATTCAAAGCAAAAATAACTTTTCTAATAAGATACGTAGATTGATCAAATTGTCATCCATTCAATTTGTTATTTTTTTTTTTAAATTTATCAAAACAATATTTGAATGCCGCGAAATTTTGAAATAGGCGCACTTTTATATAACACACCATTCAACAAAGAAAAACTAAATTGATAATGTTGTAGCAAAATGTGTAAACATCAACAATTCAATCAATACGAGTGACAACACACACACACACACACACACATCACTTAAGCATGGCCTTCAAATCGAATGAATGATAATTTGATTAACAGTAATTTCAAATCAAAATTTGATTTCATTTTTACGACGTCTCCAGTACACTTTCAGCCATTGCAATAATAAATAAAAGACATGATTAGTGCAAGAATGTCGAACAATTGAAAAGAAAATGATCCAAAAACGTTCTCAATTCAACGGAAGGGAAATTAAATGAACATTTTTTCTTATATTCGCCAAATAAAAAACAATAAAAAGATTTCGTCTTGTTTGCTTTAGTCTTAGTCAGTCGTTTCATTTCGCCGATAATAAAATCTATTGAAAATATCGATTTAATATAAAGAGCCTCCGTAATGCTGGTGGCATTAATTCCACATAGTCGTTGGATTTACGCTTCGATTGTATCTATTTCTCTCCTTGGAAAAACACACATAGAAAAATTTGTTTTGTTAAACTGCGTTTGGTGCTGTGCTTTAAGTACATATGAAATCAGACGAATTGAATCGTTTCTTGGAATGTGAAGAAAAAACTACAAATTCATCACATTCAGAAATGCCATTATATTCTGTAACAAACGACTGTATACTTCATACATTCCAAGTATTTGCTTAAGTTTTAGTATTATTGCTCTAGCTATAAGCCTTATATTGGAGTCCTTTTGCTGTACGGGGGGCCCATTTTTTTGTGATGCACGCTCAGATTCCAGTTCGGGCGCAAAGGGTGAAACAAACAAAAGAGTAACATTCGGGAGAGAGAAAGAGAGAGAGAGAGAGAGAGAGAGAGAGAGAGACAGAGTAAGAAAAACACTATCATACAATCGATTTGGCCTTCCTCACGCTCCCACATTCTTTATAGAA
>GL501442.1:32265-59908 GCA_000149185.1 Mayetiola destructor
GAGAGAGAGAGAGAGAGAGAGAGAGAGAGAGAGAGAGAGAGACAGAGTGAAAAAACACTATCATCAATCGATTTGGCTTCCTCAGCTCCCACATTCTTTATGAATAACAAGAGTTCGTTATGCTTTGTTAGTTTTTTCTTTTTTTCAAGAGCCGAATCGATTCGATGTTCTGATTTTATTTTTATTTTTTTTCTCTCCTGATATATTATTTTCAGTATTCTGTTGATAACAATGTTTATCTATTTTATTACTATTGTATTTCCGTTAGTTGTGTATGCCCACCGATGCTGCCGCTAGAAAACTGTACTTGTACAAAGACATCGATATTGTTAAGTGAGCCTTCATAAAGAGAAAAAAAAGCACAAAACCTAAAGAAATACATAAATTCAGATCGAAATCGATAATGGCTCAATATAACTACGTACCACACACAATTGTAACGGTTTCAAAATAACAATAAATGTTACTCAATCGATACATTATAGCCATACACTGAGTGTGCACGGTAGGAAAATATGCGCCCATCGTTGGAATCTGTCTTTGCAACATTTGCGGTATAACCCAATCATTTTCGATGCAACTCAAACGAAAATTTATTGATAAAGAACCCATTAATATATAAGTTACAAGCTACAAGCCACAAACGAACACCATTGAGCATTTTATTTTAGCCAAAATTCCTCATCGTAATATGTAGTACATTGTACATTGTACATATGTGTCAGCACATTTTCGGTTTCGTCGATCGCAATGCTCAATTCAAGAAAATTATGTCTGAAGGGCTAAAGCATTCATATCAATTCACAAATGGAAAATCAATATTGAAAAAAACGGATGAAGACGACGAATAGGATGATAAACGAGAATATCACGGAACTAATCGATGCATCCAGTTGTACTTCATCATTGTTTTCCGCCTCATATTTTTTAATTGCAAAAAATTTCCAAATTCTCCCCACACCAATTTGCAATATTAACGATTTTAAGTTCATTTTCTCAAGTCAAGTGAGTCATCAGGTTAAATCAAAGATGAAATTTAAATCGGATTTTTTTCATTTGATCCAGTCTTAATCGACATCACTCATTCATCATTCATGTGAACATTGTGATTTTTCAATAACAATTATAATTAAATCAAACGCAACAACCAACAGCTTTATAAAACAATTATTTGATTTCTCGTTGAACATTAAATGCGAGATTCGATGTTGTTGAATGCTGAATGTTGAATAATGAAGCCACTTCAATCCATTATCGTATTCCAAACGCCAACTTGATAAAAACAATTTGAAGTTTTCACATTCAATTAAATCAAAACCCAAAGCCCACACCACAAATACACCGACATAGACACTTCATCATATGCATACGCTTCAAACGCTTAACACTTTCTCGTCAACAAAACTGAATTTTCGTTTCAACTTGAAATTATTTCAACAAATTGCTCTTTTCCATGCATCATTTAAGTTGCACTGATGGAGAGGTTCGTTTGTTTTGAAGATTACCATTGTTTTGGAGCCATTGTAATTTAGTGTAAGTTTGTTGAGGTTTTTCTTTCTCTTCTTCGTCTTGTCGCTTCTCTGAAAATTCATGTGAACATGAACCGTTATTTGTGTTGTTACAATGTACATAAGTGAATCAAATAGATCTTGTATTGCCATCGGCTTGGTTGGATTTTCATTTGTTTTAAGATTTTGTTTTCCTGTTTAGTTTTCTCGTTCAATTATATTATATTATTGTTGCGTTTTCCGTGATTGTTTGCCGGAATGCATAGAAGAAGTTGCATATAGCGTCAAGTGGATGCCAATCGTTGTTTTGACTTCAATAGCTAAGATGGAAGCAAACAGGCGCTAAAGAGACATTCCATGCTTTATGCTGTACAATTGAATTAACATTTGTTAAATACCGTCTTCTTCCATTGATCAATGAACGATTTTATTCGACACCTGAAACTTGATAATTGAAATGCGGTTTCCCGCACAATGGATTTGTATTGTTTTTCATACACAAGAAACGTTTCAATGCGTTCCAGCATATGTGAATGCGGTTACGATGATGCAATTAAAATAATTACTGTTTTTGTTTGCGAGTTGCATTTCAATGCGAAATGATCACGTATTTTATTCTCTCATTGCTCACAGTTTATCGCGTACAGTGTCGAATATATCGATATGCTTTTGTCATTTTATTACCAATAGTATGCATCTTTCGAACCGCCGAATTGATACGAAGTGATAATTGCATAATTTCAAAATCAATGCAAATATTATGTTTTCATTCTTTGTTTTTCTTTGGACCTAGTTTTTTTGCCACGTATTTTGGTTTTCATTCCGGCAATATATAATGAACTCAAACCTCGAACCCTTCGGATCATTATCCATGAATTCATTCATTGTTACACGTATTGTTGATTTGTTTGAATTGCTTGAATTCGGAAACGGGAAAAAAATGAAACTTTTTTTAATTTATTCAACATTTTAGCGTTAAACTTTGATCTTCCGAGCCGAATGACCACACAGCATACCAATCACGCCAGTCAGACTTCGTCAGCGAGATGTTTTGTTAATGAATCCAGCGCATATTTCGTAATTACATTTTTTGATGCCTTCTTTAAAACAAAGTTTTTCTTTTCACTTGTTTATTTGAACGCGCCAGTGCTTCGTCACATCGGCTGCAGAAAAAACAGCCACAATTTTTCCATGGCAAATCATTATGTTCGGGCAACAAATTGTTGATTTAGTTTAATTATTCAACGGAAGCGCTTCCGAAATGCAATTCAAAAATTTCGAAACAATGTTCGTGTTCAAAAGTGGGAAATCATAAAATGAAATGAATTTACAATTTCGAATGAAAAAAGAAAAGAAAAACAGAAACAAAACGCAAAATTAAATCGATGCGCACGATGATAACACGACTTTTTCCACACCCGTGTGATTTTGTTAGTGGTTTTCTTTTGCTTTCATTCGAAAGAAATTGAAATGAAGAAGGTGAACAGTGAACATCTTCTATAAAATCAACGATGTTTATAAATACATGTTAATTTTTTGAAAAGTTTTCAGTGAGTTTAGTGCTTTTGAGCAAATCAAGTCCCAACCTCTTCATTCGGACCGAATTAAGAAATTTTTTTCTATTTTTTTTTTTGTTCTTTATGTTTAACTTTTGTTCGTTGAATATTATTGTTTCGTTCCCGTATTCGTAGTTCATCGGATAGCATTTTTAAAATAAAGCTGTTAACTGTTTGATAACATTAGCACAACTGAAGTTGGAACCAAAAGAAGAAAACCAAATAAAATTTGCAGAAGAAGTGTACTTTAAATTGATTTCGTAGTGTTAATGGGTTGAAGGAAAGGAAAAAAAATGTGCACATCAACTTTATTATCAACGATAGTAGTTAGCGTTCTAGTTGTGTTAATTATTATGAATGTGAATCATGTTCAAGCGATGCCCGGACGAACTATCCGATTCCGTTCAAAAGGATCATCATCGCTGCCGCCATTTTTAACAATTTCACCGCCTCGTTTGACATCACCACCAAAGTTTCACTCGGACTTTGATCTACCACCATTCCTGATGCCATCAGGTCCAGCTCATTCGATGACTATATCCAGTTTTGAAAGGCCCAATTTCGAATATGGCCCACCATCATCTCAATCCTATGGTGCGCCGACTTTACAGTCCTATGGCCCACCGCCCTCACAATCTTATGGTCCACCGACTTCACAGTCCTATGGCCCATCGCCCTCACAATCCTATGGCCCACCGACTTCACAGTCCTATGGCCCACCGCCCTCACAATCCTATGGCCCACCGACGTCACAGTCTTATGGTACACCTGCAGCTGAATATGGACCTCCAAGTTCACTCAAACCTATGATTCATAAGCATATATACGTTCATATACCCCCGCCGGAGCCTGAAACCCCACTCACACGGTATACTCATGCATAAAATATGGAAAAAGTAAAATCCAAAATTTGTGATTCGATCATTTTCAGAGCGCCTTTGACTACAGCATCTCCACAAAAACATTATCGAATCATTTTCATTAAAGCTCCAACTATTCAATTGCCAACCTTGCCAACCATCCCGGTTCAACCTCAAGATGAGGAAAAAACTTTGGTTTATGTTTTAGTTAGAAAACCAGAAGAATTACCCGAATTGGTATTACCAAAACCTGCTTCAACAACACCAAGCAAACCTGAAGTGTACTTCATTAGGTATCGAGCACAGGTAAGAGGCTTTGAGAATTTTTCCATTTTTTTTCACTTAAAAGTAAAGATAGCATGAAATTTGATCTGTATCATAAATTTTAACATTTCAGAAAGAATCGAATGATGGCCCATATCCGCCTTCATCATATAGTTCGACGTCATCGAGTGCAACTTTAGGTCCACCAATAGCATTTGGAATGAAAAATAAATCTATACCGAAATAACGATTGCAATATTTATTTTGATTGATTAATGATGATGAAAATTGCAAGTAATAAATGCTTTTAATTGGAATGAAAATTGATTTTCGCTTTTCATTAATTTCAAGTTTTCAATAATAGCGAATCGCTATTAGCGATAAAAATTGAAACCGTAATAATCAATTTATTCCGAGCAATCCCTTCGTTATTATTACCAATTACCACATGCGAATTGGTGGTAATTTAAATCTAGCAAACGGCACCAAGTCAAGGAGCTCCAAATTATGAATCCGCATACTTGTATACGATAGATATTCCCTAGCCAGTTTAATTCAGAGCATCCAATAAAAACCTCTTCGTTTCTTCACCATAATCAAATCATTCTGTGAATGAAATTGTCGCTTACTTTTTGTATATCTGAACGCAAATCTATATCATGTATTATATCATGTATTCACCAAATAACACCTAAACCCTACACCGCTATACGTTATACCACATTGGATTGTTTGTAAAGTGGAATATAGAAGATGAACTTCTTCGCAGAGCAATAATAAATGGAATGTATGAGGTAAAATACCGATTGCCGATCGTTACGATTGTTATTGTCACTAAACGCTAAACAAACATCTAGAATGCGGCACCGGTGGCATTATCAGCAGTAAAAAATTTGGCTGCTAAATGTATTACAATGTCAATCTTTGCAGCATCGATTCACATCCATTCCCGAACACACAATTGAAATAAATGGAGACAAACACACAAACACAAAGCTTCAATTCATTTGTAAAGTGTTTCTTTCGATTGTATTTTTATTACATTTTCGCTTCACAAAATGTCTTTACTTTTCATTTCATTGTATCTAATAGATATCTATCGTCTGGTTGGGTGTCCTGTCCTCATTGCAAAGCACTTCGATTTGAGCCTGCATTTGATAATAATGTTCGTGCTATTTTATTTTTCTCATTCATTTTTACACATTGGTTGAAACATGAGCTGAGCTCTCACATGACGTATATCAAAATCCAATATAGCAGCTGTAATATGCAATTGTATTATATTATGGAATGTGAAGCGTTTCGATTCGATTCGTTGTGGTGCGAGACATGGCACAACAACACTCAAGAGCACAATATCAATTTTCCTGCTTTTAATATGTATTATGATAAAGGAAACCGACAACCATTCGCCAAATGGCAGAAAAAAAAATATCATTGACACCGTATCCGAATCCTGAATCCTGAATCCATAAGACAGCCGACATCTGTGATATAGACATTTAACATGATGCACAAAAGCAAAAAGCATTCAAACATAAAATGTTAACATTTTATCATTCAATCCATCTCTTCTCGTTGGAGTAACGAGTCCATTCCAAACATTGAACACCATACAGCATAAATGCTACTCAACAAACGACAATTTTTGCAATTGGCACCATTCAGATATATAAAGAATGTGAAAGAATTTTCATACAATCCATCGATTCAATCATCTTTTTCTATGGAAATTAAATCTCATGAATCAAAACTTCATCATGAATATTTTATGTCCGGTGTGTAGGGTTTATGTTTGTTATTCGCTTTCTTGGCAGACAGAAATTTTCATTTCATTTTATAAATTGTTTGTTGGTGTCAGCTCATTGAATAATTTACGAAATGCCATTTCATTGAAACACTATGATATAAGTGCAAAAACCAATTATTTATTTTTTTTTCACCCACTGGCAAAGAGCTATCCATCGATTCGATCTAAAATGATGTATTAATATCTTCTAAAATGCGACGCTTCACCTCTTAATGTTAGAATATCTTGAGTGGCTGACTGGGCAACTGGCAACTGGGAAGAGAGGCGAAAAAAATATTAGCAAATGAAAAATATGCTGAAGAATAAAGTTGTAGAGTGAATAAAATATCAGTCAAAGACTAAATGAAATGACATCATGTGGAGGTGGATCATGTGATTCGAAGATTGAAAATTAAAAAAAAAAATCGAGAAATTGAGCTCAACAAAAAAAAGCGAATGCCACTGAGAGGAAAGAAATGAGAAAGAAGAGCTGACAACGATGGCCTGAAGGAGAAAAAAAAACAGTGAACATCAACAGGAAAAGGTAGTGGCACCAAACGTTGTACATTTTGAAAACATTAGCAACGTTTTGTCCTTTCATGTTTTCACCCAGCATACATTCCATTTGGATTTTACCGTTTCACCTCTAATACGGCAATCCTACACCGTACACAACACTATCATCCATTTATATTCTATTTCTTTTTTTATGAAATGCTGCTGAGAGTTCTGTACATGAATCGGTTGCAAGACAAAAACAAACACACACACACAACGGAAATAAGCTCGAGATAAACGGCTCTGGTATTTGATAGCATTTGTTCTTATTGCTATACCACGTGTCGTGTCTTTGGATATGTTCATTCAAACACCCTGGATGTTGAACGACGCTCAATGCTCCGAAACATTGAATAGAATTTTTATTGCATTACGTTTATTGTGTGTCGGAATAAGTTTTTGAGCTTGGAGTTTAGCCAATGGCTGTGGATGATGACATTTTTTTTTTCTCGACCACACTTTTGTCATGTACACAAAGGAATTTTTGTGTTTCATTGTTGCAAGAACGGTGAAGAGTTAACAGTAACCGTAAACCATCAAATTAAATGGACTTACTTCCATTGGTTGCTAATCTCTGATGCAACTCAACTAAGCTTCTTCGGGTCAATTTTAGAACCAATTTTTTTATTAATACTTTTTTAGTTTTACTTTTTATCTTCAATCGCATGGTGTTTTTCACTTTTTTCTGTCTTTTCCATCAGACGAAACATAATTAAAAAGGTTTTTGCATTGTATGGCATCGACCGAATTAATTCCACGTCCGATCAACAAATTGTTTTGATTTTTCTATTCAATTTATTTGAGTCAACGCCACACTCATTACTGCTTGACATCGAAAAAATCTATTATGGGGGCTGCTTTAGTTTCCATTGTTTACGTTCGAGTGCAAATCGTTAGTGACAGCGACAGGTAAAAATGATCAATGGTTTATGGTTCAGAAATGTAAAAATTCGAGAAAATGGCCCTACAAATCACAGCCAATTTTCGCCACTTTCATTTCCCATTCGCAAAACGGTGCAAGTGAAAAAGCGACCAGGAATACCGTATACAAGACCGGAATAAATGCCTGCATCATTACATTTGTTATTATTATTATTATTATTGTCAAAGGCACCTAATGCCTATGCTCCATATCAATGAGCGCATAACCACTTAAATGAATTGCTGCTTCACAGTGAGCGGTTGTTGAATTCGAAAGAGAGTGCGACACAGTGAAATTAGCCTTTCGAAGTATTGTTCAAGATATCGAAGCAGAATATAAATATGAAATGATAATTTGTGTTTTTCCATTGCTCGTCGTTACTATTGTGGTGCACATGATAACAGCAACAATCACACAAAGCAAATCCCACATATAATAATGTATGTATACTTCCATGCAGGCACTTATTGTTGCTTTGAAGTTTGAAGACACAAGGCAAACTTTTGCAGCGAGGCTTTCTCCATGATCGCTTTTCATTGTAACACCTCAGCGGAGCATAAAAGTTCCGTTGTAAAATTTTCAAATTTTCAATTTGCCGATAATATAAGACATGCATACAATCCGTAATTATTCACACAAAATGAGCATTACTGCTACACTTTTAGAATGTGTCTCATGAAGCTAATTGCTGTCTAATTACCTTCGGTTTACCGCCAAGAATGGATGACATTACAAAACATTGCTAAGTGATTTAAAATTGCTTTTCAAATTAGCTCATGCAATGTATCAATTTTCGACGCAATCTATCTGCTTGTATCTTGTATCAGTCAAATATTTGATATATTTATATTTATTATATTTCAGTGAATGCGATGATATATTTCCTCAACGCCCGACGCTCAACGCTCGATTATATATTTACTTTTATCAGTTATCAGACGCAATATTTGATGGTGGTGGAATGTCAGATGGCTCATTTTTTTCGGATGAATCAACACGAATCACGATCAAAGGAAGTATTGATGACACCGCGAATATTTTACACTCGTTAACCTCATTCATTTCAGTTTATTCATTGCCCTTCTTTCAGGAATTAGGTTGTCATCATTTTGGTGCGAACATCGTCATTTTATCCATATTTAAACCGTTGTAAAAGTTTAAGTGATTGTTGATTTATGACGACAAGTTTGTTTTTTTTTTCAGCTTTATAGCGATTAACGAGCATTTTACGTAAGACTAAGATTTGAAAGAATCGTTTTCAAGGATTGACTTTAACAAAAACCTATGTTTCTCTTATCGGAATGACATTATTCAGTCACAAAAGAGTTTACTTCTATATCATTGGCCGAAGGACATGTTGATATAGCCAGCAACACATTCTGTAAAGCAAATAAACTAACAATATCAAACTAGCAAAATAATACAAATCCAGATTTTATTTGCTAAAAAATTCCAACTGTTTGCATATAATAAATTCTTGTATTTATTTTTCTCAATTGAGCTACTGGATAGATATCCAGTGGATACATGCATCTTTCCTGGACAAAATCCATTTCGTAGTCAATTGTAAAACATAGTAATGGATAGCAAACATTTTGAAAATCATTCAATCCTTTTGCAGGAAAACATTGCTCACGTCATTTCATTTACATGAATGTTAGTCGAGAATTGATCTGTTTTCCATATCTGTTTATTTATCAAATACATTGCCGACACTGAGCAAAAAAAAAGAAGACAAAAACAATTAAATAAACAAATATAACACGATTCCTGGACGAAACGAAAAAAAACAATTTCCAAAATTATCAACAACATCGTTTATTTTGAACATCGAACATAGAGGCTCATGACATTTGGGACGAATTGTTCAACATGAAACAAAAGAAGAAAAAAAAGATGTCGCAACGAATTGGATTTAATTATTTTTCGATTGGATAATTTTTATTTTCAGGCTGCATTCATATTGCACATTGCAAACAAATCGTTGTCTGTTATTTATTATCACTGTCGTTCTGCACACGGTACACAGCTGCTGCTAAAACGTCTATGTGCGTATGTCTAGATTGAAACGTTTCGGTTTTGGTAGGTAAATTTACCCGAAAAATTGTTTTTGCCGGTGGAATGGTTCAGTTCATTTTTCTATTGATTTGTTTTTATGTGTTTATGAAGACGACAAAACAATCGAATGAAATACACAAACCTGACTCATATTCAAATGCAAAATACATAGATTGGTTTTTTCTTCTCTTTTTCAGCCAAACACAAATAAAATCATAAATCATTCTTTACAGTTGACATTGCGAATTGGAAGTGTGAAAAATAAGAACAATAACAAAATAGCACAGACCTGACACAGTCGAATGGATTCGTGCAATTAACATATTGAATATTTGCAGGTAGTTATTCCACTGAAACGAAATACGAATAATAATAACCAATGTGATGTTGTGGGTAAAATGTATGTGTGGGGAAATTTCCTTTTTAGTATTTTCGTATTTCATATTCGTGTTGCCTTATTGCTCTTTTGTCTCGTCTTCCTTGTCTTTACATTCTTTGTTTCAATTATTCGTACTTAACGTACTTTTTTCCCTTCATTTCGGACTCAGAATGTGCAGCTGTGTTGTGCCAATGCGGTGTGTCCGCATCGCATATGCATTCAAAACACAACGGTTCTTATCTTCTTCTCATGTTTTTTGTTGTTCGTTTGTTGCTTCTCACCCTTCTGACTTGTGACCATGTACAATTATGCTATGTTCTCAAGTTAGTTAGAGTTTTTTTGCACGACAGCCGTTAAAATTTTGTTGCATGTGTTAACCGAATCGTTTCCGAAGACGCATTGTATGACAGTCCGCTTGTCATTTGTTCGATTGTCAGTCAAGTATATGTTCGTGTTTGCTTGAATTTCTTGTGTGAAAAATTGAAAAAAAAAACGGAAATTATTTTTTATGTGTGTTGTTTCATAAGTAAGTGCATTTTTAATTTGTCCACGGGAAAAATCCGCAGAAAACAAAAATTTAATTTCACAAACTAATTCATTGAATTTTTCATTGCCACAGATATTGGAATTCAAATTGCGAACCAAGCGAATGCAACTATTTCGTTAATCAAACGACGACCGAATGAAACATCAATAAGAAAACCGATAGTTAAATTGCCAAAAATAAATTATTATTATCCTCGATGCAAGTAATATATAATTTAATTTTGTGTGGACGTTTTATAAACAGCAAACGATAGAATGATTGAATACAAAGGAACATCATCAGATGAATCTCTAAACAGTGTTAGCGAAAACTTGTCATTTACGAACAACTTAAAAAACCATTCAATACCATTGTCAATTGAATCGAATTCGGAATCATCACCGTTGGCAAGTAGTCGATCGGTGGCATCAACATCTTCATTGTCACCCATCCAACTACAATCTTATGAGTGGCCGGAATTCCAAGAGAGTTACAATTCAATAATGGATAATACAAATTTGTTGGATAGCTGTGCGGCGGCACTAGGTGAAATCAACGCCAAGGATGATCGTTCAGCTATTTTGACACCAGAAAAAATACTTTGGACGTACAATCGTCCATTAAGTTTTGAGCGGAGCTCAGTTCGAAATGTATCAGTGAAAAGTGATCAAACGAAAGGATTCGATAATAATACTGAAACAGCCCAAGCGCATATAATGTCGGCCAAAAGAATGGCTCAATTTTCGATTTGGCTCAATCAAATGGAAGAATTTGTGGCAGCCCAACCGAACCTATCAAAAATATTTACCATGAATACAAAGCAAATGATTACCCAAAAAGATATTCATTCGAAATTATTCAAAGAAATCATTGCACAATCGTGCATTGTAAATGGTTTCAAACAACACGAATACAAATTAATCGGAGAACGTTATCATTTATTATATTTAAAAGTGTACGAAGTGTTGTTATTGCTTGAAGGTTTACCCAAGGACGAAGCATCAAACTCAGATGAAATTGATGCGACTCATAATCTGAATGATCATATCGATAATAATGATGAAACAAATATTGTAAATTCATCGAATTCGAATGTGAACAATGGCGCAGATAGTTCGTTAACAAACATTGGCATTTATCACTACGAATACATGGATCCGGAGCGTAAACAAATGGAACAATCCACAACGCCTGATAACGGAATGTTAGAAAAAATGAGCAGCACTATTTATGAAACATGTGATAAGGAGTTCACATTCGACAGTGATCTTCAATCATTGTTAGATTCAACGGACACAAACGATTCGCAAACGAGTGAGAATTTATTAGTTTCGGGATTGTGTCAAACGCCATTACAGCAGCATCAAGCAACAGCTGAAAATACACTAGTTGATGTGCAAAACAGTGCACCAGACGATATTAGTGAAGTATTATTGCAGCAACAATCTTTACAAGAACAAAATCTTAGTAATCATAATAAAGTTTACGATTGGCTACTCACCAGTACTGGACGCATGACTCGATCGAAATCATCGATGAGCTTAAGGTCAACATGTGATCGCGATATTCGGTCATTGTACCGTATGCAATCAAGTATGACATTAAAAATTAGCCAAAGTTCACCATCGTTTCGGGCATGGGCTAATGAAGAATTTCAAGGCATCGAATACCCATCCGAACAATCGATTTATAGTTGTGGCACGGTCGAAAGTAATTCATTTATTTGGGATAATTTTCAATCGAACGATTGCCCATCGAAATCAGAAACAATGGCGGCGAACAGCATCACCGATACGTCCGAAATAGCCGAACTCATGAACAATTTATGTTATTTTGGCGATGATTATTCACAGCATTTGAATATCGAAAATAGCTCAATGTCGGCATCTAGCATTGACTTAAATTCCATAAAAATGAGTCCCATGGAATTATCGCATGAAACGAAATTATCCAAAAATGTTTTACGTACAAAGAGACGTCTGAAGCGCAAAAAACCAAACGTTAAACGCATAAATACAAAAAACAGTTCATCATGTAGTGAAGTGTCCGTTTCAAATATTTCAACAGCGTCAACATTGCCAGCAACTCCATTGGCCATTGATGCATCAGCGGATGAATTTGGTGAAAAAATCATTTACAACAGCGACGACAAAGTGTTCGAAATGCATGGAAGCGATACTGTCGAACCGAAAAAGATAAAAGTTGGCCAAATGCGTCCCGAAGATTTCCATGACATTGTGAAAATGTGTCAAAATAATATCGATTGTGTGATCACTGTATTGGGTGCCGAACCAAATCGACTTCTTACCGTTAGCTATTGCCAGCAAATGAAATACGAACGTCATCAAAATGACCTAAGTCGGACATGTACATGTAAATGTGATAGCAACGATAACGAAAATAAATTTTCGGCGGGAGAGCTATCGAAGGGCCAAAGTGGCCATTGCAAATGCCTAACCGAAAATATAAAATTAAGTACATGCGTTTGTGCATGGGTATCGCATACAATAGCGATGATACTAAATTTTCTGATCGATTGCTGGAACATTTTTCGAAATATGAAATTGTATACATATTTGGGACGAGTAATTAAAGCATTTTTCAGTTCAGCAAGATATGTGGCCGATCATTTTAATTTGGAACGAAAATCGCTTCAAAATAAATCAACAAAATTTTTGTAATTCATTTCAATTCAATCAATTGATTCATTATTTACAATTTACCATTTACAGTAGAATAATAAGTGTACTCGTTTAAAATATAGAACGAATGAGCATATCACTTAAGAAGCTCTTATGTTTAATTAATTTGTGAAAAAAATTTGGAATGTAAATCACAGAATTTTTCATATGAAAAAGGGAAATCCCCCTAAAACAATGTTAAAGTCTTTATAATTTGAATTTAGAGAAGAAAAAAAAACAAAAAATTCTATTTATGACCAAGTTGTAGATTTGTGATCAGCATCAGAATTGAGGGCGTCACGTAATATGAGAATTCAGGTCGTTTAGGACTATTTTGTGTGTATAATTATTGTTGATGTTAACAGCAAATATATTTATATTTTAGATTATTATTATTGTTCACATTGAAATAAGGGGCGATTTGGTGGAATTCATCCGATAGGGAAAATGTTGAACATGCGCATTGTAAGCATATTGCTAAAAAATTTATCTGAATAAATTCATTTTGAAATTTAAAGAAGAAAAAACAAAATTATTTTTGAACACTGTGCCTTCAAACCGAGCGGTAATTAAAATAATCGGTCAATGAATTGTAAATGCAAATCCGGAAATTTCATCCAATTTCATCACTCGTAAATAAACTCACAAATCATTCCAAGAAATGAACTGAGAAGTGAATTTCTCCTGCAAAGAAACCACACACACACACACACACGGAAGAAAATTATCAAACGCCGACCACCAATACGCAATTCGGCTCCACAAACCCTCTCATTAAAAATGTTTACGATTGACGAATCAGCCGACGAATGAGATTTGTTGCTTTTGTCGGCAACAGCCGATCCAATACGAATCCACATCGTCATCCAGCGTCTATTTGTTTATCCATTGTTTGGTGAACTCTTATCGAATATGTGTTTGTGCGTTGTATTTGTCTCGATGCCTTCTTCCTTTCAAAGAATTTGTCCCTATTTACAATAAACAATATACGATTTTCTTTTTGGAATGTTGGCTCTTAGGATGAACTTCGGTACAAGCTGAAATGAGGGGAAAATTCGTTGGAAAATGTGTCTCATATGGTCTGTCACTGTGAAATATTATTTGAGGGATAAATTCAAATGTATGGCAGAGCATGGTATGTGGATGGTTCATACAAATGATGTGTTTGTTGTCTCATCGTTTTGTTCATTGGAAAAAATTGAAAATGTTCGTGCATGAAAACCATCAACCCGCCAGTTTTCTATGTTTGCAATTTGGTTTTACGGATGGATTTAAGCTATAACCAAATATCCTTTATCTACGATTCGTGCGGCTTGGGTAAAGTCAGTTAGTTTTCGGCATTGAATGCGAATGGTTGTAGTATCGTGACTTTTGGTTGTCATTTCATTGATACGGTGTTGTTCGTTGTTGTTGTTGCTATTGGAAAGAAAAAAAGACAAACGCTCAATCCAAAAATCAATCTAATTCAATGCAATAAATGTTCGCGGTTGCTGATTATTATAATAATTATTATTTAAATAGACAATATTTCGACAGTGATTCAATGAATAGCAATGGTGCTCGTGGTCTAAGTATACAATGGAAATAAATCTAATTGAATGATCATTGTAATTGTGAGTGAAATGTTCGATCAATTCGATAAAAAATGAAAAGAAATAAAAATTCAATAATAAAACCGAATAGTTTAATTTTTGTTGCGTTTAATATCGCGAGCGCCGCGTTTGAATTAACCAAATTCAAAATAAAATTAAAATAACAAAATAATTTCAAAGAAGAAGAAAAAAATCACAGAAAAACATAGTTAAAATAATTAAAATAAGAACAAAATGAATCCTTTCAACTCAATTCAAATATTTCTGATAATAATCTGTACGAAAGGTCAGTGAAGTTTTATTTTATTCTCTATTTTTATTGTGAATTTTTTTTTTTTTGAATTTGTTTGGTTTTTTCTTTTTTCTTTTTCTTAAGTCAAATTCCTTGAATATTTCATTGACCGATTGATTTAATCATTGAAAAGTCAAACAAACTATTCGATGCAATGAAAAAATATACAAAATTTTTCTAAATGGATTTCCAGTGCGGAAATTGTATGCACCGTCGTCCATTCACCACCAACTACAATAACAGCAGCAGTATTATGAAGCGAAAAACGTGATTTGCAAATCGATCAAATTGAAAATTTATTCAAACATCATGTTAACAACACAATTAGACCGAAAAAATATTGGACATGAGCAAACAGTAAACAGCAGAGAGCACCACACATAATCCAAATAACAAAAGCATTCATTGTTAAAATGTTGAATGGAAAACGATGAATATGTAGTTGATAACAGGGTTCTCGCCATAAATCTGTTTGGTTAACAATGAGCCCACATATCTTGAGCGCCAATTACTATCAGCCCAAAACGATCTTGTAAAACGAATAATCACATTTAAAACTGAAAACCAAACTGAACCAAAGGTAAATGCCAAATCGAAAGCATTCCATTTTTCAATGGTTCACTGGATTTTATGAAGTGGAATGGAATATAGACGACCATGGCTTTGGATTAAATGGTTTGCTCTTCCGTTTGTTTTTTTTTTTTTGGTTTTTCGTTTGTTTTTGATCCATGCATATGAATTGCACAGTGCACACAACCATAATATTTAATTGTAAATTTTCTTTTATTTATTTTGCTGAAACCTGAAAATTCCATCTCCCAGCGGTTTATTCCATTTTGCCGATATTTCCGGCAACGAATCCGTGTTTTCATTAGATTTTCAACTAAAATTCGAAATACAATGCCAACTAAATAAATCGTATAATCAAACAACAGGCCAACAACAACTAACATATATGGTACATAATGAATGTATTCATGTTTGCAACGAGACTCATGTTCGATGTGTATTTAGTGTTTTCAGTGTTCAGAAGTAGTAAGCAACGAGCAATTAATTCGGTTCTTTCATCATTCACACGTGCATAAAAGAGTTGTTTCCATTGTTTGTTTCACTCGAATGGCTGTAAAATCCACAGACAAAATACTATGGATTGAAGATTATCTAGTGTATACCATTGGCTGCTGGCTGTTAACACAAGTCTGACAATCACAAAAAGCTGACTATGCAATGGCTATGAGCCTTATGAAGAATGTGCAATTTGCAATGACCATTGAATGAAAAATGCATGTGCGTTTAATTGGAAATTTAAAGTTCTCCATCAAAATTGATCGAAAGTTGAAAATTTGCACATTGAAAATAAATCAATCAATCGTTTCACACGATGAAAATGATATTACGAACAAATGATTCGATGATAAAAATGATTTTACTAATCGATTTTACGGTGACTTTTTCAAAAATTACATTTTCAGTACAGGGAAATATTTTTGTGCATAACTTTGTCAGCAATCTCCATCAGCACAGGAAATCGATGGAAAATTCTTCATGCTGGTTTTCCGAAATGTTACTGAAAACATTCGCAGAAAATTCTGTTTCGATGTCTGAAAATGAAAAACTCAAATGAATTTCAATGAAATGTTCATCGATCAGTCGCAATTCCGAGTAGTGAAAGCTGAAAATAAATCCACATGCAAAACTTCGACCATAGTTTCAAGTAATTTGGCACACTGTTTCTGTGGTTGGTCCCGGTTGTTTTTTCGCATTTTAAAAAACTCAATGCAATTTATCGTTTAAACTTGAACATAGAATAGCAAAATGGCAAAACATATTCACATATTCGTTGGGTATGTGTGGTCTTTGTTGTTCGGCTATGCTTTTGAATATTCGATGCATTTAGATATGCAATAATAATAATACAATAAGTTGGAAGTTTTTTTTTATGCTTTTAGTTCTTGTTTTTGAAATCCAAATTCCGATATGCTCAATTCTATGACTATAATTTAACTGTTATTGTGAATGTATGAGTGTGGCCTCCAATCTGATTAAAGATTTTATTTATGTCCATATACGTGTGCCAATAAAATTCACTAAATATTCGATTGCATTTGTCTCGAGTGAAATATGGCTCCTTCCATGTACTATTTATGTTCCTTATTTCTTTTGCTCTTTTTTCTTCCTCGATTTAAATGCACCGCTCAATCCGGTGACGCTTTGCTTTGCAGTCTTGTGTCTTTGGCACTATTCGGTAATGTTGTAATTGCTGGTTCGGTTTATTTATTTGAAAAGTTCTCAGTTTGAGAAATGCGGTGCAATTTCGACTAACCTTGACATCACAACAACAATGAACGGCGTACGGCGAACCACGAACGACAATGAATGAAAATCGTAGACTATTTCTATTTCGCAATTGAAGCACATTCAGTGTAACTGGAAATCTGTTTTGAAATCGTACGACTCGATTCAATAACCATAAAATAGAAATGGAAAATGAGAAAAAATTTGAAAAATATCATCGGCATTCGGTGTTCAGCCGTCGGCACTTGGCATGAATGTATGTCGTTTAAACTGAACATACATGCAACCAAACAATGAGCACCAGCCAATAAAGAATTGAAAATTGTTTTGTTCAACATATCAACTGTGCACCAGCGACAAAAGTAAAAAGGGAAACACTTCTGATTATACAATCACTAACCCATTCAAAGACAAACAAAGCAATAAAACGACGAGAGCTTCCAGCTCTGTTTCTGCTTTAATGTTGTTGTTGTTGTTTTTTGCTACGCTTTTCGAATTCATTTTCCCCCCGTCGAACTCATGCTCGGTAAGTGTTTATACTTGCGTTCTGGGAATTCATGCAATAAAAACAACGCATTGAAACTGCCAAGGAAACCGAAACCGAAAACTGCATAAATTTCAGTCATCATTCGCGTTCATATAGTTTGTTTATTCGATGTTTTGCTCCTAGACCCACAGCTGAATATGTTTTATTTTCGAGTGTCTCGAATCGCAAATCCGAGATTGATTTCGTTTTATGTTGTTCTTTGGGAATCCATCAGAGTTCACTCAACAAATTGGCTTACACGATTTCGCTAATAAATGATTTATTCATGTCTGAGTTGGTTGATGAGTAAGATCCGATAATGGGTACTTGTAATATCCGCTTAGCTATCATGATGTCATGTGCACATGAGTTTATTTAAACAAATTTTTCCTCTCTCGATATAAAAGGATGTTGAGTGATAAAATGTTGTCCAGACTTTTAAGGATAGCCCATTTAATATGCAAATGACTGAAACCGACCATTAAAATTCGTGTACTTAGATTGAATTATTCATTCATATTGTGTGCCTGTAATTCGATAATTTTTTTTTTTGGGATCAAAAGTCGATAACGATATTAATAATAGGTTTATAATTTTCTCTCGTATGTCGTAATTCATTCCATAGCAGGGAAACTCCAAAATGGAAAGCATTTCGAAGCCCGTAATATTCCCATTTCAAAACTTTTTTTTTCTCCGAAAAAGTTTGAACTTTGTTCGTCAAAATAGTTTCTTTCAGTAGTTTTGTTCGTTTTGTCCTTGAAAGAATTTTTTTTTTCAGAAATTGACGCTTCTCCATCGACGGCCACGATTTTTTACCATCACCAACCAGCCTTAGTTTTTCAACCCAATTGAAATATATAGTTTAAATTTTTGATCATTATAACTTTCATTTCAACTGACTGATTTTATACATATATTATTTAAATCTAGCTCCCATTATTGTGGGCCTTCAATTCATTGAAAAGTCAACTCCAAACTTTCCCTGAAAATGATAAAAACTACAATTTTTTGACCCCAAAATGATTTGTTACGCGTTTTACCGTATTTTCATTGAATAAAATTGTAGGTCAAGTGATTTGGATTCTTCGGTGCATTTTATGAAATACAACGAAACATAAAAAGAATAAAAATATCCGAATTGAAAAAGCTACAACACTTTCGTAGATTAATGAATGGATACGCACCTGATGTAATCACAGAGAGTGCTTATTGCTTATTCGGTTCATACTCACAATTCATGTTGAATGCTGAATGATAAAAAAGTCAGAGAAAGCATTTGTTAACTGATAAAAGAGTTCTAAAAGCATCGATAAGCAGGTTACATTTACCATTTGGCCCGTATATGGTTTGCTACGAAGGACTTGTAGTGCATAAAATGCATAATATGTAGCATCCAACAATTTTGTTTGGAACTTTTTCATCTTTTGTATGGAAAAAGGTTTTTTTTTCACATATCGAGTAAGGCATCAACTCTTGACTGCCATTATTAGACTTTTCTATATGCATCCGCATACACAAAGGCACACTTACACACACACACACTGACGTATGTCATACTAATGCGAAAAGAATAAACGGAAATGACATTACGTTCATGATTTCAACGAATTTTCAGATTTACGCTTTCACGTTGCGTAGCATAGTGCATCAAAGGCTCATCATGGCGTCGAGCCGAAAAGAATCAACCACAATGATAGAAAGAAGTTTGAGAGTGTTGAGACGAAAATCGGTACGGAGTCAAACTTTTATGTGAACTTCATAAAATTCTGTTTAGTTTAATGTGCAGAAAATGTTCGTCATCAGTTGACTTTCTCCAAAATTGAGAGCAAAGAAAGAAAGAAAGTTTGCAAACAATGGAAAATGCATCACTGAAATAATCCTTAAACCGTTGTGATGCTGTTAAACATATTCAAACCAAAAATTCAAGTCTTTAACGAGACAGTGACGAAATTGAGTGAATGCTCGATAAAGCCATGGAGAAAATAGTCGAAATGAAGTCGAAACAATTCTACCGGAAGTTCATTTAGAGCGCATATATTGCATTTAAATTTTTGGCAAAACAATTCTTTTTCACCCTCTTACAAAAATCCTCAACACTCAAAAGAGTTGTTCATTGTGTATGCATATTTCGGGTGAATAAAGAAGAAAAAATGTATAATAATACGAGTAAATTTCCTGTCACGTTCGTTCTTTATTCCATTTCACATTCATTCTCTTTCCCTGCATTTGTTCGGTTGTTTGGTGTGAAATTGGTTCGTGCAATTATTTTCATGGTCAGCAAAATACCGTTGCAACAGCTTTTCCACCAGAGAATATTTTCTTTTGTTATTTGTCGACATTCATTTCAAATAGATTAACATCTTTTCATCGAAATAAAATGGCATACATGTGCCCAGAAGAGGCAAAGAAATGCCGAAAAATTCATTGAAATAATGAAACTTTGCCGTTTGCATCTATTATTGCATTTCAGTTATGCAACGAAATGATAAACACCAAATTCCGGCAAAATAAAATGAATGGCAATCAGTTTTTGTTTCTACTTACGAATGTGAAAATCGAAATACAATAAAATAATTGTTGTTTATTCAAATAATAATTTTCGTCACATAATTTCGTAAGAATGATGGCAGTGATGAAGGTGTTAAGGTATAAAAAAACAGCAAATGATGATTTGAGACGAAAAGTTTTCTGTTTGTCATTTTGGTTATTCATCTCAAACGGTTCAAAGGTTTTTCCGTAATGAAATGAATAAACCTGTTCGGTGTTCAGATAACACGATGAATTGTTCCGAAGAAAGTTATCCTTTGATACGATAAATGTAAACTTGTTAATGAATTAATATGGAAATTTAAGTGACAAATTGAAAAATTAAACCGACCGCATTCCTCATTTTAATGAAAATTTATGGAAAATTTACAATTGCATTCGAAAGGCATTTCAAAAAGTTGATATATTATTTTTATAGCTATGAAATCGAATATGAGATAACAAGATTACGTAATCCAATTTTATTCTCCTGCATGTCGTTATTCCAAAGTAAAGAATCAAAAGTTTTTGATTTTAATGATGAGCATGAATCGGGTGACGAATGTATTAAATCGAATTCTGCACATTTTCAATGAATTCATCGTTCTTTCGGAAAAAATTAATTCTGGTCGCCATCGCCCCCAAAATATCATGTGTCAAAATATGCAAATGATGAACTTTATGAAATGCTAAATAGAAGAAAATGATAAAATAGACATCATGAATATATAATTCTTTACGCAAACCGTATTTTCAATAGCTTATGAATGTTGTGAACACTGTGTAATGTTCTCAAAAGCATGTTAACTTGGTATTCGATTGCATCAGTGCACTATTTGAAAAGGTCTAGCTTATGATAAATACATTATCCAAAAGCTCGTTATTCGTTTTATTTATTTTGTTCGTTGTGTTCGTTGTGTTATCGTTGTACCTTTAATTTCACACTTTTAGCATCTGCTCATCTATAATTCAGTGATACGGCCATGTATTTGCAATGACGGCGATTCCATTTCCAAACTATAAATGATGTGGTAATGAAGACTGTGCAATGCGCATATTTTTAATTTCAATATTGAATGAAGCTGCAACAATTCATTCGCGTTTCGACATTTTATCATAGATTCATATGGCAGGCGTTGAGCTTGACTGTTTCACTTGATTTTAGTAGCGTCACTTTTGATACAGTGAGCCATGTATGAGTAGACGACATCTGTATCAGTGAAAACGTTCACTTAACCATTTAATTTAGTTGCGCGATTCGAAATGAGGGAAATTTTTTGATTGCTTTTGACATTTAAATTTGTTATTCAAATCGAATATTATCGACAAATTAACAATGATCAAGTATCAATATTTTCCTGATAAATCAATCATAAAAACGGCTTACGCTTTACTTCACTTTTTCCAAACCAAATCACTGTTCAGCGCACAAATCATTTGCATATTGAATATTGAATAAATTGAATTCAATATATTCGATATTCAGAAAACAGATCAGGTGAATATAGAACGAAATTAACGAGTTTTCAATATTCAATAATGTTCAATGTTTATATCATTTCCACTCATTTTACTCATATTTATACAGTCATAAAAGCGCGTTTCAAATGTGTTCAACGCAATGGTTAGATGTGAAACCACACTTGATGCCACTCGAATTATCATTTGAGGTTGATTATTATCATAAATTGCACAGTGCATAGTATACCATATACAGTTCATATTCCCCACATTTTTCCAGTTTCTCCATTGGTAATCTCGTGGATTGGTTGTGCGGCAATGAGAGTATCATTAAAAACGCATTAAATATATTTTCACATTCAGTTTTTGTGCATCTTTTATTCATGCAGATCAGCAATTTTGGTTGCTATCAGCCTTTTCTGTTGTAAACTCGACCGGTATTAATTACAATGAGTGCAGATTCATGGACAATGAGTTGGCTTTGAGTTTTCAAGATTAAAGGTGAAAGTTTGAGGATAATATATTTTTTTTCTCTGAAAATCTTCATTTTTATCCTATTTTCGAACAGGCTCAAAGACTCAAGGGCTCTATTTACAAAAATGTATTCCGTATGCACTTTCAGTCTCATCCGGGCTAATATCCTATTTATGGATGCAAAAGGGGTTGGATCCGCATCGAAATAAAAATTCTAGATTTAGTCAAATAAAAATTGAAAAATGTTGTTCAATTTTGAAGCTGATGACAATTTTCATGTCATTTCTCATTATATGCACCAAGTTATTGTGTTGTAAGCTTTTAAAATTCGAAGCAAGTTGAGAAAATTAAAAAGGATTTTGCGAAATATTATGCGAGCGCAGAAAATATATTACAATTATTATACTTGACTTTTTAAATGAAATTTGGTGGTGCCACGAATGGACCAACATCACAAGGATTATTTTTATTATTATTATCATTGCACCATCTTATCATGTTGTGTGACATAATGTCATGGCTGTGTAATATTGTCTTTGCTCACGCCTTTCAAACAGCAAATGATACAAAAGTAATGCTTTTACTAATATCGAACATTAGATTTTCAGATTCCTCTTTTATTTTGACAAAAGCGATGAGTTTCATCATACAAACCACAAATATTTTCGCATTTATTGAGATTTTAGAGAGGATGAGAGAAAACATTAAGTGGATTGGATGGTGACTTTTGACCATTTCAAAGGCAAAACCATTTATTCCAGTGTATTGTTGTTTGGTTTTTTTTAGCATGACTCATTCTGACTTTTGAGAAGCTCATCAACAAACAGCTTTTATGGATTGCGATAACGAACAGAATGAAAGACAAACATAATGACGATTACTTATCAAAATAGGAAAAATTCACAATCATTTGCTGAAACACAAAGACTTTGTGTATATGTTTAACATTAAACATCGCCTCAATGGCCTCATTGCATTCATAGACACAGTCGTACAGTAGTCAGTAAACATAATCATAATGTCATTCTAGTTTTGCGATTTTGTAAAATCAAAAGCTAAATCACTGACTGATGTTTGTCTCAACTGATTCAACAAAAACCGACCAAACTGATTAATACAATATAAACTAGTTTCACTAGTTCCATAATGAGAATTTGGGATTTTGTTTGGTTAATCAAATCCAAAAAATAAAACTATCTCATTGAAACGCCTCTTTTCGTCCAAGATTTTCATATTAAATAATAATAAATGTAGAACATTTTCAAATCTAAAAGCGTTCAGCGCATTCATGGGAATCAACCACAAACAGAATCCCAGACCAAATCGGTTTTGGGTAGGAAAAAGGAAAACAAACACCAGCCAATGTTAATAATGTCAAAGCTGAATGGAAAATTGAAACAAAAGAGAATCTACGAATCATTTAAACAATTTGCAAGGAAATTTCATTTATTTAATCTGCGTATTAGTTTTGTGTTGTGCAAAGTGCATCGGTAAGTTTGAAGTTCACCACATGAGCGTTCGTTCGACGGTTGTTTGTTGTTTGTTTATTTTTCTTGTATAATTATCACATGTTTGCATAGCTCCGGTGAATTTTGCATGTTTTTTCCATAGAATCTTGAGTCGTTTGTCGTTGTAGTTGTGCATCATACGCTTACAGTATTAAATGTTCGTTTTTAATTCGCTTAAC
Organism: Mayetiola destructor; assembly: GCA_000149185.1. Taxonomy (NCBI): domain Eukaryota; kingdom Metazoa; phylum Arthropoda; class Insecta; order Diptera; family Cecidomyiidae; genus Mayetiola; species Mayetiola destructor. The sequence continues at coordinate 56,220 of GL501442.1, forward strand.
AACGATCAATGAACATTGTACAATGTTCATGCATAAATATAAAATCCATGATGCACAATTTTGCCAAACATTCCAGAATGGAATAAAATAATTCCCTTTTCATGGATTTCAACTACTGTATTATGAGACATTGAAACATATCTAGCGATTGTCATACTCCTGTTTCCCATCTCGTTAAGCTTATTTTTTGATTCTCTTTTCGGTTTGTAATAATCGTTTTCTACTAAATGCGGTATGTGCATTCTGCATCTTAAAATTGCTAAACAAATTAACAAACGCTATTTCTATTTAATGTTTTGCTTGATGTGTTTACACAATCAAGCTTTAAAATCGTTTTGCATTTTTTTGTGCGGAGAATTTAACGTAGTAAATCCACTGCGATCGGGCTGAAATTTTAACGGTAGATTAAGCCCGAGGTCTAGTTGTGCGTGTTAAATTTTTATGGGTTAAAACCCATTGGTTACCAAGTTATGGGTCCAAATGATTTTCTTCACACAGACGTTTTTATCGTTTCAAGTGACTATTAAATGGGATTGGAGTATATGCCACCGGTGGATTCACCATATTTGGTGGAGCTATATGTACTCTATCGACTGGTACCAGCCATGGGTCAATATGGTTCAATATAGTTTAGGCGTGCCCATTTTACTAGAACAAATCGTCAAAATTATGAGTTTGAAATTCAAAGATTAATAGAGAGGGACCTGGAGACGTGAGAATTTCACAGAATCGTATCATCGGGAAGTTTAAGTATTTTTAAAGGCGACAGAATTACTATAACTCAAAAGTCCAACACATCAAGCATTCTGTCAATTAATTGGCAGTGTATTCTTTTTCAATTAGTTTATCGTTTATGTCAGCGACATTACCATTGCTATTTTTCCAAAGAAAAAAAAAGAGACATTTAAAACAGAAAACTGTTTCTCTTTTCACTGCTTTTGCTCTAAAAATGCTATTTTCCTACACAAAAAGCGATTTTCATTGAAATGAGCAAATGGATCGCAGGCAATTCAATGGCATTTATTTAAGTGTGTAAATCGCATGCACATTAAATAGCAACAATCACATCCTTCCACCGTTCGCAGCTATTTTCCCATTCATATGTCTTTTTTCCTCTTCCTTTTGTGGGCATCGTTTGCAAGTGTTTTTTAAATCCAAAATACCATAGCAAAGTGCAAAATCACTTTGCCAAAAACGATAAACCAAATATTTTTGCTAAAAATTTATTTATTTTTGCTATTTGTATTTTGTATATTCATGAACCATGTTCTATGGGTCATCGGAATAAAATGGGAAAGAAAGAAAATTATTCGGCATTCAAAAACTGGCTGCAAGTCAAAAATGAATACTTTGCTCGTTGGTGCCCTGTTTCATTCAGGGAATTTCTTGTTGCATTGCCGCCCTCGTTCATTCAATTATTATGAATATGAAAACAAATTTTAATCCTTCGAATAAGTATTTTGGGCTTTTTCACTGTCATCCACTTTGTTTAATGTTCGCTGTAAATGCAAAATAAAATCATATTGGAAAGAGAACAATAACGGTACAGTGTCATCATGGTTCGATTCTAGGAAACCAATGCGATGTAAAAATTTATATTTAACTTGGGATTATTTCACGAAAAATGCATCGTTAATCACCGTCGATCGAGATGTGCAATTTTTCATTTCCGTTTAGTTATTCCTGGAGCTGTACGAAAATATAATGCAGATATAATGTAATTTTAATTCATCCAATGGAATGGTTACCTTCCATGATTGTTGTTCCAAAAATTCGATGAACGCGCTTGAAAATTATTTTGAACTGTTTTGCCAAACAAATAGCCAAAATTCAAAATGATATTTCTTTTATTTTCATTTAATATTTAATTTTTTCTTTATCTTCAGTTTTTGTTTGTGCCAAAGACATTTATTAATATATGAATAAGCGCATATTGTTTATGTTAAGACAGTTTACCGTTTTGTCATATCATCCGGAAGTTTTTTTCGCCCCATTCTTTTCGCTTTGTCATTCAAAAATATGCGTTTATTGTGCACTTTAGCCGATGGGACATTTATATGATGAACATTGAATAATATCTCTTGAAACCTCGGAACCCATTCCATTCGTCGACATATTTTGCTGTAACGATTACACAGCCAGATAAAATGAGGAATCCGAGAGACAGACAGAAATTGTACATAGTTTCGGATGTGCATTAATATATTACATTCTTACTTTCATAGCTAATTTCATGTGATTTATGAAGTTATGCACGCCATTCGATTTTATTTATAGCTGTTGTGTATAAGATTCTTGTTTCATATATGTATATTTTGTGCTATAATTTTTTTTTTCTCGCCCGTAAAACGATGGCATTTCATCCAATGGAAATATTTTGAAATTCGTATTTCGTCGTTGTTTTTTCAGAAATTTGTGAAAATTCTATTTCATTCATGCGAAACATTTGTTACCGTTGAAAATTTTGCGCTTGCTATGGAACGATAGAATAATTGTCTATGTGCCATTGCTAGCACTAGTTATGTGCACGTAATCCTCAATTTGATTTCTTTTGCAAAAATAAACGCTCAGTGCGTTTGAATACAGTACAACAGACAAAAACGCTAAATTCAGATATCATATTCATGAAAAGAAAATCGACAACGGCAATAGTTCTGGCACAAAACGATGTATCGAATGTATTTTTTTGCACTTTTGAAATGACTGCAATTGTAAAAAATTAATTCGGGATAAAAGAACAATGTACACATAAAAGATTTCTCCGAATGTAACATGACTTTCAAATGTTCAAATAGTTTAATGCCTTTGAGTTTTTTTGAGTTTACATTACCAAGATAACAAATAAAAAATTTCAGTCACTCTGTTATTTGGGTTGGGTTTTTTTCTTGGTGTTGTTCAACAGACTACAAAGGCCCAACTATACTATGAATGATCCAGCTCTGAACTCAAACGAAAATATTTAATTTCACTTCTGTATAAATACTGAATCGAATTCTATTAAATGTTCAATTTTGAAAACACTGTTCAGTCTCTAAGATTAGAGAAACTGCAAACAGAGGATGGAAAAAGACAACGAATAAAAAAACAGTGGTAACACAATGAGCCTTTTATCTTTAGACTCCCTTTGAAAGGCACTATTTTGGTATGCAATTGTTTCGAGGTTTTCACACAATGATGATGACGATGACGATGACGACGACGACGTGTGTCTACCGACTCAAAATAGCTAATATGGAATAACAGATGATGTGAACATTGAACATGTTTACATTGAATGCAAATGTTGAAATTCGTATATGAAACGGCTGCATGTTCACCGAAAGCAAAAGGATCATTTCCATTTTTCTGAGTCTGGGCTAAGCAAATATCATATAGCTGTGAATAAAGACCAAAAGTGAAATGATGAACGATACCGAATGTTTTGAAACTGAATGAAGAGCAGTGTGCTAACAGCTTACAATATACAATATACAGCATAAGAGCTGGTGGATTTTCAGTTCGAGAATTGAATATCATTGAGACTATTATTCGGCTAACATACTTAATGATATTGCTTTTGTGAATATAAACGAATGCATGCTTCAATTGATGATATTAAAATTTAATCGTCTCACAAATGTGCATACAAAACGCATCAGACAAACAAAAAAACGGAAAATATTTGAACAGAGGGAAAGAGTAAGACTATT
>GL501442.1:105515-116826 GCA_000149185.1 Mayetiola destructor
TAAAACCTTTCATTCATTCGATGCTATTCGGTGCACTGGTGAACCGGGTACAAGTATACGAATTCGATTGTACAAATGTTCCGTATGAGCCACTATTTTGAATTCATAGCAAAAGTTGGTAGCTCAATGCTCATTGCTCATCCTTCATTTGTTCAGACGAAACGAAATGTGTAAAATAATAACTATCTTCGAAACTTGTTCAGTTCAGACAAAATATACATTAACCAATTTCGCACCGATGACGTGACAAGTGGCTGACAACTGATGTCATTGCAATGCTATCGATATATTTGGAGAATAGCACAATTCGCATATGCGAAAGAGTTTTTTTCTTCTTTATTTTATTTTTTTTTTTTTTGTGGTTCATTAGGCAGTAACGAAGATTCTTTTATCGTTGAGTTCACCTAGCCACTGAGTAAGACCGGCTAAATTGGAATGGATGACACAAACTTTGGAACAAAATATGAGAATAAATTTTGAAATTATTATCCTATAACTTTATTTATGGCTCATTCAAAGCCCGTCAATGTTAAGTTTTTTTTTCGATTTAATTGGAAATGTTTTGAACGTACCCTCCATTTGTCATATTTAGCGCCTATGCGACATTCATAAGAAGTGTTCGGAAGTGGCAATAAGAAAATTAAAGATGACAGCTATTCAAATTAAACCAAAAGTCGAGATATACTTAACACTGAACATCTCTTGACTTTTGGCCGTTTTCAATAGATGTCGTCGCGTATGACTTACGCATCTTGACACATCTGATGCTTGTCGCATTGTCGAATCTTCTGGGATTCTGTCATATATTGAGGGTACGGTTTTGAATTAAGATTGAGCACATCATAGGCTCCCTGAAGATTTGTCCGATTTTCAAGTTTTAAATTAAAAATGGATTATAATCTTATGCATGCGTCATACATTCATGAAAACTGAATGTTGTACATCGAACACCAACGCTCATCGTTCATACGTTTATTATTTATTATATTTTATTATTATTATTGTCATACAATACAAACAAATAAAATGCATACAACATACAAAATGTGTAACGCCTACTGGTTGTTGTTCAACCATTCGAAAGCTTTTTTTGCCGTGTGAGTTCCATTCTCAGCAGACAATTTTCTAGTTTTTGAATTTCCAGAAAATGATTATATTTTATTATGATGTAGATTATTATTTTGAGTAAATTATTATTTCGTTTTTTGTTCAATTTATGGAAATCCTTGAACTAAAATCATTCCATTGGCGCACGATTGCACGGAAAATATCCATTTTCATATTTATTGATACATAAAATAATTCAAAATTAGCATGCAGATACTTTGATATGATCAACAGCAACTTATCAAACGAAATCAACGTACAAATTTAGTTGAAAGACATTTCGAGACATGAGCACTGAACAACACTATGAATTGTGAAGTGTGAAGTATGTCTTCACATTTTCCCCATTGTTAATGAATTCGTTGGCATTTCAAATGAGCACGTACAAACATTAGAAATGAGCATTATTTGTCACTATTGTCACGTTCATCGCACACTGTGCACTGTGCACAATGCATTGTTACATTTTTGCCTATAGTTATGGATGCTCGATGCCTCTATTTAGATCTAGAGTGCAATAGAAATCAATAGCACGGCATGTGAAAGCAATTAATCAAAAGAATATTCCGACTCGATTCAAATTTCAAAAATATTCGATTCTATTGAACTCATATGACATTTTTATGCAATTGAACACATAATAATAATAATTAATAATTTATTGTCAGATTCTATTCATGTGCCAAATGGCAAAATCAAGTTGTTGACAATTTTAATCAAAATTATTATTATTCGTTGCCCAAGATTCAATGGAAAACATAATAATAATAATAAAACAAAAAGGTTTCACGAACACGGCCAACAAACAATGAACAAAACTCAAAATCAATTCAACTGACTTTGCCGTATACAATGTGCGGGTTGCCAGTTGCCAGTGTATATGATATGCTACGGTGAATGAGAATGATATGTTCTCGTTATCGAACCATCGTCACAATATAAATAACGCGAGAATTGAGGACAAATTCTGCTTGTATTTGGTTGCATTCATAAAACTCGTTGCTTTCTGATTGGAATTGCTAATTCATTTTGTTTTGGTTATTATCATCCATCGTTATTCTTCTTCTATGAATTCTATATCTGTCAATTTTCTTTCTTTCTCAATCTATCTCTCTCTCTCCTTTTCTTCGTCTCTATTCATCGAAATTGATGTCGCCTTTTACCGCATTACGGATGCAATGGATGGGTTTTCATTATGCACGTAAGGTTTGGCATTTTTGTTGTCATTGTCGTTGGGGAGAATCCAATTTGATTACTAATTTCATTGTTATGTATTTTGAGTATGAATCTGCGAGAAAACAATTTTCCAATGTGCTATCAACGGCAATGTTTTTTGTTTGCCGAGCACGTTTATGATCTGGGCTCCTTTCCGCTCCTTTTCATATCATTCGTTTTTCTGTATTGGTTTCAAAGTTTTGTCGTCATCTTATCATCGTATTATTATTATTATTATGATCGAATGAAATATTCCAGGATGATAAACTAGATGATTCTCTCATTTTGATTGTTGTACGAATATAATTGAATTATTTACATAAATTGACAATATTTGATAGGAAATTTTTTATATTTTGATTTTCTTTTGCAGGACCAGCATTTTGGGGGCTTATAAATCCACAATGGGCTATGTGCAGTAAAGGTATATTTATTACTAAAAATTGTACTTAAATATACAGCAGTTAATTTAAAAATCTTTTGTCTTTCCATTTAAAAAAAAAAACAACATAATAATAACCATTTTAGGCCGACGACAGTCACCCATCGATATTGAACCGGACAAATTGCTATTTGATCCATATTTGAGACCTTTACACATCGATAAGCACAAGGTAAAACAATTTAACCTTTTTTCATATCACAAAAAAAATAAATGAAAAAATATAATTGATAATGGAATAAGCTCAAAGGTGGTACACCCAATAGGCATAGTGCAAATAAATCAATTTTCATACTGAAAACGCAATTTATTCTGAAAGCGTGAATAACACCGATTGCAGTCCATAGCTTCGATCCAACGTTTTTTACGCATCATGTTACATTTTTCGTTTGAACTCATCGTTTATTCTCTGAAAGGTGGAGCCGTTAACATTGTTTTTTTTTGCTGCGAAAAATCTCTTTGTCGAAAATGGCTGGGGATTCATTGAAATTGGTAGTTTATTGATGAACATTGTTTACTCAATCAGATTTCCATAAATAGATAAAAAAAGAGCAATTTTTTTTCAAGAAAAAAAAACCCGATAAAATCATATTTGAATATTCGAGATGATGCCGAAAAAAATAATGTTACGCATTCGAAATTCTATTGTATTAATAGATACGAATATTTGATTCATTGCATGTTGATTTCTGTCTCATATGAGCGAAACGTTTCGTATGCCACTGACCTAATGTAATTCGTGCATAAGACCTGCCATCAAACTTCAACATGCAAAATGGGGGAAAAAATAAGAGCAAAAAAAAACTTTACAATTGAGCGCGTGTTGACGTTGGTAGTTTAGCACATCGTTACCTATGCTGTGAGTAGTTGCAAAATAAATCATTCGATTGAAAGAGAAAAAAAGAGCTTCAAAATACGAACCTCCAACCAAGTATGTATAGCGTATATCGTATATCGTCGACCATCAAGGTAGTGAGTGAAAAGTTTTAAGCAAAAACATAAATTGACGCCACAGCACGAACTCTAACCTATGATGGTCAACCATCCGGCCTAGACATGTGTTTTCTTCAAGAGTTTTACATGCATAATAAATTCCTCAAAGTCGCGCAACTGTACCATTACACAATCTATAAATATACACATCTATTTTTTGTTTTCTTTTTTTTTGCTCTCTTCTCATCAGTAAAAAAAGCCGAAGCGAATAAAAAATTGTGTGGTTCGAAAACCTTTTATTTATTCACACAATTTTTTTTTTAACACACGAAACATTTATCATGTTCTGTTCGAAAAAGTAAGCACTAAATCGCAAACTAGAAAACAATACAACAACCTGAACTTAAAGTTTGTGGCAGACGAAACGAGGAAATAATTTTTTATGCTAATGTTATGAATGGCTTCAGCTTTCTATCTTCAGCGTTCTTTTTTTATTTTTCTTTCCCCATTCTTGACTCCCGATGTGTATCCTCTATCTGACGACGATACGTGCATTTATTATTTCTTCATTTAAAAGGAATAATTTTTTTCTTGGCTTTACAAAAGTAAACAATACCAAAAGTGAACTAGTAAATTATATGAACCATTTTTCATTCAACTATACATTAAATGTTGTTGATTTTTTTTTTTGCGGAGTCCTTTTTGATTTGTTGTTGTGTCGTCCATTCTCCATTTAGGTATCTGGAAATCTACAAAATACCGGCCAATCACTTGTGTTTCGCATCGATAAAGATACAAAGCAGCATGTTAACATTTCCGGTGGCCCATTAGCTTATCGATACCAATTTGAGGAAATTTACATACATTATGGCATTGAAAATACTCAAGGATCAGAGCATAAAATCCATGGATATTATTTTCCGGGCGAGGTATGTTTTCGCTTCATTTTTATATGTAAAATTGAAGAAATAATTGCATCTATAAAATATTTGAATAGAAACCTTTGTTGAATGCATTAAAATGCATCGAATTTGGCTCTTCTCTGTTTGTGTGCAAACGAATGTGTTTTGATATGAATGTAAACTTAAAATGCAGTCATACATTCCAATTGAATTTTTCTCCCATCACATTTGCAAGGCTTAAAAAGCACTTGAAATGCGGTTTCGCCGTTCGAAATCATTTACTGCATCAAATATTCAATTTTAGATTTAAATAGTTTTTGTTGTTAAGAACAAATATTTGAAAGAACATTTTAATTTCAATCGAATTGTTATCACGATTTCAATTCGTAGATTTCCATAACATTCATTGTTCTGAACGTTCGATAACACAGATTGTGTCGATGTTCAATGGCACATAAAATTCTATCTTCATCGGAAGTTCCGTAAATATTTTGTCATTGTCATACGAAAACAATGGATTTTCCATTTTCTATGAACAGACATTGATTGAAAATGCATTAAATGGAAATAGAAATAATTGATGAACTTTTTTTTTTCTTTGATCACACTCGGACATTGGGAACATTTATTACGGGGCAATCAATAAATAATATTTTGAATTGAACAAGAATAGTCGACTTTGTGAATTATGTATGAATTGAATTTCTTCAGGCTTTGCAACAAGATCACGATTTAATGCCATTTGAATTTGAACAAAGTGAAATTCTCTAAGCTTATCGTTGAGCTCTTATTTCATATAACTCTTTGCTGTTGAATTTCGATCGTTAAATTCCAAATGACAAATAATATTCGTATTATCCAAATCGAAATCAATTTTCGCATCAGATTTTAGAGAATCTTATTGAAAACTTTTGATTTTCCTTCAATTCAATTACAGATTCAAATTTATGGCTTCAACAAAGAACTATATCATAATATGTCCGAAGCGCAGCACAAATCCCAGGGCATTGTTGGTATATCGGTGATGGTGCAAATTGGCGAAACACCAAATGCAGAACTTAGGATAATCACTAGTACATTCAATAAGGTTTTATACAAAGGTAAGTGCCAACCAAGCAATTCTATGTTCCCTGGTTTTTTTAGTAAATTTTTGTACATGACTCAAGTTTGTACAACAAAAACGGAATGCATTACTATCGATGTTTTCAGGTTTGATGTTCATGTCTAACTTGTTTTCCATTTAACAATCTATGTTATATTTTTGCTCAGAAACATACGTGTTTCTGTGGGCATTGTCGATTCACCGAATAATTTGCATGCATTCAATTTCTGGAGACGCACCAATTTGTTTGAAGCACTTGCAAAATAAGTGTAATCATTTTCTGCCTGCCTTCTCTCCCTTCTTTACATTCTTGTGTGTTGTGCTAAAACATTTATTCAATTATAATGGGTACATTCATATAAAGTTGTTTGCTTGAACACATTATACCTACATAGTGTGTGGAGTGCATAATGCATAACTTTATGCTCTATCTGAGTAAAATTTAGCATCGAAACCTTTTGTTTCAACATAAAATCCATAATTTTTGCCCATTTTAATTGAACCCAAACCCAACACATTACTTGATATGACAGCGTGAACATTAAACCAACACACTTGAATACTAATCACTATTCACATTGCCATTCTCTCTTCCTTCTGTCTTCAGTTTGCAGGTGAAATAATCGTTGCTTATGTCGACCAATTTTAGTGCCGATGCAATAAATTGAAATAAATATAATCGTTTAAACAATGAATAGAATGGCATGATTATCGTTTATCGTTTATATGAACGTTGAATACTATTCCGGACTAATTTTATTGAGCCAACTGAAATGTTCTCGAATCCAAATTAATGATGTAATCTAAAAAGCTACATGATTCTCATTCAATCTGGATGCTTAGGGTAAAAATCACGTGGCATTGTGCATCCCAAGTCAATCAAATTACTACTTTTCTGAGCACAACTTTCAAATGAAAACATACAGCTATTTGTTAATTTTTGATAAAATCAATGAACAATGAACAATAAACATTCAAATGTAGAATTTAAAATTGATCCAAAAATATTTGTCAGTCTTCTTTTGATTACCTTTGAGTGCCCAGTATTAGTATCCGTTGACCGTCCATTCGGATTATGATCAATGCATAGAGTTCACATTGTTTTAATTGAATTTAAAGAACACAAAAGGTTTGAATGGATAATGTGGCTTGACGTTCGAAAAATCCCGTTTTATTTATATAATTATCACAATTTACAATGCAAAACTATTTTTAATCACATTGAACTTGTGCTGTCAATAATGAGAATGCAATAAATTGTTTTACATGAACAAATGAATCAGAAATCACAATTACCCTGTCTACAATTTATCTATTTTTAGTTAGCTAAAAAACTCGTTTTCTTATTAAGTATGGAGTAAGAACGGAAATTCGAATTGATGAATGAATGAATAATTTATTTAGGGAAAACCTACAATGATCGGATTGTGGATTGGACGTTATAATACGTGTGTCATTGATATGAATAATTGGAAAAATTAAATTTCAAATTCAGTTTGACGCCAAAGATCTTTTTTTATTTTATCTATTCATTGACGCCAGAACGAATGTCAATATCATATTCCATTCCAGCACGGTTGGTAGTTGAAGAAGCTGGTGGTAGTTCTGTGTATGTAGGTGCTGTTTTTGTCTGTAGATTGTTACAATTTACAATGCAAAACTATTTTTAATCACATTGAACTTGTGCTGTCAATAATGAGAATGCAATAAATTGTTTTACATGAACAAATGAATCAGAAATCACAATTACCCTGTCTACAATTTATCTATTTTTAGTTAGCTAAAAAACTCGTTTTCTTATTAAGTATGGAGTAAGAACGGAAATTCGAATTGATGAATGAATGAATAATTTATTTAGGGAAAACCTACAATGATCGGATTGTGGATTGGACGTTATAATACGTGTGTCATTGATATGAATAATTGGAAAAATTAAATTTCAAATTCAGTTTGACGCCAAAGATCTTTTTTTATTTTATCTATTCATTGACGCCAGAACGAATGTCAATATCATATTCCATTCCAGCACGGTTGGTAGTTGAAGAAGCTGGTGGTAGTTCTGTGTATGTAGGTGCTGTTTTTGTCTGTAGATTGTTATTATTAAAATGTTGATTTGCTGCTGTTGCTCCTGCTCCGTTGAAATGATTATTCATTGCATTAAACGCATTCTTGTCGACACCGAATTGGTTGGTCGTATCCAACATGGCTATTCCAAAAATATATAGAAAAGATTAGGTAGGTATAATTGCATCTCGATCCGGCAATTAGCTGAACTTACCATTGTTCGAATTGCCATTAAAATTCGTTGTTTGTACATTCATATTCGTTGTCTCGGAATTTAACTTCGTTGTCTGTAAATTAAAATTTGTTGTCTGTGCATTCAAGCTGTTTGCGTGTCCATTTAATGTTGCCAAATTATTTAAGTTGCTGCCGAACATTGAACCAAATTCGTTCGGACCTTTTTGGGATGTTGAACTTGCGAATGCATTATTATTAATATTGTGGTTTGGTGAATATCCACTTTGAGATGCAGTGCTTGGATGAAGCGTTTGTGTTTGCCCATAGTTATTATCCACTTGGTTTACACTATGAGCAGATTGTGAGCTAGTCATAGAATCAGATCCAAGCCCATGGATTCCAGTTGCATGGTTTGGTACATTTGAAGCGGTATTTATTCCATTTACATTAACGTTATGCGATTGTGTTTGGCCATAGTTATTATCCACTTGATTTACACCATGAGCAGATTGTGAGCTAGTCATTGAATCAGATCCAAGCCCATGGATTCCGTTTGCGTAGTTTGGTGCATTTGAAGCGGTGGTCATTCCATTTACATTAACGTTATGCAATTGTGTTTGGCCATAGTTATTATCCACTTGGTTTACACCATGAGCAGATTGTGAGCTAGTCATAGAATCAGATCCAAGCCCATGGATTCCGGTCGCATGGTTCGGTAGATCCAAGCCCATGGATTCCAGTTGCATGGTTTGGTACATTTGAAGCGGTATTTATTCCATTTACATTAACGTCTGATGCAACCGAAGATATGCTTGTCGCATCTTGCTGACTGTTCGCATTTAAACTATTTATATTGATTGTATTCGGAGTGTACGGTAATTGACCTAATAAGAAAATCAATTTCGATTTCAAATTTTTTTTTTTGTCTGAATAAATCAGAGAGTTCAAAATTTCTATTCAACCGAAAGACTTGTTGTACTTAACGTTATTTGGATAGGGAAAATGGCACGGTTGATATTGGCAATTGTATTGATGTGGAACATGTTGTGATGGGAAACCGATTGGTGGTCATTGGCCGTAAGCTGAATTTTCTGATCCGAATTGAGGTATCGTTTCGAATGATGGATAAGGGGCTGGTCCACTTTGTCCAAATATGCTACTATGATGCACATGTTTTTGATGAATTTTTTCATGCATATTGTGTAACAATTTCATGATTAAATGGCCATTTGCATTTATAATCACACCAAACACCAACAAAATTGATAAACGAACCATTTTGATTGTCAATTTTACACAATTTTAAAACGAAAATAGAAATTAATAGTTTAGAACGCAAAACGAGGCTATCGATTACAGTTATTGATCCGTTCTGTTTGAAATCTTTCTTGAAACTGAAATTTAATGTTTTGCACAGTGCAAAGTCATCGAACGAATACCACGTTTACAATCGAACATAATTCAGAACGAATTTCTGAGAATTTCGACTGTAAGGGCCAACAAATACAAAGGCAACGAATATTGAGTATTGTGTAGCCGCCAGCAGATAACTAATTTGCAAAACGAAAATCAGAGCAAAGAAGAAAAAACAGATAATAATTGAACCAAATGACCGACCGACAGACCGACCGCATGCACTAACTTGTGAGCTAAACGAACAATAAAATACAGTTGCCGACTAGAAATGAAAGCAATATAAATTAGACGTACAGCGTACAGCAGACATCGTTTCAAGTGCACAACGAACATAGAACAGAAGTTAATATACACAGACCGATTTGTAACGCACAGTCTCTTTGAATATACTGACCGATGTCCGAATTGGTGTTTGTTCTTTGGTAATAGCATACGCAAAGAGATTAAGCGATTAAACAGAGCAAAAGATGTATGGAACGGTATTGTTTCGAATGCTCGAAAGGAGACAATATCACATTCGAACAGAGCATTTTATCGTATAGCATGTCAAATAAGCGATTATTATAATAAACATCTTACAATCTATTTCGCATGTATTTAATAATACTTGGAACAGCTTCATTTAACTCGAATCAGATCAGATTGGATTGAAATCAGAAATGCGTCGAGATTACTGTAATTGGTAACTATTTTTGTGTCTGTCAAAATATTATGTACACATTAATTGCTTGACACAAGTGAAAAGGTCAAGGTTCCAATCCATGCTGGAAATATTTAATGGTCTATTTGTTTTAGGTATTAATTTGGATAACAATGAGCCCATTGAAGAGGAGAATAATGAACGACGCCATCGTAGACCTCTTCATTTAAAGAATAAATGAAGTCAAATGTTGATAGAATTTCTCTAATTTATCAAAAAATAACTATTCGTATCTTATTTCGAATCCAAATAAATCCACTGTGTTGTAGTTTGGCACACAAGTTTAAATGTCTCTCTTTCAACATCACTGAAAGTGGAAAAAACGATTCGTTTTGTATTCGCAGTTCGCAGTATGTTTGTTCCTGTGAACAATCAAAATTGCCCGATTCGCATTATAAAAACGATGCTGAGGAATTTTTCGTTACAAATTATGCATTCCATTTGGTTATTCAATTGGCTCCAAATTCCCATGTCTCAAAGACAATGGTTCATGTTAAGGCATTTGTATCTCAGACCTCTCAGGCAGAGTGAAGAATGGAACGCACAGTTGTTGATAGTATAGCCTGGCATGGTGTGGCGTTAAAGACCAATATTAAAAATTCGCAAATACAATTTAAATGCATATTTTAGTATAACCGGTGGTTTTGCGAACGTGGGCGAAACGATTCGCTTAAGATATTGATGTCAAAATTTACATTGCACAATGGTGATCATTTGTAATGCACTAATTTGGCATTTTATTTATTATTATGACTGTGTGTTGTAATAATGTGTATATTGCATATGTGATCATCTTTCCACTCTGCAGTAATGATGAGCTAATAATTGAAACTTTAAATGAATTCGCTATCGCATAATTTGATTTCTGATGTTGATGCGGAAGCAAATGACTATGGATGATTATGTTTCATTAAAAATGTAAACATCAAAATAAAAATTTCAATGCAATAATGTGTTCAATCTTCACATTTCTTGAGCACTTTTATTCATCGACTTGACCGTTTGAATTTCTTCGGGCCGTGCGAATGATGCGTGGGCCGGAAACATCATCACGCTCATTCACTTGATACATGCGTCAAAAACATCATTTTAAATTATAAGCGTTTCTAGTGATCAGCTCTGACTTCTGTCTCGCTTTCGATTTTTGGTCTTTGTTTTGCATTCATGCGCTCTGTGCAAATTCTGTTACGTATTTATCTGGCCATATTAATTTACTTTCGTTTTTTTACATGAAACAACGAGAAGAGAAATAATCA
>GL501442.1:140065-162408 GCA_000149185.1 Mayetiola destructor
GCAACCAACTTCAGACTGTATTATCATACGATTTGACATTAACGACCCTTTGTATTCGTTGTTTTGCTAGATAGATTTTCAATTTGTCAGTGTCTGCTCTTTGTATTTGTATTTTTTTTTTATTGCTTAGATGAGCATTCAGCACACAGAGAGATTTTAATAGACACAAACGAAAATCAGCTGTAATCCGTTCAATTTAATTTAAATGTCTAGAACGTCATTGTCATAGACAAATTGCACGAAGAGTAAGAAATTGGAGAACGAAAGAAAAAAATGGAAAAAGCGAGAAGAAAAACAAAATAAGAGGAAAACCCGCAATTGTGCGATGTTTTAAAGAAAATGATTTCAGTTTAATTAATAATTGTAATTAGTAAAAAAGTGATCCACACAAGAAAAAAAGCAAGTGAAAACGATTTCAGTAGATGTTTATTGTTAGCAAATTGAAATTGTAATGAAATCGAAAACCGATAAAAATTTATTCAAAGAAAAAGCAACAACAACAAAAACGAAACTTTCATCACGAATTCCAATTCGATTATTATTATCATTTTAGAATAAACAGCGGATGTTTGGATAACGACAACAATGTTTCGTGAAACAAAAATCAATTGAACCATTGAGTTAACATTAAATTTATTGAAATCAAATAAATAAATCAATAGCATTTTCAAGGTAAGCGAAAATATGAAAGACCCATGCTCTTCGCTCATTTTTCTAGGAAAACGTTTCTTTGATCAGTGGTAACAACTGACATACATTTGGATCGTATCCAAATACATATTATTTTCTCTTGACAAGAATGAAAAAATTCATCGACGCCTCAATTTTGAAATTTTTAAATTTACAATTAATTCGCTTACTACTTACACGCGCGAAATATTGTTTGCCATTTGCCTCAGGGATATGAATATTTTCAAGAATAAAACCGAAAGAAAGAATTGTGTATTCAGGGCCAAACTAACAATGCTCATTGAGCGCCCAGAAATATCGGAAATACCCACATAATTGTCATTTTTTTGCAATTGTAAAGAAAAGAAAAAATTCTAGGTCAAACTCAATGAAATTTTTCTTTTATTAATTTTCTTTCTTTTGTCAATTATTATCAAAAATAGATAGCCTTGATTATGTGCAGCGTCTCGATTTATACAAAAGACTCAAAGTGCATAAGGGATGTGTGAACACAATTTCATGGAATGATAAGGGCCAATATCTGTTATCAGGTTCAGGTAATTATTTCTAATTATTATTCTGGTGCCATCGAATAAGTAACACTATTATTGCTTTTGTTGTGTTTGGTTTTCAACAGATGATCAGACAATTGTTGTCACAAATCCATTCAATGGAAAAATATTGGTTCAATATAGCACTGCTCATCGAGCAAATATATTTAGCGCCAAATTTATGCCACAGTCTGGTGATCGTGGAATTGTTTCGTGTTCGGGAGATGGAATTGTATTATATACAGAATTAACAACAGCCGCATCAAAGAAATATTATGAGAAATCATCTGGATCGACGTCACCTCATCGCCATGGAAGCGATGCAAATGATGCAAGTCTAAATTATTTCAATTGTCATAGTAGCGGAACAACGTATGAGGTATTAACGGTCCCAACAGAACCAAATTCATTTATGAGGTAAAATTTAATTATAAAATGATACTTACGCGTTAAACATGCATAATAATATTAACGGAAAATATGTGTATTATTATTTATAGCTGTGGTGAAGATGCCACCGTTCGCTTGTTTGATCTGCGGCAAATTTCGAATTGCCATAAAACATGCTGCAAAGATAATATTCTTATTTTGAGTCCATCAGCAGTTACATCAATGTGTTTGTCACCTCGTTCGAATAATTATATTGCGATCGGAGGGTAAGTGAATTATTTTCACGCTTAACATTCCAGTTTATTGCGATCGGAGGGTAAGTGAATTATTTTCACGCTTAACATTCCAGTTTCCAGTGATTAATTGTGGTTTTTATCATTTTATTTTTTAGTTCCGATTCAATTATTCGTATTTATGATCGCCGATTTTTGGCATTGGTCGATTTCTCGATACCGGGATCCCCATCTGATCGACATACCGTACCTGTTAAAGCCTTTACGATACCCTCGTATGAGAAACGACCTTTTCGGGTAACATCAGTCAGTTTTAGCGAAGACGAATGTGAACTTCTAGTCAGTTATTCATCAGATCATTTATATTTGTTCAACATAATGAAGGATGTAAGAAGAAAAAAAAATGCAATCATATTCAAGTTTATCAAATTATTTTTATCAAATCTTGCCGTCCTGTTTTTAAATGCAGGGTATCGATATTCGTCGTTCGATGGTGGAAAAATTCAAAAAGTCCAAAATCAATGATAATCAACAAAACACCAATTCACCGCCACCAGTGCGTCGATTACGTTTAAGAGGTGATTGGAGTGATACCGGCCCAGATGCACGACCCGAACGTGAAACAGCTAGGCTCAATACATTGGGTCAGGCTAGACCTCAGCTACAGGCAACCATTATGCATCGCATGACTGAAGTTTTATCACGAATGTTGGCCGATCCACGAACACGTATCAATTTAAATTCACACAGCAATGAGATTACGAATGATGCTGCTCAATTGGAAAATTTACTTGCATCTCAGGCATCGGATCCAGTAATCAATTCAATATCTGTTACCGCACCGGTAACTACTAATTCCAGTCCGATTCCACGAAATCGACGAAATTCATCATATTCAATAGCTGGCCCATCGGGTGTAACAAATCTAAGCAATCTACCAGCCAGTTCACATGCAATCGATTCAAATGATGAAATAGAGAGTACTGGTGCTGCAAAACGAAGAGCCACACATAACAATTCGCCTACAGCCGAAATTGAACAGGAAATTGAAGATGCCGTTAATGGTGGCGATTCATCGGCTTCATTCGATGCCGAACTCAAAGATATTGTTTTTGACTATTTACAAATGAAATACATTGGACATCGTAATGCACGCACCATGATCAAAGAGGCTACATTTTATGGTGATAATTATGTTATGTCTGGCAGTGATTGCGGACATGTTTTCACATGGGATCGAAAAACTGGTGATTTAGTAATGCTTTTGGAGGCAGATCAACATGTTGTCAATTGTTTACAACCACATCCAAATTTACCTTACTTGGCTACATCTGGCATTGATTATGATATAAAACTTTTTACGCCAATGGTTCGAGGTCAGGAGGAGGACGACGATTTGATATGCCGTTTTGATAAGGATAAGGCAAAAGACGTAAGTTAAGCACAAATTATTCTGACATTGCCGAAGCTAAATTTCATTGTTTTTCATTTTACTTGGTAACATAGTTGATGGCTCGAAATGCCGTAATGTTGGAAGAAACCAAAGACACCATAACTGTTCCGGCTGCTTTTATGATACGAATGTTGGCGTGCATTCATAGTCTCCGCAATCGATCTCGACGAACTGGTTCAAATGGCAATAATAGTAGTGCCTCAACATCACACTCAAATAACAATGCAAATATCAATCGATTTGAAAACAATCGCATGGAAGATGATGAATTTGTTACAGAAACGCCTCCTAGAGGAAGCCCAAATAATCATGATGACGATGATTGACTGCCAACCACTGCAATATCACCCAATTTTTCGCCTTTTTAAGATTTAATCTTGAACAAAATCAAAATTTGATGCACTTTTAGCTTAAGTGAACCTGAATTGAAAATGCATTGGTTTGTCGCCTGATGGAATGAATCAAAAAATAATAATAAAAGTATTGAATGCAATTTAATGTGAATCCCGAATGTGGGAGGTGTCTTTTTTCAAAATTAATAATAAACAATAGACTCTGTGGTCCAGTATTGATAGTTTTATTTGATTTTTGTTTGTGTATACAATAAGATTTATCAACAGCCAAGGTCAATTATCATCATAATATGCAATGTGAATTCACATCAATGTCAACTGCGTATATTTATGTCACAATATTAAGGGGTAAATTCAACATCGAAATATTTGTATAAATACATTTTATTAAATTCACAATAGTCTGCTCATAGCAGAAAAGGGGGGGTGAAAGATGCATCCGCATTCATTTGTAAAATTCATACATAATAATTTTTATTAAAGCTTTTCAACAATCGCCGGAAACGTCCTTTATCCTCTCTTGCAATGAGCAGACTGATTTGTTTTTATTTTTCTTCACAAAAATATTGCTATAATAATTGCTTTTGGAATTTTATATTATTCAATATATATATTTTGTCAATTTCATATATTCAAAATGACTATCATAAATTCAGCGGCTGGCGCTCATCTTCTTCAACATTTACCATTGCTTGAAATATAAACGTGAAACTAATCCATCGGTTACATTATCATAATCAAGATTTGATTTACGTTTAAATTGGAATCGAATGCCTCCGTCAAGCATAATTTCGTCGCGACATTCGGTACGAAAAACAAGTTTATCACCATCTTCCAAATTCCACTTGCTCTCTATTTCATACAAATAGAATGGTTGAATTATAATTGGTTTGTTGAGTTCAATTTTTTTCGAATAGCCACTCGAAATAGTTATATTTTGTTCCAGTAACGATTCAACGTCATCTTCAAGCTCTTTGGGGCTATGTGGATCAGTTCCATTTGTCTCATTCATTCGACGAATTGTCATTTGTCCAGTACGTTCAACAATCTCACCCCCTTCGTCATGAATGGGCTTGAATGTGCTAATCGCTATTTGCCCCAGTAAAATACGTTCATTTACCGCAAAAATCACAATATCCTCTTGGAATGTAACTTGACGCGACAAATTTGTTAATGAACGTCGATCACAAATCTGAATTGTTTCATCTTTGGTCCAGATCGGGATGCCTTTTCGTGCATTTTGATCAAAACGTGTTGCCACTTGAAGTGGCCGATGCAACGTTAAATGCGACAAAATATCCATTATTTCTGTTGACGTAAATAAATTCTCTTTATCAGCGATGCATGTGTAAAAATCTTCGGCTGACATTGCTGGAAAGCGAATTGATTCAAAGCAGCTGCCAAGTTGTTGTTTCAAATTATCGGCATTATTTTCATCGATGCCAGCTCGTTTGCATGCTTCCATTGCCCAATGCATTGATGCTTGAAATACATGCACCTCATCACAACTCAAATTATCCATCAGCAATATTCGGCCCAAAATATGGCGACTACAATTCAAAAATCCTGTTGAATCCAATACTTTTTGCGTTTCTGCACAAATTCGCTCTTCACATTCTCCAATTAAATAGGCCAAATCAAATAACAATGCTAATTCATAGCACCAACATACATTTGTTGAAATCATTATTGATGACAAATATTTTTGACACAATAGCATGCATCCGTTTACATCATATTTATCGGCCAGTTTCATAACTTCAGAAATAATATTTTTATTGTATGTGACCACATCTAAATAGAAATACTGAAGGAATGCCTTGAATCCATCCACGGAAACATCAACAATTCGTATTTCAGAACCTTCTTTCAGTTCACCATAGAACATTTGCCTGAATACTGAACTCACTGCAGCCAATAAACATTTATGAGCCGCAACATATTCCGAAACACCATCGGAATCAAAAATAAATTTTACATCGGCCGTTTCACCATCATTATACAATTTGGCCACATTTGATGTAAGCTTATAATTTCGTTCGGATCGTTCACAGATTGATGTCGCTTTCTGCATTTTTCGAATTTTATTTTTGGTTTATCACAAACAACGTATTAAATATTTACGCGCAATAGATTGATTTGAGCAAAATAAAAACAGTGTTTTCGCTGATATGGTTTTTTTCCACTGACCAGAGCAGTCATATGATGCAAGGAGAAAAAGAAATGTTAACAAAGCGCAAAAGCAAATTTTTTTCGAAATCGCAAATGTGAACCAACCCATAGATGTAGATTGTGACGTCTGTTCAAATCTCATGAGTATGAAACCGTTGACCGGGGGAAGGAAATTAAGAAAATTGTCGAATTGAGAATCAGTTTATTGGATTTAAAAACAAATGTATACAAATTTCAAATGTATTTTTATGTATTTAATCATATGTTGTAGTATGTCAGTATGTCGTATATCTAAAAATGTATATCTTGAGTTATTGTTATTGCCACAAAGAGTCTTTTATCATATGCTACAGCTAACTAGTGTATTGTGGTTAAATGTTTTATTGATTAAATGTATTGTTCAGTCTCTTCAATTCCATGCAAGGTATGGTGACTGAAAGTTGGTGTCTAACTATTGGTTCCATACAAAAGTAATAATAATTTATAAATAATTTATAAAATGCGAGCAACAAACAATTTTACGATCTTAAACACCATTAACAGTCTTGTTCAGCCCAATCGACAGAGGAATAGAGCAAAAGAGCTATTAATATATGTATGTATTATGGAAATGTTTTGCTTAATATTTCATCTGTATGAATCCGTTTGCTAAAATATCCTCTTAAAATTAAAGACTTCTCGTTCATTTATGATTACATAAAATCCATTAAATATTTCAACTGGTTACCAGTTATAATAAGAATTTGTTAATTAATATGTACAAAAAAAAGCTGTTTTTTCCTATCGCGCCTTTCTGGCCATAAGGTTATCATCATTCACTGCGTTGTTTAATATTCAACAGTCAACCGAAAACACTATGCATCATCGATTGACTCAGAATGTCGATTTTGATTAGCTTGAATGCATTTTGGCACTTCAAAGTATATTTATAGAATAAAAAGTATCCACAACATCCGTACAACCAGCAGATTAGATATATTTGGTCAATTGCGAATGAAAATCTTGCAAATACACTTGAAGTTGACCGAACGATGGTCTTTCCTTTGGTAGAAGTGTCCAACAATATGCCATAATAGCAAATCTGAAAAATTATTCAAGAAAAAAAAAAAAATGTTTTTTTTAGTTTTCGTTTTTTTTTCTTTTGATGTTAACTGCGCAGTGCGAACTTACAATTCATCCGGACAGTTGACCGGTTGCGCTAAGCGATAACCTTCTGAAAGGAATTGTTCCATATCGTCATTTATAATTTCCATATATGGTTGACGTGCCAATGTGCACAATTCCCACATTAAAACACCAAAAGCCCAAATGTCCGACGCTTCGCTGTAGCATTTCTTTTGTAATGTTTCCAATGCCAGCCATTTGATGGGCCGATTTTCACTGTCACCCAGGCAACTGTAATCTTCCGAAAATAGATCACGTGCCAATGAACTGTCGGCCAATTTTACTTGTAATTGCTCATCGATCCTAAAATATTTGAATTAAACGATTCGGTCAATTATAACAATTTTATTTCGGAACTAAGAGGATCAATTTCCAAAAAAAAATAATATATATACTTACACACAATTACGGGTAGCCACATCTTTATGAACAACACCATGACCATTTAAATGGCCTAATGCGAGTGCCAGTTGTAATGACATCATTACAATTTGAATGGTTGTTAGCGTACGGGATGCGGGCTCTTGTAAGAATAATTTTAAATTTTTCGTTCCGCTCGATGCGGCATAAAGTACGTATGGTGTTGTGTGATCATCAATCGAGAATGCAAACAATGACAAAATTGACGGATGTGATGCTCCATACAAATTAATGCTCTCCGTACACATAAGATGAATTTGATTATCGCTTGCATGCTGAGCAACCGTTTTGACTAAAATATCTTGGCAATCGTTGTAGGTTCCGCGATAAACTTGACCAAATGTTCCTTCTTGCAAAAGGCAGGAGAGTCGAACACGAAAGCGTTCAACTGTTGGAAAATCACCATTATTCGATTTGGATACAAGTCGTTCGCTGCGTGGCAATGTGGTCGGTGCTGGTGGAAAAACAATCGATGGCGGTGCCGATGGCGGATGAGTTTGTAAACGTTGAAAGCTTGATGTACGTAATGGTTGACTTCCGCTTCGTTTTGTTGGACTTCGAGCACAATATGCAATCGATATCATAATTATGACAAACATTACGGCAAAAATGCATCCAACAATCAATGTTATGAGCCCGGTGGGTGCAACAGCTGACATCGCTTCCAATAATAATGGATCATCTAAATTGTTACTTGTCTTTTCAACCACCTCACTGTTAACATACAAAACAAAAAAAGGATTAATTTTATAGATTTTCCTATTGCCCCAGTTTTGCGTTCATCAAATGCAATCATCAATCAAAATTCACTCACGCAAGTGGACAAATTTTTTTGCGACGAAATACAATCTCGGTCGCATTATTTGTTGCTCGATTAAGTGTTATATCAATTGTAATAGTCACTTCAACTTCAGCCAATTTCAAACCAGTGCACTGCATATCAATCATAAATGTTTCCATTTCGGTTGGAACGTCACCGCTTCTCGAAATATTCAAGGTGGGTCGAGGTAAGACATCTGGATCAGACGTCACAATGTTAATACTGTATGGCAGCTACGGGTGAAATAAATTGATATAAAAAAAAAATTATTTTTCATGAGAAACATTTCATTTGAAATAAATTAAAATAATGAGAGAGAGACTGAGAGAGATAAATGGATAAAAAAGAGTCAAATTGATCGATTCATCATCTGTCAAAATACAAAATCGAAAATAATTGGACGATTGATCAAAGCCAAAGGAATAAAAAAAAACAAAAGCGATAAGAATACAAGGGAAACAAAGAATGAAAGAAAAACAAGAGAAGAATAAAGAAAAGTTAAAGCCGGATTTCAATTTCGACACAACGAACAGTTCATCATCAGGCAAGTAGTAAACGATTTCAGATTAAACGATTTGATAAATGCATTCTGCTTTTGCCCCATGAGAATCATCTTCGAGTCTCAAGTCTTGATTTATGTTGGGAAATATATGTTCGATTGAGTGAAATGTCGAAATGATTCACTTTATTATTGATCAGTATGTTTTGTATTAGTTGGCAGTTAGCATTAAACATTAAACATTGAACGTTATTCTCACTCTGAGCATGGCACATAAAATAGCATCACATTCTCGAGCCGAATATTTTCAAGAATAAAACCGAAAGAAAGAATTGTGTATTCAGGGCCAAACTAACAATGCTCATTGAGCGCCCAGAAATATCGGAAATACCCACATAATTGTCATTTTTTTGCAATTGTAAAGAAAAGAAAAAATTCTAGGTCAAACTCAATGAAATTTTTCTTTTATTAATTTTCTTTCTTTTGTCAATTATTATCAAAAATAGATAGCCTTGATTATGTGCAGCGTCTCGATTTATACAAAAGACTCAAAGTGCATAAGGGATGTGTGAACACAATTTCATGGAATGATAAGGGCCAATATCTGTTATCAGGTTCAGGTAATTATTTCTAATTATTATTCTGGTGCCATCGAATAAGTAACACTATTATTGCTTTTGTTGTGTTTGGTTTTCAACAGATGATCAGACAATTGTTGTCACAAATCCATTCAATGGAAAAATATTGGTTCAATATAGCACTGCTCATCGAGCAAATATATTTAGCGCCAAATTTATGCCACAGTCTGGTGATCGTGGAATTGTTTCGTGTTCGGGAGATGGAATTGTATTATATACAGAATTAACAACAGCCGCATCAAAGAAATATTATGAGAAATCATCTGGATCGACGTCACCTCATCGCCATGGAAGCGATGCAAATGATGCAAGTCTAAATTATTTCAATTGTCATAGTAGCGGAACAACGTATGAGGTATTAACGGTCCCAACAGAACCAAATTCATTTATGAGGTAAAATATAATTATAAAATGATACTTACGCGTTAAACATGCATAATAATATTAACGGAAAATATGTGTATTATTATTTATAGCTGTGGTGAAGATGCCACCGTTCGCTTGTTTGATCTGCGGCAAATTTCGAATTGCCATAAAACATGCTGCAAAGATAATATTCTTATTTTGAGTCCATCAGCAGTTACATCAATGTGTTTGTCACCTCGTTCGAATAATTATATTGCGATCGGAGGGTAAGTGAATTATTTTCACGCTTAACATTCCAGTTTCCAGTGATTAATTGTGGTTTTTATCATTTTATTTTTTAGTTCCGATTCAATTATTCGTATTTATGATCGCCGATTTTTGGCATTGGTCGATTTCTCGATACCGGGATCCCCATCTGATCGACATACCGTACCTGTTAAAGCCTTTACGATACCCTCGTATGAGAAACGACCTTTTCGGGTAACATCAGTCAGTTTTAGCGAAGACGAATGTGAACTTCTAGTCAGTTATTCATCAGATCATTTATATTTGTTCAACATAATGAAGGATGTAAGAAGAAAAAAAAATGCAATCATATTCAAGTTTATCAAATTATTTTTATCAAATCTTGCCGTCCTGTTTTTAAATGCAGGGTATCGATATTCGTCGTTCGATGGTGGAAAAATTCAAAAAGTCCAAAATCAATGATAATCAACAAAACACCAATTCACCGCCACCAGTGCGTCGATTACGTTTAAGAGGTGATTGGAGTGATACCGGCCCAGATGCACGACCCGAACGTGAAACAGCTAGGCTCAATACATTGGGTCAGGCTAGACCTCAGCTACAGGCAACCATTATGCATCGCATGACTGAAGTTTTATCACGAATGTTGGCCGATCCACGAACACGTATCAATTTAAATTCACACAGCAATGAGATTACGAATGATGCTGCTCAATTGGAAAATTTACTTGCATCTCAGGCATCGGATCCAGTAATCAATTCAATATCTGTTACCGCACCGGTAACTACTAATTCCAGTCCGATTCCACGAAATCGACGAAATTCATCATATTCAATAGCTGGCCCATCGGGTGTAACAAATCTAAGCAATCTACCAGCCAGTTCACATGCAATCGATTCAAATGATGAAATAGAGAGTACTGGTGCTGCAAAACGAAGAGCCACACATAACAATTCGCCTACAGCCGAAATTGAACAGGAAATTGAAGATGCCGTTAATGGTGGCGATTCATCGGCTTCATTCGATGCCGAACTCAAAGATATTGTTTTTGACTATTTACAAATGAAATACATTGGACATCGTAATGCACGCACCATGATCAAAGAGGCTACATTTTATGGTGATAATTATGTTATGTCTGGCAGTGATTGCGGACATGTTTTCACATGGGATCGAAAAACTGGTGATTTAGTAATGCTTTTGGAGGCAGATCAACATGTTGTCAATTGTTTACAACCACATCCAAATTTACCTTACTTGGCTACATCTGGCATTGATTATGATATAAAACTTTTTACGCCAATGGTTCGAGGTCAGGAGGAGGACGACGATTTGATATGCCGTTTTGATAAGGATAAGGCAAAAGACGTAAGTTAAGCACTTATAATTGATTCTGACATTGCCGAAGCTAAATTTCATTGTTTTTCATTTTACTTGGTAACATAGTTGATGGCTCGAAATGCCGTAATGTTGGAAGAAACCAAAGACACCATAACTGTTCCGGCTGCTTTTATGATACGAATGTTGGCGTGCATTCATAGTCTCCGTAATCGATCTCGACGAACTGGTTCAAATGGCAATAATAGTAGTGCCTCAACATCACACTCAAATAACAATGCAAATATCAATCGATTTGAAAACAATCGCATGGAAGATGATGAATTTGTTACAGAAACGCCTCCTAGAGGAAGCCCAAATAATCATGATGACGATGATTGACTGCCAACCACTGCAATATCGCCCAATTTTTCGCCTTTTTAAGATTTAATCTTGAACAAAATCAAAATTTGATGCACTTTTAGCTTAAGTGAACCTGAATTGAAAATGCATTGGTTTGTCGCCTGATGGAATGAATCAAAAAATAATAATAAAAGTATTGAATGCAATTTAATGTGAATCCCGAATGTGGGAGGTGTCTTTTTTCAAAATTAATAATAAACAATAGACTCTGTGGTCCAGTATTGATAGTTTTATTTGATTTTTGTTTGTGTATACAATAAGATTTATCAACAGCCAAGGTCAATTATCATCATAATATGCAATGTGAATTCACATCAATGTCAACTGCGTATATTTATGTCACAATATTAAGGGGTAAATTCAACATCGAAATATTTGTATAAATACATTTTATTAAATTCACAATAGTCTGCTCATAGCAGAAAAGGGGGGGTGAAAGATGCATCCGCATTCGGTTTGTAAAATTCATACATAATAATTTTTATTAAAGCTTTTCAACAATCGCCGGAAACGTCCTTTATCCTCTCTTGCAATGAGCAGACTGATTTATTTTTATTTTTCCTCACAAAAATATTGCTATAATAATTGCTTTTGGAATTTTATATTATTCAATATATATATATTTTGTCAATTTCATATATTCAAAATGACTATCATAAATTCAGCGGCTGGCGCTCATCTTCATCAATATTTACCATTGCTTGAAATATAAACGTGAAACTAATCCATCGGTTACATTATCATAATCAAGATTTGATTTACGTTTAAATTGGAATCGAATGCCTCCGTCAAGCATAATTTCGTCGCGACATTCGGTACGAAAAACAAGTTTATCACCATCTTCCAAATTCCACTTGCTCTCTATTTCATACAAATAGAATGGTTGAATTATAATTGGTTTGTTGAGTTCAATTTTTTTCGAATAGCCACTCGAAATAGTTATATTTTGTTCCAGTAACGATTCAACGTCATCTTCAAGCTCTTTGGGGCTATGTGGATCAGTTCCATTTGTCTCATTCATTCGACGAATTGTCATTTGTCCAGTACGTTCAACAATCTCACCCCCTTCGTCATGAATGGGCTTGAATGTGCTAATCGCTATTTGCCCCAGTAAAATACGTTCATTTACCGCAAAAATCACAATATCCTCTTGGAATGTAACTTGACGCGACAAATTTGTTAATGAACGTCGATCACAAATCTGAATTGTTTCATCTTTGGTCCAGATCGGGATGCCTTTTCGTGCATTTTGATCAAAACGTGTTGCCACTTGAAGTGGCCGATGCAACGTTAAATGCGACAAAATATCCATTATTTCTGTTGACGTAAATAAATTCTCTTTATCAGCGATGCATGTGTAAAAATCTTCGGCTGACATTGCTGGAAAGCGAATTGATTCAAAGCAGCTGCCAAGTTGTTGTTTCAAATTATCGGCATTATTTTCATCGATGCCAGCTCGTTTGCATGCTTCCATTGCCCAATGCATTGATGCTTGAAATACATGCACCTCATCACAACTCAAATTATCCATCAGCAATATTCGGCCCAAAATATGGCGACTACAATTCAAAAATCCTGTTGAATCCAATACTTTTTGCGTTTCTGCACAAATTCGCTCTTCACATTCTCCAATTAAATAGGCCAAATCAAATAACAATGCTAATTCATAGCACCAACATACATTTGTTGAAATCATTATTGATGACAAATATTTTTGACACAATAGCATGCATCCGTTTACATCATATTTATCGGCCAGTTTCATAACTTCAGAAATAATATTTTTATTGTATGTGACCACATCTAAATAGAAATACTGAAGGAATGCCTTGAATCCATCCACGGAAACATCAACAATTCGTATTTCAGAACCTTCTTTCAGTTCACCATAGAACATTTGCCTGAATACTGAACTCACTGCAGCCAATAAACATTTATGAGCCGCAACATATTCCGAAACACCATCGGAATCAAAAATAAATTTTACATCGGCCGTTTCACCATCATTATACAATTTGGCCACATTTGATGTAAGCTTATAATTTCGTTCGGATCGTTCACAGATTGATGTCGCTTTCTGCATTTTTCGAATTTTATTTTTGGTTTATCACAAACAACGTATTAAATATTTACGCGCAATAGATTGATTTGAGCAAAATAAAAACAGTGTTTTCGCTGATATGGTTTTTTTCCACTGACCAGAGCAGTCATATGATGCAAGGAGAAAAAGAAATGTTAACAAAGCGCAAAAGCAAATTTTTTTCGAAATCGCAAATGTGAACCAACCCATAGATGTAGATTGTGACGTCTGTTCAAATCTCATGAGTATGAAACCGTTGACCGGGGGAAGGAAATTAAGAAAATTGTCGAATTGAGAATCAGTTTATTGGATTTAAAAACAAATGTATACAAATTTCAAATGTATTTTTATGTATTTAATCATATGTTGTAGTATGTCAGTATGTCGTATATCTAAAAATGTATATCTTGAGTTATTGTTATTGCCACAAAGAGTCTTTTATCATATGCTACAGCTAACTAGTGTATTGTGGTTAAATGTTTTATTGATTAAATGTATTGTTCAGTCTCTTCAATTCCATGCAAGGTATGGTGACTGAAAGTTGGTGTCTAACTATTGGTTCCATACAAAAGTAATAATAATTTATAAATAATTTATAAAATGCGAGCAACAAACAATTTTACGATCTTAAACACCATTAACAGTCTTGTTCAGCCCAATCGACAGAGGAATAGAGCAAAAGAGCTATTAATATATGTATGTATTATGGAAATGTTTTGCTTAATATTTCATCTGTATGAATCCATTTGCTAAAATATCCTCTTAAAATTAAAGACTTCTCGTTCATTTATGATTACATAAAATCCATTAAATATTTCAACTGGTTACCAGTTATAATAAGAATTTGTTAATTAATATGTACAAAAAAAAGCTGTTTTTTCCTATCGCGCCTTTCTGGCCATAAGGTTATCATCATTCACTGCGTTGTTTAATATTCAACAGTCAACCGAAAACACTATGCATCATCGATTGACTCAGAATGTCGATTTTGATTAGCTTGAATGCATTTTGGCACTTCAAAGTATATTTATAGAATAAAAAGTATCCACAACATCCGTACAACCAGCAGATTAGATATATTTGGTCAATTGCGAATGAAAATCTTGCAAATACACTTGAAGTTGACCGAACGATGGTCTTTCCTTTGGTAGAAGTGTCCAACAATATGCCATAATAGCAAATCTGAAAAATTATTCAAGAAAAAAAAAAAAAAATGTTTTTTTTAGTTTTCGTTTTTTTTTCTTTTGATGTTAACTGCGCAGTGCGAACTTACAATTCATCCGGACAGTTGACCGGTTGCGCTAAGCGATAACCTTCTGAAAGGAATTGTTCCATATCGTCATTTATAATTTCCATATATGGTTGACGTGCCAATGTGCACAATTCCCACATTAAAACACCAAAAGCCCAAATGTCCGACGCTTCGCTGTAGCATTTCTTTTGTAATGTTTCCAATGCCAGCCATTTGATGGGCCGATTTTCACTGTCACCCAGGCAACTGTAATCTTCCGAAAATAGATCACGTGCCAATGAACTGTCGGCCAATTTTACTTGTAATTGCTCATCGATCCTAAAATATTTGAATTAAACGATTCGGTCAATTATAACAATTTTATTTCGGAACTAAGAGGATCAATTTCCAAAAAAAATAATATATATACTTACACACAATTACGGGTAGCCACATCTTTATGAACAACACCATGACCATTTAAATGGCCTAATGCGAGTGCCAGTTGTAATGACATCATTACAATTTGAATGGTTGTTAGCGTACGGGATGCGGGCTCTTGTAAGAATAATTTTAAATTTTTCGTTCCGCTCGATGCGGCATAAAGTACGTATGGTGTTGTGTGATCATCAATCGAGAATGCAAACAATGACAAAATTGACGGATGTGATGCTCCATACAAATTAATGCTCTCCGTACACATAAGATGAATTTGATTATCGCTTGCATGCTGAGCAACCGTTTTGACTAAAATATCTTGGCAATCGTTGTAGGTTCCGCGATAAACTTGACCAAATGTTCCTTCTTGCAAAAGGCAGGAGAGTCGAACACGAAAGCGTTCAACTGTTGGAAAATCACCATTATTCGATTTGGATACAAGTCGTTCGCTGCGTGGCAATGTGGTCGGTGCTGGTGGAAAAACAATCGATGGCGGTGCCGATGGCGGATGAGTTTGTAAACGTTGAAAGCTTGATGTACGTAATGGTTGACTTCCGCTTCGTTTTGTTGGACTTCGAGCACAATATGCAATCGATATCATAATTATGACAAACATTACGGCAAAAATGCATCCAACAATCAATGTTATGAGCCCGGTGGGTGCAACAGCTGACATCGCTTCCAATAATAATGGATCATCTAAATTGTTACTTGTCTTTTCAACCACCTCACTGTTAACATACAAAACAAAAAAAGGATTAATTTTATAGATTTTCCTATTGCCCCAGTTTTGCGTTCATCAAATGCAATCATCAATCAAAATTCACTCACGCAAGTGGACAAATTTTTTTGCGACGAAATACAATCTCGGTCGCATTATTTGTTGCTCGATTAAGTGTTATATCAATTGTAATAGTCACTTCAACTTCAGCCAATTTCAAACCAGTGCACTGCATGTCAATCATAAATGTTTCCATTTCGGTTGGAACGTCACCGCTTCTCGAAATATTCAAGGTGGGTCGAGGTAAGACATCTGGATCAGACGTCACAATGTTAATACTGTATGGCAGCTACGGGTGAAATAAATTGATATAAAAAAAAAAATTATTTTTCATGAGAAACATTTCATTTGAAATAAATTAAAATAATGAGAGAGAGACTGAGAGAGATAAATGGATAAAAAAGAGTCAAATTGATCGATTCATCATCTGTCAAAATACAAAATCGAAAATAATTGGACGATTGATCAAAGCCAAAGGAATAAAAAAAAACAAAAGCGATAAGAATACAAGGGAAACAAAGAATGAAAGAAAAACAAGAGAAGAATAAAGAAAAGTTAAAGCCGGATTTCAATTTCGACACAACGAACAGTTCATCATCAGGCAAGTAGTAAACGATTTCAGATTAAACGATTTGATAAATGCATTCTGCTTTTGCCCCATGAGAATCATCTTCGAGTCTCAAGTCTTGATTTATGTTGGGAAATATATGTTCGATTGAGTGAAATGTCGAAATGATTCACTTTATTATTGATCAGTATGTTTTGTATTAGTTGGCAGTTAGCATTAAACATTAAACATTGAACGTTATTCTCACTCTGAGCATGGCACATAAAATAGCATCACATTCTCGAGCCGAGTGCCAAGCATACATCGTACATAGTACATAATGAAATGTGTACATTCCATGCAAGAGCTACACATTGGCATGTACAATATGCATTCATTTTCATCTGGCGAGCATCGTTATCGTTATGGTCTGTGTATTGGCTCGATATTCAATATAACGTTTAACTAACTGCGCATGAAAAAGTGTTGATTTATTTTATTATTATTAATGAAATTGTGTATTTACCGGTCGTCCTGCTAGACTTTGCCAAGTGAATGAAATGTCATGAATATTGGCTGGCACCGGCACCGTAAAATGTAAGGCATATTCATTGGTCACTCCATCGCGAACATAGTACAATTCGGCTTTAAGACCTGCAAATAAAATGAAATCATAAAAATTGTTATTGAATTTCGTTTAACGGCAAGTGTTCGTTAATGTTTCTTACAGAGCGTTAGAACGTTACAATTGCTACACAACATTAAAAAGGTAGAGATGAAAGAAAACAGAGAAGCGGAGAAAAAATAAGTCTCAAATCGAAATTTTAATCAATTTAAAATTGTTTTTTATGAGCAATTGAGAGAATTTCTGGAAAATTTCATCAAATAAAGTGCTTGATTCAACAACCACTTGATTCAATGTTCAATGGGATCCATGGCAACAACAAAACAGATATTGTTCAATTCTCACACAGATTAGTTGCTCATAAAAAGCAATCATAATTTCCATTCGTCTCATTCAATCTCTCTCGCTTTTTCCCGAACTGATTCAGCATTTATATCATTATGTGGCACCACAAAAACACAAAATTGTACCGTATCTACATATAACCCAAAACACAAACCTCTGACTCAATGATTCAATGCTAAAGCACATCAATAAATAAATGCGGCGCAAAGTATTTATAAGAATTATGAAATCATTTTCGAGGCACAGTTTAATCCAGTTTTATGAATTCATGGCGGAAAATTGTCTCAAGTGCTCTTCCTAATTAAGTTTTATGATACGATTATTGTAATTAGAGCAGAGTTTCCCAGCATCAATTTATATGTATAGGCATGGATTTTTCGGCGAAGGAGGGGAGACTCTTTATGGACGAATTTCGAAATTATGCGTTACGAAAATCGGTTAAAATGATTGAGTTTAAAAATAAATTGCATTCATATGCACTGTCTAGCGCCACACATCGGCCTAAATGTCTATGGCATACATACATGCATTCAACAACGTACAAAATTTTTTTTAATGAATGCTCGTTATATTTACAAATTTTTGTTTTTCTCATTTCATTCGTTTAATTTTTTTTGTTTTTTTTTTTTTCATTTTGAGGAAAAATGATTATTGTCGACGTTTTCCTTTTGGGTCCATTCTATGCTATCTATCTTGTCACCGATCAAAATGTCATCGTTTCATTTCATTGTTATGTTTGTTATTTTATTATTTGTTCTGCTGTCGGTTTATTTTTCGAACCCCCATGTATTTATATGTATAATGGTATATGCACATTTATTTTTTGTGGCTTCCCGCAGTGCGAGACCCTAGAGGTTTAGCCCTTCTACCTGCTGGTCTAGTCATAGATTTCAGTTTTCATGGACAGTTAAATTTCATAGAATTTGCTTTTCAGCAAAAACTTTGAAATTGTTATTGCTGTTGGCTGCCAGTCTGCTTTATTCAAAATCAACGATTTTCATTGGAACACTCAAAAACCATCAAACGAAAGAATGAAAGAGAATGCACAAATGGAACGAAACAAAAGAAAAATTTGTTTTTAAAACATATAAAATTAATCTCAATTCATTCGGAGGAGTTTCCATTCATTTATATTTATATTTATTAATAAGGAGATGAGTTAATTGAAAAATCTTCGCAACGTTGATGCATTCGTTAAAATTAACATTTTAAATTTAATGGAAAAAGTGATGAGTTGTGTTTGTTTTTCTTTTCAAAAGCTTTTAGCATAAGCATAACAATGTATTTTCTCTTGGACTGTGTAACATAATTCAAAATGAGAAGAAAAAAAAACTACGGAAAAAGCATTTTGTGGCATAAATTAATCATTGTTGCAACAGTTCAACGATGAACGATGTTCAATTTCTTTCTTTTTTCGCTCTTCACATTGTGGCTGAAATGTGTATTTTATTCTTGTCGTTATTGTCGTTATTGGTCGTTGGTCGATGATCGTTGATCGTTGACTGTTGTTCATTCCATTCAGGCATAGCTTATTACAACTCTTATCGTCAATATCATTTCACAGAACTTGTTGTTGGTCGTGAATTGCATGTTAAGACATTTATCGAACACCAAGATTGGCTTGAATAAACAACCAAAAAAATTAAAAAGAAAATAAAACGTTCGAA
Source organism: Mayetiola destructor (assembly GCA_000149185.1). Lineage (NCBI taxonomy): Eukaryota > Metazoa > Arthropoda > Insecta > Diptera > Cecidomyiidae > Mayetiola > Mayetiola destructor. Next base: position 159,495 of record GL501442.1, read on the forward strand.
CATTCATAAAGAATGAAAAAAAAAAATAAATATTATAATAATCAGAAATCAGAATGCATGTAGTTATACATGCGTCGAATGCTCGTAAATAAAATGCTAATGTTTGATGATTTCCAAAAACAACGACAACGACGATGACGATCATTGATTTTTCAAGTGTTTAAATGAAATGTGATTTTTTTCTTTCTTTTCGTGGCATGTTTTTTAAAAAAGCAAACCAACAAAAAAAAAGAATATAAGAAAAATGTTGTATTTCATATAAAAGGAGAGAAGATCGTATTTCATGCTTAACACTCAACGCCTGATTGGCAGTTCTCAAGCTGTGTTTATACATATATACCTATACATAGTATGCAAGCACAAGAATATACCGGAATATGTGAGACATTCAAACCGGGACCAAAATCATCATCGTTAGCAACATTATCATATTATTCACATATTTGGATCGTGCATTGGAAATTGTTCGTTGCATCGTTAACACCGGGGAAAAAAATATTGCATTGTTAAACATTAAGCACATTGATTCGAAAAAGATGTGGGGAAACAAATGAAGAGAAGAAAAGAAAAGAAAAGAAAACAAAATAAAAATAAAACGAAAAACAATTAATTGTCTGAAAGAAAAGAACATGTTACCAAGTGTTTTGTCCATTTTTGAATTGAAATGAGCATAAGTAAATATTACACGATGATCGCATTTGGTTCAAGATAAACAAGAACCGTGAACATTGAACATGAAGTGGAATAAATTTATAGGGAAAATATTGAAATGGAAATTCGAAATTCGAAGACTATTTGACTAGTGTGGCTCACTTGAAATTTCGGACCATTTTTCACTACTCTTAAATGTAAGTATGTGGTACGTGCACCGGACCTAAGAATGACTATGCATAATAAAATAAGCTTCAAGCTTCAGGCATGTTTTTGTTTACATAAAAATTCTGTCAGAATATTGAAAGAAAATAAATTTTTGGTTTATTTGAGTGCATCAGCATTTACCATCCTCTACACATTGCACACATCGTATTCTATAGCATACGCTATATAGCATCTTATTGACAATAATATCGAACGAGATCGCCTTCGAGGAAGAATAACCCGAAGAAAGACAGAAAGAAAAAAATAACGAGAATATAATTCTGAAGAGTAAAAAGAACATGATGAATTTATGTGAGCGATTGCGTTGGATATTCCAAATCAACATAATAAAAAATGTCCATCTCTTGAACGAGTTAAAACAAATAACTTAACTAGAATTGAACAAATCGCCTGTCACACTGATCATTTCCAATTCCAATTCAATTTCGAATGCACACGGCACTGTGCACACAGTATGCAACGCTCAATGGATACAATGATATCATTGCCATCAAAATTATAATTCACCTCGGGTTACCAACCAAAATAATAATAATAATAAAAAACAATTTATATCTATCGAAAAAGGTGAGTGGATGCCAATTGGATGAAATGAGATGAGATGAAATGTAAAAAGGATGAACGCAATGAAGATGACGAATGAAGAAGAGGAGACAAACCAAAGAATAATATTTAGTATCGGTCGTAATTTCTTTTTTCTTTTTCTTTTTTTTTTATTCGTCTTGTTTAAATCGATTCGTTGTTGTTGGAAAATAAATTTTATTCAAATTTCCACCGAGAAAGATTTATGAACAAACAATCAAATAAACGAAAGACAAACTGACACGAAAGAAAATAATGAATAAAAAAAAAATACATAACAAATTCAGAAAAATGTTGAAGGAAAGGAAAATTGAAGAGATGGAAACACGTACGAAACGTTATTCCATCAGCACATAAACGGCCTACATATCGACAACTCGAAACAAACAGAAGAAAAATCAATGAAACGAATAAAATAAAAATAAACCATAAAAATAACTTTCAGTGCATTGAAAATGGTGATGATGATCATGATCATGAACATGAACACTGCATTGCATTGAGTTTATATCACAAATATTGCATATTGAACACGTTGGTTCGCAATCGTTTGGTTGACAGTGTGTGCTGCGTAGTTTTCGGTAATGTAGACGACAAATAAATTTCGTTTGGATTGAAACGGCACAAGAAAATAACATAATACAAAATAAAATAAAATAAATGTTTGAAATGAACATGGCTAAGAACGAAAAATTCACAATCCAATGCCCAACAAGAAACAAAATTAATGCCAGAACAAATGAGAAAAACGGGAGAAAAAAAAATTAATGCGTGCTGCTCATTTGCACCAAAGATTGGATAGATAGCAAGGCATTTTGTGCATACATGAATACGAAATACACGGAACACAAAATACTATATGGTTAAAAGGAATTCATCGTGTTCTGTATATATATATCTGCCTGTTGTACCCACATGTTCTGTATTCTGTGCTCTGTGTGTACTATACTGCATCATGCTGCTTATTGTGCTTGGTGTTCGTTGCCATTGCCTTGTTACGTTCTTCTTTAGCTCGTTCTTTTTTTTCTCTCTTTTAATTTTTTTTTCGTTCTTTTTCTTGTTAAATTTAATTTTTCTCTTTTTCGTTTTGTCTTCATTCTGATTCTGTGTATCGTTGTTCGAATCATTTCCCGCTGATTGAGTATTTCTTTTCAGTTTTCGTTTATTTCCACTTCTTCACCTCCTCCTCTTTACGCAAAAGGCCATTATAGCCTGTCTGCCTTCTCGTTTGTCTTTGGACATGTACGTAGTTTTGAATTATTTTTTTTTTTATTCTCTTGCATTTCGTTCGTTCGTTCGTTCGTGTTTCTCTCCTTGTTGTGTATTTTCTGTGTGTGTGTGTTGTTTTTTTTTTCTTTTCATTTTAATTTGTTATAAAATGCTCTTGTTAGATGATTTATGATACGGTTCACAAGCCATAAAAATACAAATAAAACCAAAAAAAAAAGAGAGC
>GL501443.1:0-24513 GCA_000149185.1 Mayetiola destructor
TGACAAGGTAAAATGTATTTTGCTGACTTGACTAGAATAATATCATTAGTTTTGTCCATTTTCGTATGTTGTGAAACGTTGATTGAAAAGTTTTTTTAAAAGGAAAAATGAATTGTTAATAACTTGTGAAGTCAATAAGGTGTTTTGTTTTACAATATAAAATGTATTTTTTTTTTATGTTTAGAATGAAAATGAACCACAACCAGTTAGACGCGGAGGAAAACTGCAAATGATGAAATTTCTTGACTTAAATTTAAAAAAAAAATATGGAAATTTACTTGATTGTATTACAAATATTATTTCAAGTAGCCATTTCAAACTTTCTTAGACATTTTGTGTATTAAATCAAGAAGATACTGATTGAAGTTTTATTATTTCCATTCAACCTTTTCCAAATCAATTATTATTCTTGAATTAATATGGAAAGAATAAATTTAAAGAATGGCACATTGGATGTTCCAATTGAATTGTTGGAGGAATTAGTTTCATTTTACGAAATGTATGAACGTATCAGTGAATTGGATACAAGTGAAATAATTTTGCATAACATATTATGTTAAACATAAGCATTGAAGACTTTCAAATGACATTAAATTGCATGAACGACGATTTATATCAATCATCATTAACTAAACGTGAAATTATGAAAGTGGTTCGAATTGCCAATTATTTTGATGCGCCGAAATTGCTGCATGATATTGCCGTTAATGCTATTGCCCCAACGATATGTGGAGATGCAGCTCATACGATGTGGTCTATTAATCCGATTCGAAATAATTTATGATGACGACAATTGGGACTTCGATCCTATATCTGAACTGGATCAAATGAATTATGTTATGGACTACTTATCATTGGAAACCATTCAAGCAGTGGCTAGACGGTTATTTTCGAACAAAATAAAGTTGGACTTCATACATTCATTTGGAACTAATCATCGGTTTTTTGAAAGTTTAATATGTATTTTCAATGAAAGTTTAAGAATTTCAATACTTCAACGGAGTTTTGATTCTAGAAATTATTTGCGAAATAATTAATGAAATGTCATTATACTTAACAAAAAACGAACGTAATATAATGCCAGATGCAAAAATTTATTAAACATTGATTAAATTTTGAATTATTTCAAAGGTGGTTTGAACCATGTCCGATGAAACGCAGGGAAATTCTTGGTAAAATGTCTTTATTTTCATCTAATTTTCACAATGAATTTTTGTACATCACAAGAAAGCTCGTTTGGCAAGAATTTGGCAATAAGCTAACAAGAATTCGGATTTGACATTTCATTGGTCGTTCTCGTCCTCTTCTCTCATTCTTATTTCCCCCTCTCCTATGCTTTTTACCAATTTCCTTTTCTGTCATTCGTATAATACGTATCGTCGACCGAATGATATGGCAAATTTGAATTTTTGTTAGTTTATTGCCAAATTCTTGCCAAACGGACTTACCCGTGATGCTAAAACCCATGGTGAGTAAGATATAGCACGCGATCATCATGGTCTATTTGAATGAAAATGATAATTCATCGATTCCAAGAAGAAAAAATTCATTCATCAAGTATGCACCGCCTTTATATATATTTAATTTCTAATAAGAAAAGAAGTGTCATGAAGTGTGCATTGCTTTTATTGATATAAATTGTGCAAATTCAATTGAATTCATTTCATTATCAATACGAAAGTGATCATAATATGTTCACTTTATGAAGTGAGCTCGGTTGGATAGATTTTAGATAGAAATTCATCAAAACTATCTCAGTTTTTTATCGGGAATCATCAAGAATATTTTAAAGTTTTCAACAAATTTGAGTCATCAAAGTTTAAAATAAAACTATCACTGTCGATTACAAACAATATCTTTGAGATGTCTCACTTATTAATTTGTGAGCTCTATTTAGACGTTGACTGGGAAGCAGCAATGGTCGAGACAGTTAAAAAAATGGAGGCAGTTAAAAAAATGGAGGCAGCAATGGAGGCAAAAAAGAGAGAAGGAGAATTTGCAATTGAAAAACTGGAAAACGAAACAACGCAAGCAAAAGCAGAGGAAAATGATATTCCGATGAGGGCGCTGGACAATGAAACAAAGTCGGCCAAAGAATAAGAAGGAATGGGAATTGTGCTTTTTGAGAAAATAAAAACAACTCAAAGAAAATAAAATGAATAAAAGGAAATAAAAATTAAAACTCGAGATAGAATTTTGTTTTCTTGTTGCCTTTGTAAAGAAAAATATATTCAACCTTTCTCTATTTTTATTAATGAAACAGATTAAACCCATTTTTAGGGGTGAAGGAGGGGGTCTACCCTCCCTCAATGGGTTTAAAGTATTAAACGGACCCTGGCGGGCTGGGGAGGGGTCGGAGGGGAAAGTCCTAGAACATTACCCCCCCATTATCGGACCTCCTCTATCGATTGGCATCATTAGTTTTTCGATGACCATGGCAAACAAAATACCCCCCCCCCCTTCGAAAATTTTATCCCCGGGTAAAGTGTTCGGGACACTTTCCTGAGTCTTTGGACAAAAATAGAATTTTCGACACCTTTTATGACACTCGGCATCAGGTATACATATAATATGATATAATATCATTATTATTATTCAATATTGAAATCTTAATTTTGCATCATCTTATATACCAAACCTAACAAAGAAAAGAGTGGATTATTTAGCTTCATGAACTCGCTCTCATTCCAAGTGTGGCTCTATGTAGCAACGGCATTTTTATGCATTTCGATCACTGAGTTTGCATTGTCAAAGTAAGTTTTGGATAAGAGTAGCCAATTCGGATTCGGATAGGAGAATGGATCTTAGAACTAATGACGTTTCCATCAATTCAGAATAACAGCTTTGGATTGGGAGAATCCTCATCCATGCGATGAAAATCCAAAAGAATTGGAGAATATTTGGAATATGCATAATTGCATTTGGCTTGCAGTTGGTTCTATTATGCAACAGGGTTGCGATATTTTACCAAAATTAGTTTGAATTTTTCATTTTATTTTGCAAGCTTCAAACCTTAAAATATCCATTTTGTAAATTCATAATACAGGTGTTCCGAATCGACTAGCTGCATCTGTGTGGTGGTTCTTTGCTCTTATCGTTATTTCGTCTTACACAGCTAATTTGGCCGCATTTTTGACCAAAGACAATATGGATGAGACAATCGAAGGCATTGATGATTTGGCAAATCAAAATAAAATTCGCTATGGCTTATTATCTGGCGGAAGTACAGAGGCTTTTTTCAAGGTATGTTCAACAACGACATCAGAAATTGATTGATATGAAAACATCATCTTCGTTGTTATTTACAGAACTCGAACTTGTTTAAGCGAGGTATTTTGCTACTTCAAGAAGATGGAACCATACACAATTTAAAACAAAGTGGTGGAAAACGAAAAATGTTGATGAAAATGGACAACAAGTTGATTGCAATGCTGGTGAAAAAGAGGCATGTGACACACCCGAATTGGATATGAATAATGTTGGCGGTGTATTTCTCGTTTTGGCCGTTGGGCTAGCAATTGCTTTATTAGTTGGAAATTTGGAGTTTATGTGGTCAGTCCGAGGCGTAAGCATCGAAAAAAGGGTGAGCAGATATTGATTCATGAATGTTACATAACTAACAAATCCTCCAATTTTAATACATAGATAACTCCCATGGAAGCATTCAAAGAAGAATTTATGTTTGCTGTTAAAGCATAGAAACACGAAAACCTGTTGCTTAAAGTCTATCCAGACAAAGTTCAGTCCAACCAAACTCGGAGTGGCTCCGAAAAGGATAAAAGAGACATAATTCGTTTAGATTCAATAACAAGTGTGAAACTGAATGGTTTCAACTAAAATTTAAATATTAATGCAATTGAATCCATTATATTTAGTTTGAACATAATTAATGAATGCCTTGATGCATTGTAGAGCAGGGAAAGTGACTTCTAACTTGTTGAAAAACTGTTCCTTTTTCCGTCCAAATTCACGTCGTCTGGAATCATATAAACTACTGTACAGATAAGAAAAATGATATAACAAACAGGTAGTCAGCTGTTCGGCAAGGATCAACAGATTTAGAAAATGTTCATTTGTGACTAATGCAAAGTTCATTCATTGTGTGTTTAGCGCACAACACTCAGCTGATTTAATCATGAAGAGAATCGATGTATACAGTAACGTTTACTTGGTCAAGAATTCAATGTTTTACGCGTTCTCACACAAATTAGATTCACAGTCTTTTATCGCTGACAGTTTGAGACAGTAGTCACAGAAAAAAATTTCGGAAGAAAAAAATTTTAGAAAAAGAAAATTCCAAAAAAAAATTTCCAAGAAAAATTTTCCAAGAACAATTTTTCCGACAAAAAATTTCCAAAAAAAAAATTTCAAAAAAAATTTCACAAAAAAATTGCCCGGAAAATTTTTCGGGAAAATTCCGAATTTTTTTCCAATCCATAGTATTTCCCAAGTTATACCTAAATCCAAAATTTCAGATCAATCGGACAACAAATGACGAAGTTATGATAATTTTTCAAAAGTGAGAGAGGAACAAAAAAAAGAAACCAAATGTAGTAATGCACCTTTGGTGCATAAAAATACATTCGCAGATGCAGTCTGCAAAATTAGGGGTGTATCTTTGTCTGTCGGTCGTTGCGATAACTTTTGAAGAAGCATTATAATTGAATACAATTTTTTTGTTTATTCATTCACCACATTGGTAGCCTATGATCACTCAGACCTCTGAAAATAACTTAAAAAGCGAAATTAAAAAACTGCTTCTATCAACATCAGAAAGTGAATTTCAAAAGCTGATTTATTTTTTACGCCGTAATTCACTACATTATTGATATTTAAGCATCCCCGATTTATGAAATTTTACATTGTTTTGATGATTGGTAATTCGTATTGACGTGTTGGTGTTAGCAAATGAATGAATCGGACTCAATTTGATATTGTTCCACCATAACATCTTTTTGTTGTTGATTATTTCAAACCGAAATAAGAGAGGGACGACGGAAAAATTTATAATCGCAATGCCGAGCGACTCGAGTCACTTTGCTCCAAGTCGTTCGGAATCCGCTTACTTCGCTCGTTAGTGCAAATCGTTTCTGCCATACATTTTGAACATTTTGAAGTGCCGCTCGAAAGCGGTTCGATCGGAAGTATACAGCTCCCCGCTTGCTCGCTCCCACCTCCGAATCGCATGCGACGACCTTGTTTTTTTTCGGTTTTTTTTAAAATGAAAATTCATAAAAATATATATAAATAAATGCATATTATCTGATGCTGATTTTTTGTTTTTTTTTTTGCTCCATCACGTCTTGTTTTTTTTTTTGCTCCTCCATCATATAGATCAAAATTCGAACTATATCGAAAATTCGGATTTGTGTGTCGTTCAGTAACGGCTGAAATTTTGAATGAGCGAATAGTTCAATGCTGCGACCTGACGGCCACTTTTAGTAAATATCAGAGCCATTCCATTATTAAACGTCAAAGTATAAAAGAAAAAGACACACGTTGTATTTGGCTTATTTGTATATTTGTTAAACCAAATAAACAAATAAATAAATAAACATCTTGGAAATTTGTTTAATTTTTGATAGACATTTTCGTTGGTGAGGCGAAATAAACGGAGGCAAAATGGTCGTCGATGCGAAAACTGTAAAACAGGTTATAATCGCCGTAATTAATCTTCATCCAAATGGTTTTCCGGCCGATGAACTGAACGAAGATTATAGAAGAATCGAGGGATCAGATATTCCATTTCGATCGATGGGCTACAATTCATTGTTGAAATTCATCGAAGAAGAATTGAAAGAAAATGTCCGAATTGAAAGACAAGTGGAAACAAATGAAGTTTTTTTGTTTCCAATTGCTACTGGAAATTCAAGCCATATCGTAGAATTCAAAAAGGGAGAGATCGCAGACAAAAATACGAAACGCAAACGAGTTCCAATGTTACCCAGGTGATTTTGTTTTTTCTTAAATTGCAATGTTATCTAACGCAGAACTGTCTGTAAAAATATACATATAAATTTTTATTGTTAATATCGGCGAGTTCATTCACAATTATTGACAGCAAAAATGTATAAAGATATATTAGCTATTTCCTATATCCTACAAAGTTTTGTTATTTTTTAATTTTATTTTTATTCAAAGTTCAAATCTCCAAGGTCTTGAACAATGTGGTCAACGATTACCAAACCCAATGCACTATTTACAGGGCAATAATCCGAATTGGGCTCTACAAATGTCGGTTGGTGTTCTCATGCATTCTCATTCACATGTTATATATATATATGTATATATGTTGTATACTAAAGCAAAATCTGTCTCATCAAATTACGGCCAATCATACGAAATGGCGAGATAGGTGGTCTTCGGAAACTACAAATTTAACTTTATGGACTCTAAAAGATCCATTTCTATCAGACAAGTATAGTATGAAAACATACATTTGGCCAAACTTTGATGGGACAGGGAACTACAGTAGATATGATTATTTATTGTACACTTGATTTTTCGATTACTTTGAATTAAAACGAAAGAAAATGCAGGACATATCCCAATTTGGGATGACATCATAGAAAAGACGATAAATAATGATTTCCAAGGATATATTTATAGTTTGCATAAAAATATTCCAAAAATGGATTGAAATATGTTGCTCGTCTCTGTTATTTCAGAAAACAAGAGAAAACCAATTGAAAATTATAAAAAACTACGAGCAATTTGGTGGTCATAAAGAGTTGAGCCTTGATGATCAGGATAATAAAGAACACACTGAGCAAGGACACCAATCGCAAATCAACGAGAATCGATCCTATCGCAAGCCGAAAATGCACACAGGACGACCACCGAGAAACGGATCAACGGAAGCACGAAACGAGTATATTTCGTCACTGAAAAAGCAGTATCAGACTGGCGAATATTCTCATCATCGCGACGCAAACCGATATGACAAACGAAATAACCATAAAATGTCTGGATCTGATCGACTAATAAAACATTTTCCAAGTGATGACAATCAATTCGCATCCGCGGAACCTGCTTATGAATGGGAAGATGTTTTGCGTGACATTGATGACTTGGCATTGAGTGTCGTAGACGATAGAAGAAATATTGATATGGATCCATCACCAGAAGAACTTCTCGAAAGTTGCATCGACGATAATCAAGCATCATATTCATGCGCAAGTGCAATCATTAATCATGTCGATAAAATTTCATTTTCTTTAACCAAAAACGATGCCATCGAATTGGCACACACCTGGGAGGAGCTTTCTATCGGTGATCAGTTCGAATGTACATTGGAGGAGATTAACAATCCGCTCAAATTTTGGTTACGGATGTTGAAGGACGCAGAAGCTCTAAATACTTTGTCGCAACATATGAAGTAAGATTTAGATATTTTGTAATTCCATCACTTCGATCAAATTTCAAATTTCTATCTATTTTTATCGTAGTACATTTTATAATCGTCATGCCATGAAATTGGAGCTCTGGGATGATGATTTGGATGAGCATGAGCTTTTTGCATGCTGCTACGGGAACAAATGGTTCCGTGTTCGAGCGGAAAATAAATTGCAGGATTCTAGAGTTCAGGTATTCAAGATATGAATATTCATTTCGTTAACCTTTATCTGTTCCTAGTGTTGAATTGAATGATAATATTTTTGTCATTTATTAAATCTGAAATTTCAGCTCTAATATTTTTTTGACTTCATACACATTCGAAAAAAATTTGAATACATTCCTTTGGTTTGTAATTGACACTACGCGTAATAAATGGCTCAAAAAATTTTCTAGTTCGAGCTGAGCAAATATTGAGCATATTTATTGATCTTAAAGACATGATTTGGGAGCTCAAAACCACCAACTGTTGTAGGACAACCTTACGTCAAAATCATCAAAAATGATGAAAATATTACTGAAAACTCACAGCCGATGGAGAAATTATCTGTATTTTCCACACCTTTTCAGCACGTTATCGAGAACTCAAATCCACTATTTAGTTTACAATCTATAAAAGTAACCATTTTTCTAACATACTTCATTCAATGCGATCGAGATGTCACAATGCGGTTGTTTTATGCCACTCAAGCTATGGAATATTATTCTATTCCGCTTGAAACTTCTAAATTAAATTTTTTATGTAAGTGCAAAGTGAATGAATTTTTCTTTATGACACCGCTGTTTCATCGAAAAGAAACATCTTTGATTGAATTCGTTATAAAAAGATGAGGGAAGTATGAAAATTGTAAGCAAACATTCATAGTTACTCCAGTACACTCCTACTAATGAACCAGGATCAATTAATGTTAGTTTTGTCGATTTTTTGCATTTTTTGTTGTGTAGTTTCAATTTGACACTAGAGGACAGATGAAGGTAAAAGAACGAATTTATTTATTAAAATTTATTTTCATCAAAAGGTTCGATTCGTAGACTTTGGCTCCCGTGAAGACGTTGAAATGAATAAATTGCGTCGATTACCATCCGAATTCATGAAAATTCCTATATTGGCTATGTGTAGCGCGTTGGGAAATATTCGGCCAATCGACAAATTTTTCACTGCGGCCAGTGCTGAATACATTATAAATTTGACAGAAAATAAAAATTTGATCGCAAAAGTATTAAACATTAATCGTTCTGTAAGTAATTTTTGGGACATATATTATCATATATTATCGTCGATATTTAGTTTTAACCACATTCAATTATTACCGTACTTTGTAGAAATCTAAAATAATGGTTGAGCTCAAAATCAAGGAAAGTTCAATGGACATATCCGAAAATTTGGTTCAAAATGGTCACGCTATATTCCGTTGTCAGAAGTAGGAGCATTATTATTATTTTCAATTTTTTGAAATGGATCTCACGATATTTTTGAAATTAAGCATTATGCTATGGTAGCCTTATTAAGTTTTACTGAATGGAAATATCATTGCAAATGAGAAATAATGGGGAAAAATACATAGTCGGAAAAGGAGATGAAAATGTTGAATAGAAAACATATATTTGTAACCAACTAAAGGATGAAAATCGAAAGAGAATCAAAATAAAATCTGCCTTAAGGCAATTGGTAGATGTGTTCACAATTTATAACCCTACTTTTATTATTGAATAAAATACAAATGAATCGATTTTACTATCCAAATAATAAACTTTACATCTACATGCTTTCATCTTCTGAAGCTGATGTGTCTGCTTCTGATTCAGACGCCATTGAAACATCGCTATCATCTGCTTCGCTATGATCGTTTCTTTTTAATATTATCAAATTGTTTTCTATATATTGACTTTCTGAAACAGCATTCTCATCATCGTTATTTAATTTGGCCACTGTTTTCGCTTGAGTATTGGCGTCGCCCATCTCAATTAGAACTTTCAACGTATATTTGTTGAAATCACAGACTTTACTGAGTTGTTCATGTTTTCTCGTTAAACTGTCTTGTATTGATACCAGCGATTGTTGTTTGAATAAATTATCTTTTGGTGCATGGGCTGTTAGCAGTTTTGTTGACCAATTCAAATAGAATTCAATATGATGACTGTTGTTTATTTGTTTGCTAACATATTCCAAAATACGTTCAACATAGATATCCGGCAAAGAGGTTGCTACCAATTCCACTGAAATACAATAATTTGAGGATTGAGAATAAAATAAATAATATACCTTTATTAAAAAAAATATGTATATATATTTTTATTCAAAACTAACCTTCATTATTTGGAATTTGTTCAATCATTTCTTCGATTAAAGAGTTTTCATTTAATTTCAATGCCATCAACAATGCAGTTACAAACTCATGCTTCAACAAACATTCGCGAGCTGCTTTAGGCGTAACTTCAAGCGATAAATTCAATGGATCAAATACAATACCACGATCCAGAGAATAAACAAGCAAGCCTTCCGTAGTCGCTGAGGCCCATGATTGAGCATTTGGTGAAAATCGAACTGCATACACATTGACTTCTGGTTTGAAATTACGCGTAGCCATATCCCCCTTTCGAACACCGGGTAAACGAATTGCAATATCTCCACCTTCCAATTTATCTCGACTTTCAATTAAAGCTAAATTTCCGAATTCGGTCAGATTCCTTCGACTTATGTAATCGTCAAGTCCATCTAAACTATGGTTTTGTGTGATTTCAATTTTCTTCAACAGGATTCCAGCTCTAACATGATAAATGCATACATTTTTTGATTTTCCGGCGGCCAAAATTGTTTCGCCATCAGCCGAATAAGCTATTGTTGAGAAATATCTGAAACATAATATTTTATATTCAATTTTCATCGTTTGTAGAAATATTTATTACCTTAATTTGATTTAGATGGGCACTTACTTGCTTTCTTTGTCCTTTTTAGCTGCGATAAGGTCTGTTTCAGCTTGAGATCCGCCAAGATCGTTACGGCCTTCAATGCAAGCAATTTGACATGCATTTTTAACATTGAAAATTTGAATGTTTCCACTAATGGCGGCAACGGCTATTTCTTCACCATCCGGTTTAAATGCTACGGCTGTAACATTGGACATTATTTCAACCGTTTCATGATCACCTGATGACTCAATACAATTCCATATACGGATTGTGTGATCCCATGAGCCGGAAACAAGTGTTGACGATGTAGCTACTGGTGCGAATGCTAACGAAACGACTGGACCTTCATGGCCACTGAGTATCTCAAGCAAACGTCCTAATTTCATTGACCATAAATAAATTTCAAATATATCTTGACCACCGGCCACTACCAATTCACTTGATGCATCCAAAGCCAAGCTCGTAAATTGTACAGGACGCGGAGATGTAAATGTTCGAAAATTACGGTATCGAATCAAATCATAAGCACGTACAGTGCCGTCCAAAGATGCGCTTACCAAAAATTTTTTGTTGTTACTAAATTCAAGAGCTGTCACCGCGCTGGAATGCTCACTGAACGTAACGAAACAGAATCCATTCCGGACATTCCATACTTTAACTTTGGCATCTTCACCACCAGTCACAATGAATTGTCCATCCGGAGAATAAGCAATGCAATTCATTTCACTCGAATGGCCTTGCTGTTTCATTATATACTGTTCACTTTGCCATTCCCATACCAGCAATTGTCCTAAATTGGCCGATCCAAAAGCGATCCAATCGCCAGTCACATTGAAACATGCCGTTTGAATGGCAAATTCGGATATACTTAATGAATGTATCATATTCACATCAGGCATTTCGTGTAAATAAAATGAGCCATTTGAATATGCGGTAATCAAAAGTTTTGATCGTTTATGATAATTTGCAGCTGTTAATTGTGCATTTCTATCTGATTTTCGGACTTCATCGATTAAATAATGCCTTGCAAGACGGCTATAGTTGAAAGGATGTATTTTAACAATCTTTTCAGAAACAATTTTTCCTTTTTCATCGCGTCCATTTGTAGCAATAAATTCATCCTCATCAATATCATTTGAATCCGCAGGATATTTATCCAGTTCTTTGGATAATTCTTCAAATGAAGTTTTTGTATCAATTTCGTCTTCGTTATCGTCATCATTTAACTCGAATTTTTTCTCAGCAAAAATTTTTGGGGTTAAGTCTTTCAATTGTTGATTGCATTCCCAAATACATAATTGTCCATTTCGGCTTATTGTGTTAATATCTAAGCTGTCATCCTCAAAAAAGCAGCCGACAATTGAATCTGTATGGCCTGCCAACTGGAATGGTCGGAAATTTTCATAAAACTCGAGAGCACAGATTTTGGTGATATTATCTTTCGATCCAAAAGCCAATAGTCTGGAATCGGTTGACCAATCAATCCACGTAATGTCATCGTGAGCACCATGAAAATGGCGATGAGCCTTGAAATTACCATAGTTTCCACTTAATTCACCAGGTACTATATAAATTGATACGATATGGGCTCTTGAAACGGCAAAATATTTGCCATTGGGACTGAATTGAATACAGTTTACGTTTTCCGCAAATTTATGTGTATAAATGACAGTTTCTGATATCATACTGATCATTTGAGCTTGTCCTTTTTCATTAACTGCAACCATTAAGCATCCATTCGGTGATAAACCGATTGCTGTGTAGTTATAGCGGCTATCTAACGACAATGTTTTCGATTTGTTGCTAGAAAAAAAAAAAAACAAAAAACAAAAACAAATATTTTAATAGAGAGCCTGACAGAAATAGTCGGAAACAGAAAATATGCTGAACACTTACTTTTTCAAATCGTAAATGGTAATACGATTGCCAACGGGACTGATTACAGAATTGCCATCATTTGAGAATATCAAGTTACCTTTCCGGTAGATAGTTCCCATTAAATTCGAAAACTGTTGGTGCAAAAAACATCATCATGATGAATATAATGGTAAAAGTTCAACTAAAAAGATTCGATTGATGGGATGCCTCACCTTGTAAGCAAATTTCATTTTGTACAAATTTACTTTTAAATTGATCAAACGGTTGTAAATAAATCTAAAATCCGTTCTAACATGTGCCCATCTTCGGCTTAGCAAAACAATGACAATTGACCTGTTTGACAGATGTCAAAGCACGTGTATGTTGCTATCTCCGTAAGTCTCCCATGGACTGAGCGCCATTTGACAGTCAGAATATGTTTAAACATGCGAAACGAAATAAATATTAGAAAATCAAAAGAATGAGACAAAAGATACTTTATAACTGAAAAAAAATCGAGAACCAATGAATGATTGCAAACGACAGCCAATGATATTTTACATACACAATTATTTTACAGTGGACCTTTCAAAATTCATGTTATAGCAACATATCAAAGAATAATAAATAGTCTTTTTCGAAAAGTCACATAAAAAATCAATTTGCATAATCTTATAGTGATAAATCTTTTCGGCGATTGGACTGAAAAATTGGAAAACTTATTTTCAAATTCTGGAACTGATGGAAATTGTTTTCGAATACAGCTCCATTTGAAAAAAAAAAATCAATTAATAAATAGAAAAATGCAAATCGACTAGGATTTGTTAAGAGGCAGGAATAATAGAATGTATTGATGAAATACACATAAGATGTCGCTAGGTGGTGATGAACCAAACGATTTCAAGCGGTAAGCATAAATGACAGATAGCATAATTAAATATGTATCACAAAGCATAAGCGCTGAAATGTGCATTGAAACCAAACACCATAAAAGTGATCGCCATTTTAACACATAGTTGAAATATCAAATCTCAATTCAAACCGCAAACTAACAATCAATTGAATTAAATGATACCATTGCAGTATCTTTGTAATGCGTTTGACAATTAATTTTTCATTTTGATTTTTTGATATTGCATTTGACCGTCATTTTGATGAAATTATTGAACTATCGCCATTAAAAGTATTCATTCAATCTATCAGTGTGACTCTAATTTTCTTCATATTTTTTATATTTGGGAATTTGATTGTTCTTGGTAATAATTCATTCGATGTCATTTTGAAAAAGGGTAAGTTACACATCTATTGACTAAAATTACAAAAAATGGATTTTAATGTGAATTCATAGTGAAACTATACATACGCAGTTTATTCACGATTATCGTTCATTTAAAGCATATATGAACAATGTTCGATTTGACAAAAATATGTCGACTATGCATGCATGGTGTTCAAGATGCAACGAAAACATATAATTGCTTGACGGAAGATGTTCGAAAACTCATCAAAAAGATCCATGGCTTTGAGGTAGGTACCAAATGTAAAACATATTCATCAAATCTCATCTAAAGTGCTTGTCTGTATGGAAAAAAAAAGTCGATTCATAAACGACTAAAGATTCATCAGAAACATTAAAGGAAGTCGATATATGTACAAATCGTACTAATTTGATTTTCACAAATTTTAGGTGAAAGATGATAATCTTCCGAAAAATCTTTGTACAGAATGCTACCAAAAAATGCAACATTTTTCTACGCATTTGACTTTAGTTGAACGTGTCCAAAATGAAATCGAAAAATTGGCTGCAATAGATTTAGAGGTAAAAATTTGTTTCAAATGTTTATTTGCACTGAAATGAATTATTTGTTTTTTTTTTTTTTTAATTCTGACGGTTCTGCCATGAATTGTTTTGTTTTTCGTTTTTCTCTTCGTATTTCTGTTATACCATAATGAAAAAGAATTTCATGCTTATTGCTTGATGTGAACCATTAAATTATAGAATCATTCTTTGTATACATGTAATATATATATAGTTGTCGGAGCTGCTCTAACTCAGTGTGGGTGACGTCTTTTGCTTTGTAATATGAGCTATTTGAAAGGTTGAGAAAATACTCCGATCTATTTTTTTTTTTTTTGCCCTAGACCCTACGCCGATCCCAGGGTAGGCCTTCAAAGATTTTTCTCTCCCGAGTTTATTTTTTCCAAATTTTAATCTTTGTTTGCATTTTTAACTATAATACCTTATAGTTACAAGGGGTCTCCAACGATCAAAATTTGATCGTGTTTAGAGAAAAAATTAAAATATTCCGCAGATGATCATAATTTCACCACAACGCATAATTCTTGGAATGTAATGAGAATGAGCCCAAAAAAGAAATGTCACAATATACACAAACATTAACGTCCACGCATCACCGGCTCTGTGAAGGGTGCACTTACTCAGCACAATATACGCGCATACATATGCCTGCTAAACAACTAGTGATGAGTGAACGCTTATGAATGCGCACGTATATGTATACGAAAAATAAAATAATTTCAAAATTGAAAATTTAATAATATTTATAGGTAAATAATTAAGAAAAGAATATATAATTTTGCAAATCTACAGCATAGGACCTTTCAAATGATCTAAATTTGAAGAAAATCGAATTAAAATTGTGGCCATAATCGGTGCGACAATTTTCCCCGCAGCCATATGATGATAATGACGATCATTTATTATAAATAATAATAATAATAATAATAATAATAACACACATCAAGCATCAATTCCGAGTTAGACTTGGCAGTGTTTAGTTTTTGCAGCATTTTGTCCTCTGAACCGGGATCGTCTTAATACTGTGAAATAGAACCGTTTTCAAAAAATTCGTAAGATTGTGAGCTTCGTAAATAAATAAATAATGAATTCGTCGCGTAAATAAGAGTTATTTCGAAAAACCTTGCTTGCACTTATCTTCAGGTAATTTTGAGGAGTGATTCTTCGTGGGCTATTCGATTTAAGGAAGTGTAGAAATTACGCTTATAATCTTATTTTTGGATGATGGCAAAAATTCAATATTAAATAATTAGTTCCACCGCAAAACGGAGCAATTACCGAGACACCGTAAGTGTCCGATGTTATTACAATGAAACTCGACTGATAAATATTATTTCGAATTGTCAAAATATATTCAACCAATGCGAAAGATGAAGAGAGTCTCTAGACAAACAGATAGCGGAACAGAGTAAATTCGATGATAAGCTATCTGTATTTGTTTAAAAAATGTCATTGTCTATGCGGGATATGGGTATATATGTTATACGCCCATTCACAATGTAATGAATTCAATTGATTTTCAAGTATTCTGTTTGGATTACGGCCGATGAAAATGTCGAGCACACGATCTCAAATATCATTCGATGAGTAACTAAAAGTAAAGATTTCAATGCGCAGCGGATTTTACATTTTGAGACATTTTTATGCAATAATTAATTTATTTGGACGATACACAAGACAATGAGTGCAAACAGTTTTTTAAATGAATTTGTTGGTTTTCTATATTTGTGAACATAAAATTAAATGCTTTATATTTGAAGATATGCGTATAAATTGTATTTACATAATATTTCATCTATTGTCAGACGAGCGATTCGATGGTGACGTTATGACATATAAATGATGAATTTGCAAAGACAGATAGAATGCGGTAAAAGTGTATTCATTCATGTAAAATGTAGAAGAATCTTTTTCGGTGATAATTGTGATGAATAAGTAATTCCGAATGTGTGGACAAACGGAACAGAAAAACAGAACATAAAAATGAAAATTTGATATGAGAACATATATATTTCATTTTGTGCATTCATTTTGTGCACTTTATTTCATTTTGTGCATTCATTTTGTGCACTTTATTTCATTTTATGCATTCATTTTGTGCACTTTATTTCATTTTGCGCAAATCAATTTTTTTGATAATATTTGGTTCCAATCTATAGTAATTTTTTTATTTCCTAATGATTGTTAAGCTCTCTCACCACGTCAAAGTAATCAACTATCATTTGTGCATTCGATATTTACTCATATATCACGATTATAAACTTGACATTGTCATCAGAAATCTACCTTCAGAAAATCAAATAAGATTAGTTCTAAATGAAATATTAAAAGAAACGAAAGACAGACAACTTCCAACGGTTTGTATTTCTCACTTCTCATTTTATTTCAACATCATTGAAAATTGTAAGCCAAACAAAAAAAAAAAAATGAAGAAAAAAATGAAAAAAAATGTACAGCGATATGAAATGATTTAACAAAATAGACGACGATAATATGAAATCGGAAAACTCCTACTTTATTCAGTCTGTGATCAAGACAACGACAAACAACGAATGCTATCATCGAAAACAGGCAATATCCATTCAACTGAATAAATTTGAAGAAAAAAAAAACATTGAGTTCGACTTTAGTCAAAATTTAACATTGAATAGATTTTGAGATTAAAAATAAGCAATTTCTACAACGTCACCCACACCGAATTAAGTTTTGACAGCGCAATGATACGATGAATTTTGAATTCAAATCCTTTATAAGAAATATTTGAACGCTGTTAGTTATGTTCTCATAAATGGGAAAAAGGTATCCAATGTCTTTACGTCTTCGAATTTATTATGCCTAATGTTCGCCCACTTTCGATTTAATCACAGTTTATACAATTTTTAATATTATTTTTATCAGAGAATCGTAGTATTTTCCAATGTTACAAAGTGCCTATAAAGCAAAAAAAAAATGAATTTTTCAAGAAAAAATTGCTCAGCAAACTCCATCAGGTAAAATTGGAATGTAAAGAGTACAACACGAGACAAAACGAAGTAGTGGCAGATGGCAGAACAATTGACTCTCTCATAGCTTACACGACAAGTTGTATTTTGAATTTTGAGCTTAATATTTTGTTTTGTTTTGAACCTTTCCAGACAACTAAGGTGAAAACCGAACCTCAAGGTAATAGAATTTTTCAATAGATTTTCAATTCAAAATCTTTACTTATTAATGCTTTTTTCGAATTAAAGAAGAGCCAAGTAAAATCAAAACAAGTGCAACGGAAGTAAAAGCACCTGCGGTAACTCCAGAAGACTCAGATGACAGTACGTCTACAGTTTCGCATATAAGTGCCCAATCATTGGAAGAGCTAGTAGAACCTCCATGTGGTTCAAATTCTCGAAAAATTTTAAATTCATCAACAGATGAAAATGAAACGTTTAAAAAATTGCGGCGACAATCTAGATCAAAAATACGATCTCTGACCAAAGAAAAAAGTACACCATCCAAAAGTGATACCGGAAAACGTAAGCGCGAGAATTCAAAAGGTGAAGAGTCTCCAAAAATAGCGAAAAAAACCCGCCCAGTTACATTGAAACGTGTTGCAAATTCGTCGCCTAATCGAATGGAATACGAGATAACCAACAGTCCACAAAATATTGAACGTGCAAACCGTGGAAAAAAGGCACACAAAGAGCCAATCGCTTCTACATCAACGCCATTGAGAGCTAAAAATGATCAGAGTAGTATCACGAAATTTTTCAAAAAGGCAAATACATGCGAATCTTGTGGTACATTTTCAAAAGATCCGGCTTATTTGAAATTTCATGAAAACTTCCATTCAAAACGTCAATGTCCTGGATGTTCCATTAAATTTGCTGGTGAAGAAAATGTTGATGTTACTAAGCACATTGCCTGTTTTTTGCTAAAATCGAAATTGTCCAAAGCGGAATTGGTACGTATGAACGGAATGCGAGTAACTGTGTCTAAGCTTTCTCATGAGCAGATCCGTAAGGAAGAACCTAAGTGTTGCACAGAAAAGTTGCCCATGAAACCAAAATCAATAGATCGTAAACGACAATCTTCTGCACAGCTTATAAAGTCAAAAGAATCTAAAGTAAATCGAAAAGATCGTAGTCAAACAAATAAATCATCATTAAATGTGGATATTGATGCTCCACGAGGTAAAATTGAAACAATTATCATTTTTTCTTAATATTTTTTTTTCGGCTTTCCTAAAGAATTCTAATGTTTTTCTACAGATGAACGAAAAAAATCAAAGTCAAAGAGCACAACTGAGACAAAAAGCACAATGAATGATTCCATGGAAATGGAAGATATTGGAGACATTTCAATACCATTAAATTGGAATGCTGAAACGGCAAAAGATAAAGTCTTTTGGATTCGAAGTTTTGGTTCAAACGATCCAATTTATATTCCAATTCAACCAAAAAATGTCCAAACAAATGAGAAACTCGCAAAAACTATTCAAATAATTGATGAGTTCACAAAAAGAGCCAGTGAAACGGCACTTAATTTATCGACAAAAACTGCACCTCGAACATCACAATCGAAAGCCGGTGTAGTCGCTCTACCGAGAACACCGCAATCGAAAGATCAGTTCATTCCACGTGCTGCGCCACGTAATCGATCAGTATCTGTTTTTATTCCAGTTCCTGATGCTCTTAGCCATGAAATAGCTCGAACAGATCAATCGCCGGCCATTCATCCCTTACACGGCCAACAGCAGCCATCTCGTGCTCCAAATAATAACGGAATAATTACATGTATACAAAAGTCAGTATTAATGAATCCGAGCAATCCATCGGATATGGCACAAGATATGATTGTTCCAAAACAAGCTGGTCTCATAAATGCTCGTCGTAAATCAGTTGCCACTGAAATGACACGAATCGCCATGAATAAGAATTTTCACCAAGTAAGCTCATTTTCTCCTGCACGTCGCTCCTCGATAAGTCTCGAAAAACGACCAAACGTTTCAAACGCAATCGATCAAATTCAGACTTATTATCAGCGAACTACTTCAACTGCATTTCCGAATGCAAGTGCTGTATCGTTACGATCGATAAATTCTGATCATTCCTATACTGGCTCAAATCAACCGTATCCTGTAACAGAAAATCAACCGCAAACGAATCAAACACAATATCGTCAAATTAGATCGAATGTCACTTATTCGTTGCAGAACATAACACCCCCACAATCTTCGCCACAACAGCCACAGTTGGTGGCAAACATTGCTCGGGATGCATTTTTACCGAGCCCATTTCCGGTAAACACATCAACAGTAACATTGGTTGCTCCTCCAATTAATAATCCAGTATCTACCATAACTCAAACTGAGCAACCAAAAAAAACTCAATTAAAAGTCCTGACGGTAGCTGACCTCAATGCAAAGGTACCGACAGGTAATATTTCGACGCTGTCACAACCGATCCCCCAACCGGATCATTCAAATACATCGGATGTACAAGTAAATCATTCAAGTGGATTTCAGGTTTCAAAGCCACGTATGAAGTTAACACCATTGCGGGCACAACCTCAAGAAACAAATGTAGTACCCGATACGGAAGCAATATCCGTATCTTTGTCTAAGATTCAAGATGAACAAATCGAACTAACACTAAATATTCGTGGTCAACGCATTGACTATGAATCATTGAATGATCGACAAAAAACGGATGTGAAACAGTGTTTATTACGAAATAATATTTGGAAAGAAATGTTGGGCCATATCAAACAAGGCAAACCAACACAAGAAACATTGAATTTATTCAAAAAAATTCTGCCGCCAAAAGAACGACAAGAATTTTTCGGAAGTTTTTATGAGCGCTGAAATTATATTGACGCAGATCATACCATCGACGCCCATTTTTTGAAAGAAATAAATAATAACATAAAAAAGTTGAAACTAGATGAACTCACAAGCCACACGATGATATTAACAGGACGACTTTACATCGCTTCAATAAAAGAATAACTCCGACAATGATAGCATGTGAATTGAATCAACATTTTTGCGACAAAAATATTTTTTCTAAAGAATACTGATATTCTGCGAAAAGCCAAAATTAATTTTTCTCCTGTTAAGAAATAAAAGAAAATGAAGAATACAATTTCTGAATTATTTTTTTTCGATTACTTTTCACAGAATAAAGCTTCGAACTGTTTACCGGGTAAGTAGGCCGAAATACAAAGATCGTAAAATTTAAAACAATCAATCATTATAGTTTATAAGAACGTCGAAAAAAATCCTTGAATTTTCTTTTTTCTCCTACTAGAGTTATAGGTCTGTCAATTGAACAGTTTAAGTTTCGAAGTAATATAATTTCACTTTTTAGTTTCTTCGAACAGTCTGTAATACGTTACCATAAAAAAATCTTTAATGCAGATCTCTACTACTTTGATCAAATTAAGGAGGAATTTTCAATTTAAACTTCGCGGGGACAGAATCGGATGAATTTTTTTTCTTTGTAGGTTGGTAGTATTGGTTGTGACATCTGTGCCAAATGTGATGCCAATATACATTTGTGTTTTCTGAACAACTAAAAGTGAATTTGGCGATTTTTATAATGTCCGATGCTATTGAGCAAAGAAGTTGCATTAAATTTTGTTTGCGGAATGGAATTTCTTGTGCAGAAACGTTGAGAATGTTGCAGAAGGATTTTGACGACCAGCGTCTATCGCAAAAAAAAAATGTTAACAAGTAATACAAACAATTCCAAGAAGGCAGAGAAACACGTCGTTTCAAAAACATCAACGGATGAATAACACGTCAAGGAAATCAAAGAATTGGTGCTCGCAAATCGTCGGTTGGTCAATAAATACATTGTTGACATTGTCGGCAATAATAATATATAATACAATATATTGATCAATTCAAAAAAATTTAAAAGACGAATTGAGCCTCAAAAGTGAAGAAAAAGAGCTGGAAAGAGCGCCGGCAAAAGTTTATTTTGTCAGAAGGGGATTACTTTGAAGGGGACGAAATAGATTTGGAAGAATAAATAAAGATTTTAAAAGTTATAAATAATTTCATCTTTCAATTTGATCACAGTCAAATATGGTATAATTTACAAAGCTCATGTTACAATTCTTCTCTACCTATTGACACAGACCACAATACCCTTCCGAATTTGAGCTGTGCGTAGCCTATAATTGAAACTAACTAAACAGAACAAAATTTTTGTGAATGAAAATGAATAAAGCTTAATATCTATCGACGTTAATGGCAGAATCGTCGCCGTTGTACCACTTTCCGTGTTGTTTTCAAATACTATTGACTACAGTAAAGTCTCTATAAAAGGACCACTCTTTAAAAGGACCATTTCTCATTTGTGGACCAATATGCCAGCAACCAAAGTGGTCCTTTTAGAGGAACTTTACTGTATATGTTTAAAAGCCGAATGATTTTTAAATCTTCAAAGTCGACTGAAGAAAGGTGTTGAGAAGTGCTTCAATCCGATTGCGCATTTTATATACCTCGTTGACATTCCGTTGAGTTTGAACCGTTATCCAATGCTTTCTTATTTCCTTAAACAGATTGATCGTCGTATATTCAGTTGAATTCAATAGCACCAAACTGATTATGATATCCTAGGCTTTTATTCAAGCACAATAAGGGAAATGATAAAATTGAAATGAAAACCAAACTGGTACATTTTTTCACTGAATTTCTGTGACTCCAACGTTTTTCACTTATACATTCGCTGTTGTATCACACTTAACAATACATACGAACACTAACTATAGCTATAGTTAAGAGATAATACATCAACGAGCCTGTGTATACAAAATATATATGTTTATTGCTGCCGCAAAAGTTAAAAAAATAATTCAATTCAAATGATCTTTTTTCATGAACATCGGACCCGAAACAACGCAAGAATCGGTACACAAAACGGCTGCTTACCGTTTTATTATGTTGATCTACATATATGTCACATTTGAATATTTGGATGACCAATTTCTAATTTATAATTTCCATTTTAAGGCTATGTTTTAGGTTCAAAGCATACCTTACAGAAAATCGATTGTGAAAACTTACCCCATCCAAAAGATTTTCATTGGAATTTTTCTTCAAAAACGAATTAAATAAAAGTCGTTTGGTGTTTTTTTGCTGTTTTTTAATCTTTATAACAAATTCCAAGTCGAAAAAAAAATATTTCCTATTGGAACAATTTAAATATTCTCCATTTTTCTTATGAGATGGTGATTTGGTTGATTGTTGTTATAATATTTTGTTGAAGCTATTCAGATCTTAAGCAACAAAAATTGTAACATAATCAAAATTTCAGTGCTGATCAGTGTGTGCAACATTGTTCGAAATTTATAATGCATGATGTTCTATTGCATTCGATTGAATTTCGAATTTCGAATGCATTTAGAATTATATTTGGGTAAATATATTCCGTAATGCGACGTTTATAAATTATTATTTTTGTTGACTTTTAAACTGACGTTAAATTACAATTTGTTTTTCCTTCTTCATATTCTTCTTCTTCTTTTTTATTTTTGTCTTCATTCGTATTTATTTTAAATCGTTCTGTTTTTGTCAGACCACATTGTCTGTAATGTGTGGGCGAGATCGGATTCGTTTCAAAGTTGAAACTTTCAACTAAATAAATTCAGCTTACTTGATGTATCCGAATATTGAAATTCTCATCAAAAAGCCAAGAAAAATCGATTCTAAGAATCAAATGAAACATTCAAGCAAGTTCATTCGTTATTGAACAAATGTGTTACAATGAAGCTCAACAAACACAGATAAGGAACCCGAAACGAATTATTTTCATCCGTTTCATCTACTCAATTTACAATTGGAATGTACAAATAGTTCAGTTCGAAATGATCCATTTCTGTCGCCCAAATATTTCTACATTGACTCCGATGCAATCGAATGGATGATATTCTTTCGCATTTTTCTTTGCTTTTTGATTTGTCGTTTCTGAACTAAATTATGAAAAATATTGACTAATTAATGAATTGGTTCATCATAACCTCTGACAATTCGTATCCTTAGCGACTTTTTCAATTTTTTCTTTTTCTTTTTTTCGCGAAAATGGTTCACCTGGTTGCTTGGATTTGTTTGAATAATAATAGTTGTCGTGATAATTGTGTTTATTGAACTTTTACTTCTTTTTCAAATCTACTAATTGATTTCCAAACAATCGATAGGCGATGTGATTTTGTTTTTGTGGTGAAATTGGAAGGTACATTTGAAATTATTTTCGATGATATTTAAAGCCAATCTATTTTTCATCCATATGTTACACGAAAATGTGTTGCTTAAACGTACGGCTCAATTAAACTGGCATTTGGAATTGGTGGATAGATGTTTAGGCACACGACATGTAACCCTCTTCCTCTCTCCTCGCTGACAATTTCGAAAATGACGTTTCATTAACATTGGTCTTCGCCACTTTTGAATTGATTTCTCTCCATTCTCATTTTCATTTAATATTATTTATATTTTAGATGTGATATTTTGTTAAGGATATGAATCCATTTTAATATTTGCTAATCGTAAGATAGCACAGCATCGCACAACTGACATGCAATTCTATGATATGATCGATAGAAATTTTTCACTAAATTAAACGCATTTGAAATGAAATGAAATGTACAACTAAAACAAAAATCATCTAAACCGAAATATTGCCGATGTAAATTACAGAAACCATTCAAACAATGTGCCAGTTTGTGTGTTTCATTTGGAGTATGTAAAAGTGTTTGTGTGGTTATGTACTAAAACACCTATCATTCGTTTTATTATTATTTCATTATATTGTTCACTGTTCACATCTTCCAGTGTTTGTGAAAAGGCTTTCAGAACTTCGGCAAGCCTCTTTTATTCAAAACTAATAAAAATTGCCCAGTTTATAAATGAACACAAGGAAATAAAACGATGCCCCGAATGAATAACAAAATTGATTTCACTGAAACGCACCACAAATCGAAACTTTCCGTTGGAAATAATGTTTCAGCTTTAAGTACAAAATGTTCAAATTATATGGTTCTTGATGATCAATTAAGATGTTGAATTAAACAAATAATATTAAAACAATGTCCCAGCATCTTGGCCATATGTTCAACTTATGATTTGTTCCTACTTAACGTTTTGATCGAATGACAAAAACAAAATATCAGTGTTCTTAGTAAATCTATTGAAATCATTTGGGAAGAATCAAAAAATAGACAGTAAACATACATGATTGCAGGTGGAAAAGAAACACACAAGCACTGATGTTCTGGACTCGTTTTGAATTATTTCGTCAGTTTTACTTCGACCCATTTTAATATTTATACGAATGAGTCTGGCTAATTTTCAGACTTAGCATTTAGTGCTGGGAACTACATTACTGTCTGTACATTTTTTCGGCGAATGCTGCTACTTTCTAGGAATTCTCGTCCATTCGATTATTATCAGTTATCATATATCGCATCTTAAATATTTAAAATATTGAACGAATGCAACTCAACATTCTGATCACTGATGAGAATCAAATTATTTTTTTCTTCCTCGTTTACTT
>GL501443.1:57039-68973 GCA_000149185.1 Mayetiola destructor
TTGCCAATCGATAGCAAATCGTCTGAAACATATAGATCCAAAGTTTCAACTTAATCCGACCAGTAGAAGTTGGTCAAAAACTCATTCAAAGTGGGGACGGAATCACAAAAAGAAGAAGAAGAAAAAAAATCAACGAAAATAGTAATGTACCTCTGGTGCATAAAAACACGCCACGAGAGAAAATATGATGATAATAACAATTGTTGTTAATTAAATTGAAAAAAAAAAAAATAAAAAAAATTAACTGAAAAGTAAATGAATGGCAGGACTCAAAGAGTGTGACAAAACAATGTGAACATGTCTCGTTCATCGAACAAAGTGGGGAGAATAAGTCGAATCGTTAAAACGTCAGTGTGGTCCTTTCAAAATTATATCAACTATAAATTGACCAATTAAATAGCGAAAAACATGAAAAATATTACACTTGCGCTGAATTCATGAATAAATTATTTCTGTATTCAAAATTACCAAAATATGAAAATGATTCGAAATAAACACATAAAAACACACACACACATACACAAGTAATGATAATCGAGTCAAAAGCTTCTACTTCGTAAATGTTCAAATTATATCGTTATTTCCTATTGCCCTTTAACGGAAATTATTGTCATTTGTTTCAATTTAATTGCAATGTAATTGTTAATGAATAACATGGAAAATTTTCACTTTGAATTGAC
Source organism: Mayetiola destructor (assembly GCA_000149185.1). Classification (NCBI taxonomy): domain Eukaryota; kingdom Metazoa; phylum Arthropoda; class Insecta; order Diptera; family Cecidomyiidae; genus Mayetiola; species Mayetiola destructor. The sequence continues at coordinate 57,720 of GL501443.1, forward strand.
TGACTCAAGCCTTAATTGGTAATTTTTCAAATTAATTTGGGATTTTTTTTGTATTTAACATACATATTTTGTTGTTGCTGTGATGACAGTTGAGCTGCATACATCTGTGCGGCCAGAGCACTACTCTCATTCAAAAAATTTAGTTTTTCGATTTTTCCAAATTGGATTTTATGGTTTTCGTTTTTTGTTTTGGTATTGTAACAGTTGTTTCATTTTGTAGCCAGATTCGTTCGATTGAATGGAAAAGAAAACAAATAAAATAGAAAATCAATTAATCAAGTAAAAATTTTGAGCTAGTGGTATTTGAAATGGTTGAATCCATTAAAGAAATAAATATATGATGGTTATGACACTTGTAACTGAGCAAATGTCCTGGGCTCAATATGATGAAACTGTATTGATTGGAAATTATCGTTAGAAAAGTCATCCGCCTTAAAATTGAATCTCAATCTACAATTACAACGAGGAAGGAGTTCTAATAAAATAGTTTTATGGATAAAATATTTACTCAGTTCAAAATAATGAACATTAATCTGACCCGTGTATAGGAATAAGTTTCAATTGAAATGAATTTCAAAAGAGAACTTCACAAATATATAAATCGAAACACTAACCTGCATATTGCGCTTTGGCTATAAGCGGGCCCTTCGGTAACTGATAGTGCTTGACCAACTTGAGTTTGTGTTAAACCTAATGATAAGCGACGTAATTTGAACGCTTTGGCAAATTCTTTAATTTCATCTAAATCGATTCCATCGACTACATTGCAAGTTGTTTGATTGATCGTTGGTTCATCTGATTTGAAAAAATTTAATGTGGAATCATGTAAATAAACGCAAGAAAGGCAAATATCGGACAGCTTCGTATTGAAAAAATTCACAAAATTTTTTTTGTGCGGCAAAGGTTTTCCATTGAAGAAGGTACCCAACTAAACCCTACAATTTTCGTGAAAAATGCGAAAAACCCCATTTTGACAACCTACCATTGAACGATTTTCCGGCAAATGCCACATAGGTCTGAAAGAGCTAAGTGGCAAATGACACATAGCTATTGATTATGTGCACTTGTTGCAATAAAAATTGAAAAGTTGCAAAAAACTCAAATTCTATCATTGGGATTTATATCGACGGGGGTCTCTGCTGCATAAGATAATATAGCCAAAGTTCTTGGATGTGTAATTTCAGTATAAAGAATAAAGCAATTCGATGATAGTGAAGTGGAATAGGAGAGTCTATCTTATTATACTACGCTGGTGAAAAACGACGATCCGCTCAACCAGAAAGAATTCTAATTCTGAGCTTCTTATATAAATTAGAGAGTTTCGCAATCTCGAACATTTTGTTTCGTATCGAAATATTGGAAGCCTGGAAGTTGCAGGACGATTTCTAGCTCTTGAACCTCTCCCGAGACTTTTAAAGATCTTATGATCAGATATCGGGGCTTTTAGATAGCTGTCACAGACCTCCCCAACCCCCTTGAAGGAAAATTGTGTTAAAAATGAGAGAGGTGGGATTTTGAAAAACTAAAAGATTCTGTGATTCTGTCATTCAGTAACAGTTAAATTTTTTTTTAATAGGGAAACTTCTGTCCATCATATTTTTTCTACTGAAAAGTGTATACTGTATATTATATGGTTGCAAGTTGCATTGTTGCATACTGCTTTTGGTCCTTATATGTAACTCAAAAAAAATTGGTGTTATTACTCGCTATGCTGTCCAAATTCTATGGAAACTTTTGCTGAACGGAAAAATTTGAAAAATTGTTCAAAGCGAAACAGTTTTGACATCCATCCAGCATATTCATGGGGAGAATAATATTCAATTAACTCACTCGTTTGTTCGTCATCCGTGGTAGCCGTTATTGATGCCGTTGGCGTCACTGTAGCCGATGATGTTGACTGATGGTGGGAATGATGATTTTTGTGATGTGATAATGCACGATGTGATTGAAGATGGTGAGAATGTAAGCTTTTTGAACTGGTTGAATTTGAAGTTGGTGGCAATCCTTGAGATTTCGTTATTGTCAATTCACCATTCGATGTTGTCAATCTTAAAAATGAATTACAAAAAATGATTAATGAATCTATCTGATTGCATATTGTATGTTAAATACAATGTTAACCAACCTGCTAATGTTATTCATTGATATGTTTGGTGACTGTCCACGAATATGACTAACACTATTTCCTGAGCTTCCTGAGTTTCCGTTTCCACTGCAGCTACTTATTGCTCGATCAGTGTTGTTATTATTGTTGCTATCATTATTATTTCCACAAGCGTAAGAGGTGATTGCAGACTGATTCTGTTCATTGCAATCTGTATTAAATACGTCACAACAACCTATGATTATTATTGAAAATCAAAGGAAAAAATCCATCTAGGGATTTTTTGGTAAAAATGGAAATTCGGCTCACCCTGCAGCTGTGACTGTGCAGGTGATGACATATTATGCGCAGATGTTGTTTGTCCCTCACTGTTCGGTGTGTACTGAGATAACGATGATGGTGATGCTATTGCCTGATTTTGAAGATGATTTGAACTATTACCAACCGATGAAGTTGATAATGTTGCTTGTGTTATAAGTTGCTGATGTGTTTGATTTATTATCTAAAAAAAAAAGTCAAATTCAAATACAGTTTAAATTATTCATTTTAAAATAATAAGTAAATCTAGTATATATCGTCTTGCAATGATTGTATCGACAACTCATTCAAATTATCATTGGCCCAACGGAAAATAATGCAAATTTATAAAATTACTGCGAACGAACAGATAAGGCCTACTTACTGATTTCTCGAAGTGTGATTTTCGTATTGGACTGTGTTTTGGTGTATGAGCATGTATATTAGCATTGTCACTGCTGCAAGATTGCATGCAATTGGGACTTGGACTATTTGTCGATACCGAACGGTGACGCTGACGATTGCTCGTTTGTTGTTCGTGCAAATTAAATAATGTCGGCTGAATGGCTGCAAGCAATTGCTCTACACTTGACGAAAATGGATTTGTATTCATTGTACCTGTAAATTGAAAATTCATTGATATTGGCTTATGAATCTGTTTCTTATTTATTATATTATATTTCTTTTATAGTTTCAAATATTAAATTTAAATTTCGTTTCCTTTTAACCAACCCTAAATTATTCATTTAAATGGAACCACACAGTTGGTTATTATTTTCTCATTATTTTCATTGCCTTCATTTGGGCGATTCATACTAAGTACTTTATATGCCCCATATGGAACAATCGAATTGAATTCGTACAACAAGCACATCAGCGCCTCTATGTATATCCAAAAAAAAAATATTAAACTATACATACAATAAGCGATCAGTGAAAAAAACAAGATGTATAACGTTTCGTATCGTACGTGAGCATCTTTATAGTGAAATTTATCTGAATGTAGAGGCGCTGGTGTTCCAAAGTGACGGAGAATTTTAACAGCACATAAAGTACTTGATTCATAGAATAATTAAGATGACGGTTAAATTTTTGTGGATAATTTCATTAAACTCTGAACATGTTCAGAGCTTTGAACATTCTATTTTTATTGATGTATTAATGACAGATGAATTTCTAACTATTCCGTTGACATCGTTTGTTTTTATTAATTATTTACAAATGAGGCATTATGAATGGAAATTTCACACGCAAATATTTATCAAACACGAAAACCCTAAGCGCTCAATTAGATTTCTATTGTTTTTCTCTTGGTTCATTCTGTTAACTGTAGATAGACTAGTAAAAGGCAGACAAAATAATTAAATTCCCCCGTTATCATCACCGTTTCCTTTATTCTTTAAATTACTCATCGAATGGAATTCTTATTGGTATCGTAAAACTAAATTTCATTCCAAAGAATCCATAAAGATTATTTATTTTTCCAAATTGAAATGATGACCAACAAAAGATGGACATCTACTTTTCAATTATTCATTTATTATGGAAAATTAAAATTATTATCAATTTTCCTATTAAATGTAATTTGTCTTTTTACCACAATTGTTAAAATTTATTTCAAATCCTATCATGGAATAAATATTTGCCAATAATCGTCAAAAATCTTTTAAAAAAATATGAAGCCACAGGAATTTATGTGCAAACGATAGAGTCCCGTCGGGATGTACAATGTACATAATATTTTAATTTTTTTTTTTTAAAGCAATGTCTCATTTGACTCAAATGATTTGAGTGATTCAATTAAAATGGATATTATGCTAAGAAAATACCTGGTTGTTGTTGTTGTTGTTGTTGTTTTTGTTGATTTTGAGGGTTTTGAGACAGTAACGATGATGATGTTAATATATTTGGCATTTGATGTGACGTTGATTGCTGCTTTTGATGCAAGTGAATTTGTTGATTGTTTAAGGCAGCCAATGTTTGAGCTAGTTGTTCATTGGAATTCACCTGTTGACTCACTGGTATTGTTAAAATAGTTTGTGTTGAAATTCCTTCAGAAATCAAGAGATTAGGCGAAAACAAAAGAATTTTCACATGAAAAAAATAAATAAAAATGAACATGTCACAAGTGAATAATAATAATGATCAATGTAAATGGCACATGGTGAGTGCTCATTACTCACCTTGTGCTGATGGTATTAAAAGCTGTGCAACTTGTACTCCTTGCATCAATTGGCCTGAGGCTAATATTAATTGTGGCATTTGAGATGGGAATGTTTCACTTGTTATTCCGCACAAACTATTCGCTAATTCGTTAGCTATTGATGTACTGCAATTGGCATTTATTTGACTCGACTCGATATGAGATGATGATGACGACGATGATTGGCCTAAACTCAAATTCAATGGTGAATTTAAACATGAAGCCGCTGCCAAACCGACTAATGATAACTTTTGTTGCTGAATTGATGCCAAACTTTGTAAATTTTGAAAATCCAACATTTTTTGCACTGGATTATTCCAAATAATGCAAACGAATCAAAAGAAATAAAAAAAAAGAGATTGATAAAGATAGAAAAATTGATGTTTGGCTCGCGAATGAATATTTTAAAATATAAAAATTATTATTCAGTTCGAACGATATATGTACTCACTAGTTCCTTTGATATGGGCTACAGCAGCCGATGAAAGTTTAACATGAGCATCTTGTAGTTCAGGTGTTATTCGATCCGATGATGTAGAGAAAGCAGCTGCAGCCGCAGCCGCAGCCGCCAATGTACTTTGACTGTTCAATAAACTTGTTACATCCTGTTTCGAAATCATTTTTTTTAATGAATTTTAACAATTTACCAATATTTTATATTTATTCATATATGTTCATATATTTGTTTATCGCTAATACGGATTTATTTTATTTTATCGAAACATTGCCATTTACCTGTGTCTGTTGCTCTGAGATTCTTTTCAAAATATTGCTATTTGCGTCGTCACGAGCCATTCCTTTTATAGCAACCGTCTCATCAATGATTTCATTGCAATCACTATGGTAAGCTTTCGCCTGATCATCGGTACAAATGCGATGATTAGATTCTGGTTCACTGTCCGTTAGTCTCAACGGCGACATACTTTCGCATTTTACAAATGGATGACTTTTAACGTCGTAATCATCATCAAATTCCTAAATGTCCGAGAATTTAACGAAAAAAGAGAAATGAAGCGACACAAAAATGTTACCGAATAATTTAATCATTTGATTGATATTTCGAACCATTGTTTTGTTTCGATTTTTTTTTTGCCCAATAGACGGCATAATTAGCTTTTTTCAATTTTTTTTTTTCACCATGCCTACTTTGTGGACTCCGTGATAATAATGAATGTGTGTGTGATTTAAATTTAATACATCTAAAAAAATATTAAATTTTTTTCTGCATCCAAATGCGGTTTTTATTCAAAAACAACAGCAGAACATGGTAAACGCTCAGTGAAAACGAGTCTTTTCTTTTTTATGGATGGAAATGCTTTTTCGTGTGTTAAATTTCTGGTTAGCTTATTATTGTAGCTTTCAACTTTGAGGCAATTCCATTATTTTGCATGTAAAAAGGCTCACTCAATCTGTAAAACATTTATCCCAACAAAGGAGTAAAATGGAAAATGTTTAGCAGCAGAAAAAGTTCCTTCATGAAATGTAGTAAACAAACTCACACAAAACGTTTACCGTCTCATTTAACTGAGCTTGAAACCTTGGTACATCGTTTTATGCACCTTGTTTCTTCCCTTTCATTCATTTTTCTTTTGTTCGTTTGCTCTCGACCAAATTTCATCTTTTCACTTTCATCAGGAGAAAAACCAACGAATATCCTAATACGATTATGACTAGGGTGAAAGTTTCGTTTAAATCACTATAATTCCATAAATGGTTGGATGAATTGTGTGGGAAACAGAATTTAAATATTTACATTTCCAATAGTTCAGATGAATGAATTTTATTTGCATCATAAGCATTACCATAGTTACTAATAATAACAATAATAATAGTAAATAATAATCAAATTGTTTCGCCGCTCTAAAACTCTAAAATTCCCGGTTTCCTATATCTGAACCACATATAAACACTTTCTGTATAGCATTTCTACACATTCCACGATTCACTCACACTTTTCACTATTCGATATTCAGTCCTATTTTTTCTTCACTGAACAAAGTATGGTGTATAAAAATGCTACAAAAGTATGTAATATGGTGTGATGGTGAAACGTCGACACAGTGCCAGAAAAAGGCAACATTGTTTTCAAAAGATTTGTACTGAATAACAACTTGTTGCTTCGTGAGAAAAAAAGACTAAATAACCATCATCGTCATTACCAACAGCAAAAACAACAACAACAACACCAGCAACCAAAAAATAAAATGTTAAGTGCATTACTTTATATTATTCGTTTTATTTCTATATCCCGTTTTATATTTTTCATCTTTTTTCCGGTCTCTTCATTCGTTTGGGTCTTTTCCGCTCACTACCTTATGCTGTACAGTTAATGTGAAAGGATTCAAAAGAAGTGTGTCGCATGTTCTTTTTGATTTGGATATTCGTATGCTTTAACCTTCGGGACACGAAGTGAAAATTTCATAATTATCTCGTATTTATTTACATTGAACCGGTAATATTGTCGTTTCGATGTTGGATGTTGTGAGGTGTGAGCTAATATTTGGGGCTTTTCTCTGTGATTTTACAATCACTTTTTGCAAATAAAATGACATTTTAATGCTAATTTAAATACATTTAGCTTTTCAGGTAGTTGAGAATCCAGATGTTGGCAAACGATAGGCACACTGCACACCAAGTGTTAAGTGAGGTATGTGAATGTTAATCTCATGAAATTTACAGCATCGATAAAGTACTCAGAGAAAAAAACATCAACCGAAATGAAAATTTCCGCGCGGCTTCCGATACATATATGCAATAAATATAAAGCATACGATACTGAACTTAATATTGAGAAACATGGTGTAAAGATTTGAAGACAGTTATGATTGGTGATTTTGGATATTTTGTTTCTGCATGTTTACTAAACAGAATCGTTTAGTCCCATTCCTAGACATAGTTCAATAAACAATCATTTGAATTAAATAAAAATTAATTTGCTTTTAATGAGTTGAATGATATGTGAATGATGAATTTTGTCATAACTAATTTCCATTTGTGAAGTTTGACATAAAGAATAACGAATAACAAAATATTGATGCTCAAAGTCACATTGTTTTTGCAAAATTTTATTCACAAAAAGTTGAAGAAAATTAAAAAAATGAGTAAATTGTTTGAATTTTCAATGCCATAGAGAAAGAATTCAATAGGTACCTCAGTTACCATGGAATTTTCATGTAACGCTTTTGAAAAACACCTATTGAATTCAGCTCATCTATTGAATCTTAACCATTTTACGAGTCACACCATAAATGAAAAACCAAATATCAGAATATTGTAACAGAACAATATTTCCTGTATATTTAACCTCATAAATGAATAAACAACCATTTTATATATTTGATCTTAATTCTAAATTGAATCATATTCCTGTACATGGATCAACAGAATCTATTTAGCTCAATGCAATAAAAATAAAAGAAGAAGATAAGAGCTTTGCATTTTCTACACATCAGGGATATATTTGCAAACAAAACAAAAATCATTTGCAAACATGTCGTTTGTGTCTTGTGAAATAATGAAAGTTGATATGTTCGAATTTTATAAATAGAGTTTTTCTCTGAATACTCGAATAGGCGATAGAATCGCATCTTTGAATTTTTAAAGTGTTTTTATCTGTGTTTTTATTTATAAGTGTTGTTAATCAGAGCTGGGCACAGCACTTAATGCGAAATTTTGTATTCAGCTCTGAAATTCGAAGAGAATGAAGCGAAATCGATCCATTATCTATTGGATTTGTTAGCTAACATCAGCCGCTAGCGATCTTACTATTTTATAGGTATCTCCCGTACAATACATTTCCCGGAAGAAGGAAAAACTGAATGCGAACAATGCGAATGTTCGCATTCTCATTCTCGCATTGTTCGCATTCAGTTTTTTCCTTCTCCCGGGAAAATGTATTGTACGGGAGATACCTATAAAATCGTAAGATCACTAGTGGCTGATGTTAGCTAGCAAATCCAATAGATAATGAATCGATTTTGATTCGTTCTCTTCGAATTTCAGAGCTGAATCCAAAATTTCGCATTAGGTGCTGTGCCCAGCTCTGTTGTTAATATAAAAATTAGCGTCTATCGGTGGTTCTTCCAATATTCGATATGCATTGATGTTAATAAAATGTACAATTGAATAAAAAATGCATTTGAATGGCAGGAGTTGGGTGTGGGGCACAGCGAAAATAATAACAAAATGGTCATGATACAAAAACGATAAAAATAAGGTCGTTGATCTATCGTTCATCATTTTTTTACATTTAATTTTTCGTTAGTATATTATCGATATTTCGGCGAAACCACCATTTTCCACCAAATCCCTTTAGATCATCATATGATAGCATTATGAACACGTATTTAGTTATGGTTGTAAATGAAATGTTTGCATTGCATCCAATATATGTGAACGTTTGAAAAAATGCATAAACGTATGAAATTCATTCAAATAACGTAATTTTTTACATGACTGTCGCTCCCATCCGTTTCTCGTTGCTGGTGCGTTGATTACAATTTTCAACATTTTTCCATCCATTGCTCAAACCTAATACTAACCATGTCTATGTGAAACCTTCGCCTGATTACTCCAAAATGTGAGATCGCTGCGCACCACTGTTTTCACAAACAGATATAAGTTTACATATTTAACACTAAAATATGTACATTTCCCATTGATTTCCAATTTATCTTTTTGATTTATATCGAAGCCTCCTCGTTTATCTCTCCTTCCACAAATTTTGAAATATCTCTCATTTGTAAGGGGGTTCAAGATTCAACCAAATACAATGAATTTACAGATCTCTGTTCTTTCTCATGAATATACGGATATGGGACATTATAAAGCTACGGTACATAGTACATATGCACTATTCACTATTCACAAATTACAATGAAATTCAACCTGAATACACAATATACGAATTGATGAGTGCAAAACGCAGTGAAAGGACGACTCACATGGAACGACAAAATATAAAAAAAGATTCTTAACCTAAAACATACTTTTCTATACCATTTGCATTATTATTATTATATGTATAAAAACGTACAAAACGAAATCGAGCAGTACGTGAAACCAATTCAATTTACTTGTAACATTCTGAAAGTATTTCTTTCACGAAACTGAAGAATGAGAATTTAAGATATCGTTTCAATTATTATTTGTATCCCAAATATTCAAACTAAGAAAATCGCCATTATGGTACAATTATCATAATACTTGTTTCTAATAATAGGACAATTGACCGATCGTTTATATGTATATTCTCTCATGTATTTAGCAGATGCAATTTTTTGATGTCCGATTCTGAGCAACAGAGCATCAATCGATACTTAATCTGGTAAACCCGATACCTATTGATATTTTAGCATTTTGGGGCCTTCAGGAAACACTCTCCTACCAATAGGTATGTTTTATCTGATCAATTATAATTATAGTATCCCTTGAACTATTTTAGAGATACAACGGCCGCTAGGAGGTACATACTTGACAGGTCTAAATTGATGCTTTGCTGAGCATTTATAATAACTATCGTTGTCAGACTCAATGTGTGGAATAACGTGCTATTTAAGCACATATGCTTCAAAGTTTTTACTGTGTTTTTGAAGGCGGTTCAATACCTTTATTCATATTTCTAATAGATGAGTGCGGAAAAGTAGAGGCCTACGATATATTAAAAAAGAGTTGTTGGTGCCGTTAAACACCATTGAAAAATAGTGATGGAGAAAAATTTCATGGTGCTGTTGCCCCGCGCTTTAAAAATGCGCACAATTTTCATATATGTACACATGTGGATATTTAATATTTATGCATGTATTGGCTCTCTTGTTGTCTTTCATTGTGCATCTCCGGCTTTTCCCAACGAATAACGAATGTTCTTTCTCCAATCCACACAAAAAATAAGGAAAAATCCGTTGTTTTTTATTTTTCATTTTTCATTCGTTGAATTGTTTAGCGATCGTTTGTTCACCCACTCGCCCATACCAAATTGGCGAATGATTTTTTTCCCGTTATTTTACCATGGCACCATTCATACATGTATAGCATGTATGCATGCATGTGTGGCGGATTGGTCGTTATATGTATATACGATAATAATACATTTTTTTGCGCGCCAACTTGACCAAACTGGAGCGAGGGAAAATAGGAAACGAAATATTTTTTTTTGTTTTCCATTCGATTGCCTTGAATTTTCGAATACTGGTGACGTAATTTTTGTTTCATATCGTCAGATGATCCGTCAACTAACTGTCTGCATTCACACTCCACACATATGTATTCATATTTCGGATATGTTCATGGCATTTGCATTCATGCAAATTTTTTATTTCTCTTTTCATTTTTGTGATCATGTGTACCTCTCATAGTCGCTCGATTCATTGGTGAGAGAATCGGCCGAAATTATATTATGAATGTATTTAATCGAGAGTTTTTGTCATGACCTATCTCCACATTCAAAATTTCGGGTGGGAAAAAAACGCGAAACATAGACAAAACCAAACAATACAAAAAATATGTAATATTGAATCACATTTATGTATCTACAAAAGTTCATTCAAGTTGCTTTTTCGTATGTTCGATGTTCATCGTTATACGTGTTCCTGGAGTCAAAACGAACAAAAAATGTGAGATAAGTTTTTTTCCGTTTAGAACAATTTTTTCGA
>GL501443.1:95315-112400 GCA_000149185.1 Mayetiola destructor
GCATTACAGAGAAGCAGCACATCTTTATAAAATCATTGGTAGCTCTTTTCGTGCTACAGATAAAAAATTAGCGTAAAAACCGAATATAGAATGCGAGACATCGTAATTGTGCCATTTAAATAAAATTGTACGCACACTATGCTTTTTCCTGAAGCATTAAATTTGAACGAAATTTTGTATCTTGCTTTTAGTTTAGGGCTCCAAAATGAGGTAAGTCAAGTAAAATGATACAAAATAGATTCCTAACCAGATCTTCAGTAAATTTAATTTTGGAAAGAGCGAAAAGTAGCACGAACAAAAAACAAATCGATTTCATCATTCGATAAGATCGAACCACGACATACAAATATAAAAAGACCTTTTGGATACGTGCTTCGGTATAATAATTTCTATCTATAAAGTTAACTTGAATATTCCAATAGTTTAGAAAGGAGACAGTAGACAGTGTGAAGACAGACGCGATATGTGGCTTCATTATTGTTCATTGCAAATATATAACATATATTTATAATATGTATGCTGTTGATCCAAAAACTTCCATACTTCCAAAATTGAGAAAAGAAACAATTATGTATGCAATCATGCATGTTAATTTAATTGTAAACAAATAAAGAAGCAGAAAATGAAGCAAAACAAAACAAAACCAAATCAAATCAACAAACTTCCTAAATTATTATGGAAAATAACAATAATGAATTTAGTATAGCGATTTGTGTTGATTGAAGGGGCGTTCGATGTTTTTAATAATTTATTATTAATTTTCATTTTTGCTATTTGCTTTTTTGTAGCGTGGATAAAAGGGTAGCCCAATTTGCATTTGGATCGGCATTACATGATTGCCGGTCGACAGAGATCATAAATGCACTTTACCGTGTAGAAAAACGGTATTTTCAGAAGCAATTAGTTAGATGATGTACGCATCACTGAAATATAACCAAGGGCGTTAATTGAAAGTCAAAAAGGTGCCAACATGAAATTTTCTCAGTAAAAATATAGAACAAAAAAGAATATTAAAATTCATCAAACGAAAAGAAGGGTCAATATCTCGCAAGATTTTGTCATACTATATTTCATGTAATTTTCTGTTTTTCATTTCATTAATTATCAGTTGCACATCGAACCAACGATGGAATTTAAAAATGAAACTTCAAAGTGACATAAACTCAAGGACTGTTCTTTTCGCATCGTTTAAAGAAATTCATAGAATTCATTCCTGTTCTTAATTACTTATCATCGTCACTGTCTATATTCATTCCAGTTAACGGAGAAGTGACGAAAAAAATTCAATTGTTCAATGTTCAATGCGTCAAACTGACCCTACGTCGTTTATTATAAATACTTTTTTAATATTCTTTTATTTTCATTCCATTTATTGGAAAGAAATTGAATCCTTTTCATTTTTCCATGTGAATAATGTTTAATTGAAAGTTATTAAAAGGATCGGCATGACGTCTTTTAATTTTTTCTGTTTTCAGCCTCTATTCATTGGCTCCGACAAAATGTATTGACAATCGTTCATGTATTTTCTTTTTTTTATTATTGATTGACTACGGAGTATTTAATTCGAATTGATCTCTATTCTAATGTCTATAAGATTTTGATGCAGGTTTTCGAATTTTTTTCGCTCCATTTCAATTAATCAATCGACAAAATATTCGTCTCTCATTTTGGAATATACAAATGATGATTTTCTTAATCAACAAAAAGGACCGCTTATTGTACTCGATTGGATCTAAGTGTGAGTTTATCACAATGCGATTTTTTTTTAGATTTTAGATGAAATTAAACATCCTGATCTCCTAAATAAATGTGCTGAGAATATTTGCGATTATAACTGCTCCTGGAATACCTATTGAATATAGCTGGTCTAAGGTGAATCATCATAAGCAGATGCATTTGCGACTAAGTTTTACCCTTTGCATATCAATCTCTTTTGGAACTAAGATAATTTCAAATTTCATTTGGGTCTAAATGAGAGTGTAAACGAAATATTACGTTTGTTTGTTCATTTCCGCCGTTCAAATCTGAAATTGAAAACACATCGACTACTGGCCCAGTCCCTTATTATTATTTTAATAATACATGTATTTCGTTTGCATCGGTACAAGGTCTTGAAATGAACTATGGGCTTATGGATATTATGTTTAATACAATATATTAGGAAAAGGAATTTTCTTTAAATCGTTTTATAATTTCTGAACGACATTCACCATTTTGCATTCGATTTTTTTAGTAAAGCGAATATTAAATCAATTTGGGCTTTGGAATACAACGTAATTATATACAAGGACCACTTTGGTTGCTGGCATATTGGTCCACAAACGAGGAATGGTCCTTTTGTAGAGACTTTACTGTATTCAACCACATACCACATTTCTGTTATGACATTTGGCATGCGAGAAAAATAAATTAGTTTTTTGTCGAGCTTGTGTGAACTGTGAACATTTTTTGGTTTGTGATTCATGAATCATGATTATTGTTGCTATTAATTGATTTTTTTTTTTTTTCATTCATGCTGGGGTGACAATTATTATCCATTATCCATCTGTCACTATTTTGTTCTCATAATAATTATTAATATAATGTGCTTGAGTATAATGACCTTTCAAAAAATACCAGTTTCGATTAGTGGATTTATTCTCATTTGGATCTTTACCATTGACGCCATACACCATACCCGCTCCAGTATAATACTTATTTTATTAATAATATGTCTACCAGTTTGTTTGAATAGTCTGACTGCGTGTTTAACTCTTTTTTTTGTCTGTTTCATGAATATCCTGCTTGGCTAACAGATCATTAATGTAAAATTCAAAGGTACTACCAAACTGGAATGCATTATTTCTGTTAAAAATTCGGACCAACTTGGTATGCCTGTGCATAATGAGGCAATAAACATATAATAGAATAGTGAAATTAACATTCATTTGACCAGTATTTGCCTTGTTCCTGCCTAAATATTCATTTTCCTTGTCCATCTGATATACAAAAGAACGACGAATTATTATGTGAGGTAACCCTTCAATTCATCTTTTGCTGTTGTTGTTCCTTATTATTCAAACCATAGGTAAGTGTACCCGAAACGATCATTGCATCCCATTAATGATTGCCGTTTGCGACAATGCATGACAGTAGTAGCGTAGTCGTCATTCGCGTACAAATATACACACAAATCTACCTATACAAAATGACAAAACACGCTCACTGATAATTATATTTAAGAAGATCTGGCCGAAGACCACACCGAACGATTGAAGTTGAGCAATCGAAAATAAAAAAGCGAATGAATGAAAATAGAATTGAATGATCAAAGCTTTAGAGGAGATGAAACACAAAACAAGCAGAATAATACGATAAAATGTGACGATGGATTATGAGTAGTGAGAGACTTCATTTCCTCGTGACCAATATTCAAAGTGGATGTTGGTTGTTGTTTTTTTTTTGCTTTATTTGTTGAAGAGGACAATAATTATTATGAAATATCGGCGGGTTCATTCATTATTATTATCATTTATATGTTTCTTTCTTCTTTTGTGTTCCTATTAATTCATCAACATAGTTATTTATGCCATTTTCGCCGATTCCTCGCCGCAATTTGCCATTCTCGCCCTTTTTTCTTTTGCGTATTTGCATTATCAACAAAAGTTACTATGTAGTGTACAGTGTATATGTATTAAATAAGGTAAGTCAAGCAACCAAATGAGATTTGAGCAATGAATTGATTAAGTAAAACGAAAAGCAAACGATACAAAAAGAAGAAAAAGTGAAATAAATAACAACACTAACAATAACAGAGTCTTCCGATTCGCATTCAATAAAAACAAAGAGTTCAATTTTGGGATGTAAATATTGATCGGTTGACATGTTAACAAATGAGATGTTTTGATGGAATTCACATTCATATTATACATAAATATCTCGGTACTGAAAATTTCTAGAAAGAAAACAATACATAAACGGCAAAATGTTTAATGTATAGAAAAAAGTGACGAATATTTTCAGTATATATTACGCTCATTATAAAATAAATGAAGCTTCCGATTCCCATGTCCAAACGTAAAAACCACAAAAAGAAATGAAATAAATTGAGATGCATGTAATCGAGATGCAATCGAAATTATTGAAATGTTCGCTTCGATTTGATTCTGTTTGGGCTGGCGTGGCTTGTCCTGCCCTGGCCTGCTTTGTATTTATTTATATGTTATGCAATCGAACCAGAGCACACTAGAAAACAACGGTCAGTCGAGACAATAACATATTGGCGTAAATAGAAACGGCTATTTTTTTTTCAGAATTGGCTATTTTAAAAAAAAATTGGCATTTAAATTAAATAATTTGGCACCCTAAAATACAGAAATGTGGCTAGCAACTAAAATAAAATTATCTGCAAATTTTTGGAAATGGCTCTTTGATTTCCGGAAATGGTTCGTTGATTTCCGGAAATGGCTCGTTGATTTCTGGGAATTTGGCAATTAAAAAAAAAAAGAAGAAAAAATCAGTAATTTTTGGAAATGGCTCGTTGATATCCGAACCATTTCTAGCTATGCACATGCTGAAATTTGTCTCTGTATTGTATGATTGAGCCGCTGTGTGTGTATGAGATTTGAATGACTTTTAGAATGGTCGAATGATTCTAATGATTTGTTGTGATTCGTTTTCACTTGTGTATCTGCAAGCCTAATGATATTATTATTGTGATTGTTTCTATGAACTCCCCCGCTAGGGCAATAAGGAATTCTTTTTTTAGGGACAAAAAACCTTTGAATTTGGTCATACAAATCAATGAGCCATTTCGAAAAATTACTGATTTTTTCTATTTTTTTTTCAATTACCAAATTCCCGGAAATCAACGAGCCATTTCCGGAAATCAAAGAGCCATTTCCAAAAATATGCAGATAATTTTATTTTAATTGCTAGCCACATTTCTGTATTTTAGGGTGCCAAATTATTTAATTTGAATGCCAATTTTTTTTTTTAAAGAGCTAATTCTGAAAAAAAATGGCCATAATCGGAACAGCCTTGGCATATTTAAATGAAATTGGTTTCATTTTGTATTTTTGTGCATGTTTGCTTGTGTGGCTGCATCCGACCACTCGTTTCGATGGGCATTTTTTCTTAACTTTTGCTATGCCATATTGTTTACAATAAAAATGGTTTTTCATCAATGTATATTAAAATTATAATCAGTATTGTATATTCGTATAATTTGTATATTTTATGTCCATTTGTTGGCCGTAGATGTATTTCTCTGTCATATTTTATACAAACAAATCCAACGAATTTTAAGATCGAATGAGTAAGATCACTCTTTCTCCACCACATGCTATTCTATCATAACCAATCTTATTTGGAATTATTCCATTGCACTATCATCTATTGGGGTTTGTATTTGCCATTTGCCATAAGTGAGGCAAACGTCATCGACTACATTGAATACAAAATTAAAATGGAAAAAAGGAAGAAAAAAAAAAAAAAGAAATATGCATAACTACAATGAGCAATACAAGAATTCTAGAATGAGGCTAATTGAAGATTGAATTGAAATGAAGCATTCAGTGAGTGAAAAAGATGCAAAAAGCGAATCAAAGAAGAGGATCAGATAAAAATTAGCAAACTTAATGAAGTCGAAATTTATTTCACGTTCCAACCACAGCACAATTCATTCTATCTTCTTCTGTAAATGATTCAACAGCTCAATGGCAACGGCTAAACCATATCGATGCCACTGCTGCTGTTGTTGCTCCATCATTCATTTTTCTTTTTTCATCATTAGTTATTTTGTTTTAAATGTTTTCGATAGTCTGATGTTAAAATGCTAAAATGCATCTTTGTTTGTATTTATTGTTGGATATTTTGTATATTGGTGAATCGGTTGTTAATTTCAGTCGAACAGGAAATAAAAATAATAATGAAAATGAACGAAGAATACGAGAGAAGAAACAGTAGAATTTTCAAGCCTTTTTTACTTTTCTACACACACTTCAATTAAAAATGCGAGAAAAGTATTGGAATTATGATATCCATCGGTTGCTATAGCTCTGAACGTTTTGAAGTTTGGGGATTTTCAAAGAATAATAATTTTAATGAGGTTTCATCTTGGTTTTAAGTAGGGAATTCGGCAGCATTTAATAACACCAATAGACTAAGGTAAAGACCCAAAGATGGGACTGGTATATCATGATAAAGAAAAAATCCAGTCAGGAACCACTCGCAATAGAACACGTTGCACAAAATTTCTCTGGTGCACTAGCTATAGCGAATAACCTGAACATATACAACGCAAAAAATGACGATTTTTGTAACATTTTTCGAATTTAGAACTACATAGGGCAACGAAAACTGAACATTTGGCCATTTTTATGTCTTGATATGAAAGAGGCATCCTTTCCGAGTCTTTCGCATGTCTAAGATTGAGGATATAACATTGAAGATTCGATTTCTGTGAATTTTTTTGTAATTCAACATCGGGCAAAAATCGCAATTTTTCGATGTATTGAAGTATTTTTATCTTGGCAGCGGTCAGAGGTTTTCTGTACGTTGACGGAATTGTTCCGTAAATCAGTTAAAATAAACGTTTTGACAAAAAATGAGAATAGAATAAAAACATTAGTCAAAATTGACCCTTCGCATCCTTTTTGATTGTAAAACAAAGCGGAAAAGTGTGTTTTTATCTTTAAAACTGTTTGGTAATGGTGATACATCTGTATTGCATCGAATGGATTCATTTTTTAGGAAAATATAATTATTATTTTATTGATGGTTCAGCTTGGCCCAAAAAATGATAAATTATGGATAACCGAAATGTACACAACATATAGAGAAAAATATCTGCCAAAAGTTTTTAC
Source organism: Mayetiola destructor (assembly GCA_000149185.1). Classification (NCBI taxonomy): domain Eukaryota; kingdom Metazoa; phylum Arthropoda; class Insecta; order Diptera; family Cecidomyiidae; genus Mayetiola; species Mayetiola destructor. The sequence continues at coordinate 102,161 of GL501443.1, forward strand.
GCCATACGCTTGTTCAGTGAATTTTACATATTTTATGTGGTTAAATTAGGTTTTAAAATGATTTTTCTTTATAAGATCAGTAAACGAATTGAATGAGATGCAAGAAAATAGGTGCTAATAATTTTCGAATCTTAAATACATGTATACAATCATTGAATACCTTAATAATTGCTGAATATGGCAAAATATCTCGGAATTGATTCGCAGTTATAAGTTTTGATTTAAGTTATAGGACTATGCTAATCGATATGATCTTCATGATACACATATGAGTGGTCACTCTCAAGACCAATGCATTGCACTGTCAGTTAGCAATTAGTTTTAGTAGTTTCTTGGACTACATTTTTTTTTTTTTTTTTATTTATTAAGAACTATTATTCATCATGGGATTTGAATTTTTGGAGATTGAGATCGGTCAATAGTTTTCACTTTTCTGAATTGTTACCATCTACATACTAAATCAATCTTAATGTAAAAAAATTCAACTATTTCATTGTCCTAACACTATTCGACAAATTCAGAAAAATTGAATGCTTCTTAGATCGGACCTAAAAATTATGTTAAAGGAGAGTACAGAGAATACAAAACCGCTTTTGGATAGTCTCCAGGTCCTCGTTTTTTTTTTTAAATCGTACAGGACGTGAATATGGTCATTTTTACGATTGAGGTCCCCATACTCATCTTTCAGTCTGAAGGGTTGTAAAGGGGAAGGTTGTAAAAACAACCCAAGATACCAGTTATCTTCCATACCAGTTACAAATGCAACCGGAATGGAAGGTTTCACCATTGTTACCATTGTGAAGTAAAACCACATATGAGTTTTATGAGTAAAACCGCTTTAATGCTTGTTGTTCGAGACATTCGTGCAATTGACAAGAGGAGGGGGTCAAAAAAACATTTTTAATTTGGTAATCAATGGCAATTAAATTGGGCAATCTTGGTGGTTTTTAAAATAAATGGATATATGGGACTCGGAAAAATGGATAAATGACCTGGAATATGTTTTATAAATAATCATAATGCAATATTAAACATGCTGTACCAACCAATTTTTGATAAGAATAAATAAACGGAATGCATATGAAAAAACTAAAAAAATTATCATTTCACATTGAATGTGATATCTTGGGTTATTTTTACAACGCGCCCTTCAACCCGTTTTTATGGGAATGAGTATGGGGACCTCAATCGTAAAAGTGACTATATTCACGTCCTGTACGATTAAAAAAAAAAAAAAAAAACAACGAGGACCTGGAGACTATCCAAAAGCGGTTTTGTATTCTCTGTACTCCCCTTAACATAATTTTTAGGTCCGATCTAAGAAGCATTAATCCTGTCGGTTAGTGTAATGTAATATATAAGATAAAATGTCCCAAAAGACAAACAGATGCATGAATACAAAATTCGAATGCATGTGAGTCAATTAAAAATGTATTTGATGTTTTGACCAATGTTCCAATCAGTGTACAATGTAAAATACACACATACACTCGCCACGTACACCGTCTACCATGAATGATGAAATGGAATTGGATGAAGAGCACATAATAATAATAATATCATCGAAAAACGTTAGCTCGCCTTGGGGGATCTAATTCAGCTAGAGTTGAAACAGTATTTTGTATATGCATTCAAAGTTTAAAATGTTTGCAAATGGAATAAAATGAATTCAATATCGAAAAATCGATTTAATTAATATCGTTAAATGTTTGACTCTCGTTGCTTTCGAAGAACGATTAGCAAAGAACGAAAAGAGAAAAAAATTATTATTAATATAATAATAAATGGTTGAAAAGAAGAAAAAGGAATGAGCTATGATGAATGAACGAGACAAAACGAAAATGGGTAATCAAATGAAGAGGATTAAGAGCAAACATCGTTGGTTGGCTATTTCCTGCCATACATACATGCATATCTCTTATGAATGATAAATGTGAATTGGGAACAGAATATAAGTAATTTTAGGCTTGTACAGCGAGACTTGAACACAAGAAGGCACAGTGTATACGTTAGCAAACACATTAAAACATTACTGAAAACAATAAAAGACAAAATCAACGACGATTGCTTAGTAAAATCGATTCAACAAAACAGCAAGATATAAACAAAAATGTAAATTATCCTGACGAAAAATACAAAAATCTATTCGGCCATCGAATCATTTGTGTCGATTATTCCATGTTAACTTGTATGTTATGATGCGATTACATGTGGTCGCATACGAAGCACATGTATTTTTTTTTATTCGCAAAAAATTTCGATTAAGATATGAGTTTGGTTTACCTCGGATTTCAGATTGATTGGTTGTTGTTGTGGTGGTGACAACGGTGCCAATGATGAAAATGATGAATGTGATTGCTGATCATCGTCTTGTTGTTGTTGAGTTTTTTTTTGTTGCTGTTGGTGGGCCGATGATGATTGTTTGCGCATTTTTCGGATATTATGCTGAGTTAATGGCATTATTTTTGGTGTTGAGGAAATTTTCAGAGCTGTTGCTAGACAAATGAACATATATTTTTGAAGGAACTGATACAAAGGTGATCGATTTGATGGTTCCAAAATTTAGCGACTTTTGCTGTTAATGAGACTTACCTTTTGTTTTTGGAAAAGCTTGGTGATGATATGATTCAAATTCACGCATTTCACATGGCATCGCTGCACTTAGCATACTTGTTGTTGCATCACCAGCGCTTGAATTACTGTTGTCAGCCTCCTCGAGCCCTTCGGCCATATCAAAATTGCATTTTGGTTCAGATGATCTCTGAGTTTGTGAAAATTAAAACTGAAAATCAATCGATATAAATTAGTTTTATTATTATTATTATTATTATTATTATTATTAAGAATTATGAATAAATTGTTTTTTAAATTTAATTACACACCCGTGTTGGAAACACAATTGTAAAATAACACTATTATTTTTATTAAATGGACAGTATCGATCACAATCTCGTGTACGTGATAATATAAATCCTGCCGAATTTCTAGAAGATAACGAAATATTTTCCGAACAATTGAATGATTTTGATTATGACGATTGATAGCATAAAAATACAATATACACTAAAATCCCTTTATAGGAGAACTTTTCCTCATTAGTGAACCAACATCACCGCGACGGATTTGAATCATTTATAGAGGTTTCACTGTATAATATGTATTTGCGGAACGGTGCCAATTTTTCCAAATCAAATATGATATATTCAAATATAAAGAATGTTGTATTAGTATGTTGAGTAGTTTTTCAATTTTCCCCTCCTTTTTGAAAAGAGCATTTAGTCGGTAAAAAGGATCAATTATGAAAAAAATATGTAGTCTAAAAAGATGATAAGACGGTCGATTGTAGCTACTTTCAGCATTCTATGCGGAATGAAACTATTAACATTCATACGAATAGGTATGGAAATGAAAAGAGAATGTTCTTGTTTGCTGCTCTTTTTCGTTTTATTCTTCTGTTCCAGTTTCATTTGCATAACGCATTTTATTAATTCAGCTCATTTACGTATTACGCTAGCTGTGAGCTTCGTTAAATATAAATTTACACATATAAACACATTTATATTATGTTGAAAACATTAAGAATCGGACACGGATAGAACATTCTGAATCTTTGGATTGTAAGTTCTTCAAATCTGAATTGAACACAAATCATTGTACATTGTACGCTCAACTTGCTTACGAACGAGTTGAATATTGGTGAGGCCAATATTTCGTAATTGCTTTTTAATATTTTTCGTTGATCGGTATAAAGCATAAGGCAAAATGCATAAACAATGCACATTTTATCATATCAAACAGTAAATTCTAATTAGAAATGTTCTTTTTCCTAGAAATTTAAATGCAATGAAATCCAACCGCCACAAATCATTGTACATTGTACGCTCAACTTGCTTACGAACGAGTTGAATATTGGTGAGGCCAATATTTCGTAATTGCTTTTTAATATTTTTCGTTGATCGGTATAAAGCATAAGGCAAAATGCATAAACAATGCACATTTTATCATATCAAACAGTAAATTCTAATTAGAAATGTTCTTTTTCCTAGAAATTTAAATGCAATGAAATCCAACCGCCATACCAATTCATAATAATAATGTTGCAAATGCATGGTGTGAAAAGATGTGAGCGGAAGAATCAAATAAAACAAAAAATGAATGAACAAGGAATCGATCGTTACGAACTACGAATATTCTGAATATATTACATGTTCGGCAAATCGTCGTATGCCTAATTCGATGCATTTATCTGATATTTTAAATTGTAAAATGCGTAAACTATTCATTGTGCTTTTCGATTTGGTCGATATAGAAATAGTTGAACACTTATAAAAATTCAAATGTAACCATCCAGATTCCAGATCAAAGTGGAAAATACTATGGACAATCTTAGCAAAGGTATTTGTATAAATGTATCGAGATCAAGAATATAAACTAAAAAAAAATAAAATTCAAAGAACTGGCAAAAGCTATCAAAATCTCTTAACATATGAATTGTGAACTGAATCGAACTTTTTACGAAGTGCCAGAATCAAGAAAACCAATGAAAAAAGAGCAAACGATTAAATTTAAAATGTTGAACATTGCACAAATTTTTATTGTTAAATGCTGGGATCGATAATACGCATCTGACGTCTCGTATATTTCTGGGAGCTGTAAGACTCAAAGGCGGATCCCTTACTATTCAGCTCATTTAGCGGTATTGATTTTTTACGTTTGACTAAAACTTGGTTTGCCAGAAAAATTGTTTATTGTCCGGTATTTTCCAGTCAAGCGAAATGCATTAAATGAAAGCTATGATCGTGAAGATGCTCCAATGTCAATGAAATTCGCCTTTGCCTGGGTCTGTTTCACAAACGCATTTTTGAGAAAATCTCATGAGAAATTCTCAAAACGAAATTTTTTTCGCGATTTCTGTTTCACAAAAAAATCTCAATAGAATTTTTTTTTTCCACATGTAAAATTGAGAATTTTTTGAAATAAGTGAGAATATTCTCAAAAATCAAAAAAACGCCAATTATTCTAGGCGAAAATCGTTAAATTCTCATAAAAATGTGAGTCAGTCCTGTAGCTGACTCACTTTTTCAAGAGGAATTCTCTATCTAATATTAAAAACTAACGTGTAAAATGGTAAATTTTAGAAAAATGAGCAAAATTAAGTATGAATTGAAAAACGGCGTAAAATTTTTTGAAATTTTTGAAATTTTTTGGAATCGTCTGGAACGGATAGATCCGAATTTTCAGTCCGATCCGACCACTACAAGTTGATCAAAAACTTGTCCAAAGGGTGGACAGAGACGAAAAAAAAACTGACTAAACCAAAAATAGTATGCCCCGACGGTGCATAAAATTTAAATTTTTGAAGATTCTTGAGAGTTTTGAAGAATAATAAAAGTTTTGAATTTTCCTTAAAATTTAATCAATAATTCATAGTAAATTCATTATTTGCTTGATGCGTTTACACAATCAAGCTTTAAAATCGTTTCGCATTTTTTCGTTCGCGGCTTTAAACTTAGTAAATCGACTCCGATCGGGCTAAAATTTTAACGGTAGATTCAGCTCGAGGTCTAGTTGTGCATGTTATAATTTAAAAGGGTTAAAACCCATTGCTTCACAAGCTATGGGCTAAAATGTCATTTTTTTCATACAAAATTTTCATCATTTTTGATCTATTTTGTGGTCACGTTCCAACAGTGTTAACGGTACCCGATCAGGCGCGCAGCGTGGTACTGGTTTTCGGGTCGTACTTTGGTTTGTTTTCATTTCTAAATTTGGACTATCGAAATCTGAGTTTTTTGGCTACCGAAATGAAATCTTGACTACCGGTTTTCTACATTTCATAGGATTTTCTCATATTCAAATGCTCATCCAAGTGACTATAAAATGGGATTGGAGTATACGCCACCAGTCAATTCACCTTATTATTTGGTGGAGCTATGTATAAATAAATATACTAGTACCAGCCATAGGTCGATATGTGTCAATATAGTTTAAGCGTACCCATTTTACTGGGACAAATTGTCAAAATTATGAGTTTTAATGAATTTCAAAGATCAATAGAGAGGGAAAGAATGGACCTGGGGAGTAAGAAATGTACCATCGGAGATTTTAAGGTTTTTTTAAAACGACAATATTTAAAAGTTATAGATATTCATTCTATAAATAAAAAGTCCAACTAAATTCTATAAATAAAAAGTCCAACACATCGAGCATTCTGTCAATTAATTGGCAGCGTATTTTTTCCAAATTTTGCATTTCACACGTACATTTTTAATATTGGATTGGAATTGGAGAATTTCTCATAAAAAAGTGAGGCAGCTACACGACTATGAGAATTTCTTATTTTACGCCGAGAATAATAATTGGCAATTTTTAGGTTTTGAGAATATTCTCACTTTTCTTCAATAAATTCTCAAACTTACATGTAAAAATAATGTTTCACAAAAAATTCTCAGAGAGAAATTCTCATGAGATTTTCTCAAAAATTCGTTTGTGAAACAGACCCCTGATTTGTCCGGCAAATTTTGCAAGACAACACATAACAGAATTATGGCAAAAATTCGTCTAGGATCTCTGTGTGTTGTTCCGAAATTGTTTCTTTTCTATTTATGTATTCCTTTGAAGCTTCGGTCATCAGAGGGTCATCTTTCAGCTCTGACTATATATTTAAACTCACAGAAAAATTTTGAAAAACATGCTAAAAAATATGAATTTTACACCTTTACGTGATAATTCATTTAAGTTTCTATTTGACTTTTCTCTCTTTTTCTCTCTCTCTCTCTCTCTTCGCTAAACATTCACTTCTCGTTATTTTATCGTTCTAGAAATGATCCCATTTGCCTGATTCAGAAGTAATATTGTTTTTTTATATTGTTGGCTATTCAAGATTCTCTCCTAATCATGCAACTTTAAACTTAATGTATTAAACACATCCACAAAATATCTTATGAGTCGCTGGATTCAACCGAATTCAACGAATCGTAGTGGGCAGATGCTTTAGATGCGTTGAGAAATGTATCATGGATTGTCATCAAGGGAATGCCGTTTAAGACAAAAAAGGAATGCTCTTGTCTGCAAAACTGAAACGGCCTATGCATGAGAAAATGAAACAACAAACATTCGTCTCATATGTACCCATTTGCGCCATAAATTATTTTTATTAATATTTGTATTTGTAGTATTCGCTTATTACACTCAAATCACATTCATGAAATACGAGCGTCGAAGATCGAAATTTTAGTATATTTGTGTGTAATTGTGAATTGAGTAAATGAGTGCCTGATTGTTAGCCACGCAACCAGCCAGCTAGTCAATGCACAGACACAGTTTACAGTTCTTCGTTTTTACTTATATCTTCTCGCCTGGACTGTTAGCCTCCAGGCCTCCAATATTGATGCTTTGTTAATTTTAAATAGCAAATTCTGAATTCTGAATACATGTTCAAATATTCTGCATACTAAAAAAATTATACGTGTTTCAATTTAAGATATTTCACACATGCTTAAACTATTTTGCAAAAATCAAATTAAACTTCTGAACGGTGAATTTTTGCATTAAAATGCTGGTCAGTCGACTAGATTGTTTCATTTTTTCTTCTTTTCTTTAATTTATTCCTCATTTTCGTTCATTGCTGTCATTTTTATTTTTAAAGAAGATTAAAATAAGAATAAAGCAATAATTATAACAACAATAACAATAATGATAGTTTTCACCATTGTGGCTCAATAAATATTTAAATGGAGAGATAGGCATTTTCAAGAAAAGAAATTGCATCGAGTCGTAGGCGTTGAGTTCGCTCATTTGAAATCGGAATTTTGGTGTCAAGCTGAAGAAATAATTTATTGAACATTTCCTTGTGCTTTCACGCATAGCCGCAATGTACTAGTTTGGCAATGGAATTCACACGCGATTTATACCATCAAGTAAAATTGTATATTGTGTATTGTATGTATGTAATATATAACCCATTTAATTTTTGATCTCCTTTAATCAATGCCTTTTGCATTTTGAATTATGTAGTATTTGTTCTGCGCGCGTTTTGTATTTATATTATTCTTGTTAAAGTAAATCTTTATTATGGATTCTTTTTAAAAAAATATTTTTTTTAAATGTAAGTATATGTGATTTTTGTTTAACTAATTAAATACAATAATGCAAGATGCCAAAACTAAGCCATTTCGTGAAATTGTTTATTTACACTCGAATTTGGAATGCCACAATAAAATAAATGGCTTTAAGGATTGAAATAAACTTTTTCGCACTGTTTTTATGATTTTTACAGACGACTTCCAATCAATTGGCGAAAAAAATTTCATAGCGTGCCTTCTAGTATCTACCAAAAAAGTTTTATGAGGTCATCAGCTGAACTTCAAATCAACTAAACAAATACTGCCTTTTCTTCGGAAGCGATGGTAAATGCATGTCAACATGACACTTGTTCATAGGGGCTACACCATTTTTTGTCACTCTCCGTTTTCTGTTTTCTAACAACAATAACATAGGTACATTTTTGTTGTTTGTTGGTAGTGTTCATTGAACACTGTTCAACCGATAGTGCTCAAACGGAGAGTGCACGATAAAAGAGTTTGTATTGATGTATAGTAAACTTGAAGAGATTTATTGAAATAGCTAACAACAACGACAACGACAGCACCCGAAAACAATACTTGTTCCATCATGGAACACCATGGATGGCGGAAAAGTAAAATTGTTTTCTGAATTGAGATTTTGCTATCATAATAAAATATTGTATATTTGTTCAGTGTTCACTCCAACTGAATGTTTATAGGTCCATCATACATATGATTCTAGATTCAAGCCTGAAACTAATATTGTTCACAATATTCTTAGTTTTATCTCAATATGTGACTTATTAGGCGCCATTAATAATAACACTATGCTAGTCTCAAAAATTGACAAGCTGGGCACCCTGCAAAAAACGATAATTTGAGTACGCTGAATCGAATGGTCCCAGTCTTTGTGCCAAGTTGGTGCCATTTTTTCGAGAAAATGTCAAAAGATGTCAAATTTGTTTTAATGTGCTAAAAATCCGTTTCATGACCCGTAGATCACTTTAGATCCTACCGGTGGTGTAAATAGATGTCATAGATGCCACCGGAGGGTGTAAATTTTAAAATCGTTGGGGGGTATTTTCCGAAAGCCAATTATATCTAGTGAAAAATCGCCCGGGAAAAGATGATGACCGAGGGGTGATTCCGGCCAAAACCTATAATATTTAATGATAACACCATTTTTTGGACAAATTTGATGACCATTTTGCTAAGACTCAAACCTCATTTTAAAATTTCATTCTAAGGAAAAGTTTCCTAATTCTGTAAAGGGGTCATCAAATATCTATGGCTCAGGAGGGGGCACTATGACCCCTGAGATCCCTGCTTCAGCATCTATGAATATTGTTGTTTTTTTAACGTGGTTCCTCCCAATGCATATTTTAAGGAAAATTAAGAGCTGCAATTCAAGTTTAAATTTAGATTAGAAATGAAAAGCAGAACTTTCTTTCGAACTATCGGATTCGATTGATTCTGTCGCGGCTTTGAAAATATTTTTGAAATATGATTGTTCGTTTGGCTTTTTTGAATTGCTTGATACTGTTGAAACTCGTCTGTTCGCTTCTTTGAAATTGATCCCGTATTTCGATTTTCTTCTGTTATTGTCTTTCGCGTGGTGAATGTAGTTAAAATTGTTTAATGAAATTCAGAAATGTAGACCAAATATAATCCGTTTTACGCTGTTGAAGGTGAAGGATTACAAAGTGCTAAATTACTCGAAATTATCCAAATCTGAGCGAAACCAACATTGCGAATCTGATTCCATCACGAAAAATCGTTCGGAGTCTTGTTGCTGGTTAGGTCTTCGAAGCTCGAGAAATTTTTAAAAATTACCTAGCTTGGCTTTTTTGTAATAATTCTAAAAAACTGCAAATTATTAAGACAATTGTCAATTATCGATATGTATTTGAGTGCACCTTGTAGTTTTGAGCCAACGAACCCATTCGAATTTTCGAACGAAAAGCGATTTTTAGTCGGTTCGTTCGAATTTTTTTTTTAAATGGTCGATTCAGTCGAGATCACCAAAGACATCCGTTTATTCGTTTTCAAATTATTATTGGCACTGATGCATCATTTTCTCTTTGAATTAGAGCTGCAGTTTTTGGAGTTTAGAGCTGCATTTTCTGATTAAGAACTGCAAAAAACCCTAGAGCTGCAGCTTAAAATATGCACTA
>GL501443.1:122299-144749 GCA_000149185.1 Mayetiola destructor
AAAGCTAAATTTTTGTACACTTACAATTTCTACTATGGCTGAATACCATGTTCGAATTTCGTTTTTCGATACTTGTATGTTTGGTAAAAGAGTCAATCGATCCTATTCGAAAAAGAACATATGTATTTCGAATTGATATAATTAAATGAATTTTCAATCGAATATTGAACTCGATTCACATTTCAATCGTCCCGGAAATAAGCGAATACAGTCAACTCAAAGTTAACATGCTAACTTGAGTATTTTTGATCAACCGAATATTCAAAATGATTTTGGGAGTGACCTGGCTGTTGATGTAACATAGAGCACCTTGCTCCACCCTATACCGAAGTTAGACAAAACGTGTACGTAGCTCTCTTCGGCAAAATGTCGATGGAGTACCCTTGGGCAAATCAAAAATTTCCGAAATTTTTGTGCTTTTATGCGTTTTAGACGATTGGCGATTTTTTTTTTCCAAAATTTGAAAAAAAAATCAGATTTTTGGAAACTATGAAATTTTTTGAAAATTTTGATATTTTTTTGGATCCGAAGTTTTGGCCCGATTCGACCACTACAAGTGGGGTCAAAACTTGTACAAAGGTTGGACCGACACGGAAAATAAAGAGAAAAAACTGACCAAACCAAATATAGCCCGACGGTGCATAATAAATAACATTCATACTCACCTGAAATGGTCTTTTGCATCAGCGGTAATAGCCACTAAAAGACACGGTCGAGTATTGAACCTATTTTATTTTGGCCGTATCGATTGAACTTTGCTATTAATTTTTAAACAAAAAATTATTAACTATTGGGCACGTAAAGGGACTATGTGCCGCTAGCTTATCCCAAAAGGATAATTCAATTTTCGCTTAACATCTTTTAAGAACGGATCCAAACAAGTAAGACCTCAGAGTGATCGTGAACAGTCCGTGCACACTTTTATGCACCGCAAGGGAGCGATGCGATGACGTTTGGTTTTCATAGTACTAAGCTGAAGTTAGCGTGAAGTTTGAAAATGAATTTATATGAAAACATTAGACTGCACAAAAGTCCATTTATGACTGTACACTATTTCAAGCCCTGGTTCATATGTATGCAAAATGCACATTAGGGTGTCTTCGAGGAGCGGAAATTCCAAAAGTGCCTGATCTCAATCGATGGAGAATCTTTCAAAATATCGCTGGTGAAAATTTCAACTTATTTAGTGCTGGTCTCACGTCTCCCAATTAAAATGAAGTTTCCGAAATATGAAAGGGGAATTGAGCCTACTTTTGTAGTTCACTAAGAATAATATGTCACATTTTGTTTGTATCGTTACGTCTTATTATTCATATAAATAAAAAGTGACAAAATTTTCAAAGTGCACTGCAATCCCCTTTTCTATTATCGGAACTTTGGAAGTATCGGGAGGGATCAAACCAGCACTGAATGATTTTAAATTTTCACCAGCGAAATTTCGAAAGATTATCTATCGATTGAGACCAGGCACTTTTGGAATTTCGACTCCTCAAAGACACCCTAATGCACATCATACATGATGGATGTAAAATGGGTGGTCAACTTTTGTCAAATACTCTCTGCATCTCATTTTCCATACCTAAACCCTTTGACTATTGCCTGTCGATTGTCGATGGACGTGTAATAATGTACTATTTCGTTGATAGAATCCACATGTTCTGCTCAGTGCTTTCAGTCAGTCTTTAGTCAACAAATTTTTAACAAAGTTGTATTGATATTGCTTCTTGTGGACTAATTTGCATCGTTAGGTCCATTATTATGATTTGGTCTCTTGCCAACACTATGTATTGCGAAATTCGATTTACATCGATTTGCATTTCTTCCAATGATTCTATGTGTATATGTCAGGGCCAGTAATAATACTAAAATCGTATTTCTAAATCTGAGTACCAGTGCACAAGTCTACGTATGTAACAAATGTAGGGCTATACATACGAGCGCGAACATATTTGCTCAATTTCACTATCTTAATGATTTTTTTCCGATATTTCTTTTCTCCTCATAATATTATAAGAGAGCATAAATAACATTTTTCGGAATGAAAATTTTGAAAAAAATGTGAAAAAATGTTGCCACACTGGCTCGAATCATACATGGACGAGTGGGAGGGGGTATATATCTTTCCATGGACGAAAAAAAAGTAATGATGCCAATTGATAGGGGAGGCACGATAATGGCAGGGATACTGTTCTAGGACTTTCCCCTCCAACTCTTTCTTACCCATCCAGGATTCTTTTATTATTTTGACCCCATTTTTCGGGGTGAAGGAGTAGGTCCCCTCCCCATTCCTCTAGGGTCTTTTGTTTTCTTCAATGTAAAAGGTGAATTGAAAATGTATTCAAAGAGGTGAGGAGTCGACGGAAAAGGGAAATCTTCGCGGCTATTCTATTTTGGTGCCTCATCTATCGATCTGCATCATTAGTTTTTGAAATTTCCATTTCGTTTGGCCTGTACAGAAAACGCATTTGCAAGGAGAAGGGGGATCAGGGATCAAATCTGATGTTTCCAATCGATAGATCTCCGAAAAATAACTTGAGTCCCCCCTCTTTTGGGGACCTGGTATATGTTCTGCATTTATGTTTTACAGTTCTGCTGAATTGAACGTTGCTCGTTGTTCTCATGAGCTTTAATGTATTGTTATCTTTCTTTCTTCCTCCTCTTTCAGTTTATTTCAATAATTTCTTTCGTTGAATCGCAGCATTTGTCGGCTATCCAATTCGTAGCATTGCATACGAACAATATTCAAAATCAGAAATCTGACTTATAATATTTACCACAAGCCTTCTTAAGCCATTTTGATTGTCAGCAGCTAATACTACTAAATCTGTCTGCATATTACAAATCAGTTCAATGTTTAATTCATTTTCATTATAAATATTTTCCTTCAGCATATGATGTCCCATGCTTTGTTGTGCAGTACTGTCTCTTTTTCACTAACTGTCAATTCATCAGCTCCCTAGTCCATTTAAATCAAATGAGACTGAATTTCAAATCAGCATTCGATGAAAATTCTTATGGAATTCACGAACACTGGCCAATGAATATTGCACCCATTACATTGTAAAATGATTAACTGCTGTGAAGAATATTCAAATGAATATGATCGGTCAATTGAAAGAGATAACAATTCAAATTTAGATGCAAATCATCATCAAATCAATGCCGACTTTCAATTTATTATTGCAATGATTTGAATACGAAATAGCTTCTCGATTGCTTGATTTCTTTTCGTATTTTTTTCGTATACATTGGGATCCTAATATGGTAATGGTTAATACCAAAGCATCTATTATATTCATTATTATATTGAAACAATTTCATTTTGCTTCTCTCTTTTTCGAAATAATTGTCACCATGCGATTTTTCTTTAGAATAATGTCTATATTTTTCACACATACCAATACTTCTGTAGATTTTGTCTGAATGTCTGGTTTCATTTTTCAATCTATGCAACAATTTTCAAGGGGCAGATCTCATTTTGATTCGACAATTTTTCGTGACGTTTTTTCAGCGATTAATATAAAAACAACATATTAATTACTAATAATGAATTTTTTTTTATCTGTAACGAATAAGGATTACCGAAGCCATAAAAGAAAAGTTCGGAACTCTGATAGAAGAAAAGATTTCAATTGGGCTTTAGTCTGCAATGAAGTAGTAGCGTTATAACAGTGCTTGCAGATCAACATTATTGGCATCGAATCATCAATATTTTGCAACACTTATCCAGTTAATGTGAACTTATTCATTACTTTAACACAGCATCGTTGAATTCTGTGGTAAAGTAAAATGAATAGTCATCGGGTTTTAGTTTGCTTCTTTTAACGAATTCAAGCAATCAAAATCGCGCATATTCCAATGGAAAGTCGAGTTAATGTTCAATTTTCATTCAAATGGTTTTCGAGTTCAATACAAAGATATGAAATTCGCTGTTCCGATTGGTTGAATTATTTTTTTTTTTTTTTTTTAAAGTTGAAATGTATCGACTGAAATCGGATGAGCGTTGGGCTATTGCGTAGATCCGTCTAGAATCATCAAGAAACAATGTGAATTCGATTTTTTGATTACATATTATTTTTATCGGAAGAAATCCCCAAATGAATTTATGCTATAGTTTATTATGTGCGCCTGATACTTCGATTCAATAAAATAACAGAAATATCGCTTGTAATTGTGAAATCCTCCGTACTTTCATTTGACTTTATTTTATTTTAATTCTTTATTTTGTGAATAATTTTCATAACAACAGTATTAAATCGACAACTTACACAATTTGATCGAGTTGAATGCATTTTTCCATAAATACATTGTAATTGTGATCAGAGTATACTATCATTTATGAGCGCCTGATACTTCAGCTCAATTGGCAATGTGAAAATGGCACTGTGAAGCAATAGCACACCGCTCATCCGATTTCAGTCGATACATTTCACTTATCAATGAAAAAAACCACTGTTCTGATGGATTGAATTCATTGTTATATGAACTGGAATCGGACACTCTTATCAATCTGACAGTGATGAACACAAGTATTTCCACATTTTTTCTCAAATGCTAAAAGTTGTAAATTTAAACTCGATGATTGTACTTAACCAATGACGATTTTGTTAGAGTAGAAATCGATGAACGTACTCGGAAAATTAACGACCATTGACAAACTGTTGAAATGCATTTTCAAACGCAAGAGGGGCATTTCAGTTGAAGCATATCTATTTCGGTAGTTAACAGAACATAGACCAACCATCAAGCCCCTGGAAAACGTAATACATTCAACCAGACATTCAAAAAGGCATGAGCACTAAACTCACTGATTCTAATGCTACACATTGCGCAAACAAAACTCCTACAGCATATTTATGCACACATCATTCATTCGGTCTTCGGTCTTCGGTGTTCGGGCTCCTCCGATTCGGATGTATAATATGTGAAGTGAAATTGGAAATGCCGGCCAAGTTTATGCTTACTCTTTTGCACTATTGCTTAGTATATTGGTTTGTCTTTGTATAATAATTCAATATTGTTTTCGGCATCTTTTTCAACTGTCTGTATTCTGTATAGCATATAGAATGTAGCTCGTTGTATGCTGTATTCTGTATTTCGAATGTTGAATGTACATTCGTACTCTTCAGCATTATTGAAAAACATTTTAACATTATAATGGTACAGTGAGATTGCAATATAATTCTGATCTCATGTTAATTTTAATCGAATGCCTCACTTTATGGCCATTGCCTCTCTCAATAACTTCTGTTCTGTTCTGTGCATCAATATGTATTATACATTCCAATGTTGGTATGATGCGTTTGGTTAGCTGTACAGTGTATATTGTATATAGCACATATGCATGAGGCATATCTTCAAAAATATAAAACATGAAACTTGAATTAGTGTTTCAAGATTATTTTACATTATACAATATACATTATACATAAGTAGTTAAGGCTAATATATTGGATTCTCGAAGACGAGGTTTAGACATGTTCAGAAGCATTTTATGCAATTAACAGTCAGAGTGTATGTCATTTTTTCTGAACTAACAAAATATCGTCAAGTCATTTTCAATGTTCAGAAATGAGCACTCTTTTGCTTCATATCTTTGTAGTACACGGTTACTTTAAATTGGGACTATTACGTTGTACAAATTTCCAGGAATTCAAAATTAGGATCCACAAAAACACAAATGAATACCTCAAATTACACAATAAATACTTTTCATCAAATAAAATTGAAGAGAACTTACCTAACTTTTATTAGAGGTTTTTTACCATTATTCCAGCCGTCGATCGAATAGATTTTCGAGTTGAAACGCTGATATTGTATTGAATAGATGAGAAAATAACAATAACAACAATAAATATACAATAACAATATAATATTGAAAACAGCAAGAAGAAGAACATATAAGAACAGAATTTTTTAGATAAGCGACTTCCGAATTATTTAAAATGCTTGAAAATCGAATAGTCTATTCTCTTGGGTTTTTAATTTTCTAATAAAACTTTTAGATTTAATAAAGCCTCTAATTTGCAAATAAATATTAAAAATATCAACAAAAAACGACTTCAAACCAATTTTTCAATAAATAATGGAATTGTATTCGATTGATTTCTCCATTTTGAGCCAAAAGGAAATTGAAAACTGATGTGGATGCAAAATTTTCTAAACAATCAATTAAAATATATTTGAGTGGTTTTTCTTTCCTCAATATTTCAGATAATGAACATTCGATTGAAATTGAAAGAGTCAACAATCAACAATCAACAAAAACTGTTTGAATATTTCATTTCGATCGAAAGCTGATTAATGACAATGTAAAGATTTTATGAATTGCATATATTTAATTTTAAACTTTCATTGTTGAATAAACTCAAAATGTATGAGCCGCGTATGGCATGGTATAAATGAATTCCGAGCTATCGAAAAATCTGTATAGCGTGACAATCACAAGCAAAAGACAAGCGTTAATGTGATCGATCTAAGCATTTAAGTGAACGATATGCGATATTCTCACTAGCAGAACAACCAATTATAAAGATGATCGTACAATGTTGTGGTGGTATTTTTACAACGAGTCAATATCAAAAAATATATTAATGTGAGAACAACGGTTTGACCATAAACTGACCTATTAACCATATTCGGCTATTAGACTCGGTTGGCAGTTGGCAGTGAATTAAATTCATATGTATTCACTTCTCAATATCAATCGTTTTACTTGTTTCGGCAAAATTCAGTGCATTGAATCTATAAATTTTTGGTAATACAGAACATTTCAATGAACCCTTTTCATTTTTATCAGATGGAAAAGTTCAAAGCATGCTTTTTATGCATTGGATTGAATATTTCTTTTGAAAATGACAGTATATAAAAACAACTGAATTCTCGTTGCATATACAATTTTCTATGTGCAATGGCGCATTTGTTTGATAGTCAGTTTCCATGTTCTTTTATATATTCCGTGGCACGTGCCATTACGAAATACACAAGTTCAATGTATGCACGCTGCACGCATAAAAATATTCAACGGTTCAAACTATTACAAACTTTTAAATCTGTGCTTTTCTTTGGTTCAAAACATTAATATTTATGGGCACATCGATAGAAAGTGTTCAACGGACTGTTATATTATACATAAAACTTAAAATGAACTAAGATCAAAATCATCTTGAATATGAAAGATACCATCTCGATCCAGATTTAAATACTAAGCGCCAATCATATGCAATATACTATATATATAATATAAATATGTTGAGAGTAAAAGTGTCCGAAGTTATTTCATCTGCTTCTCTCGCTAATGAAAATTTTTGTGTGTGAAAGCAGGGGCTGAAAATCTAAATTAATTAACGCTCAACCTATCATATATGGATTGTCTCTTGTAAACAGCGATATTTCGCAAACTAATCAAGTAACCGCGCTGCGCAAGATTTTGAGAAAATAGAAATGACAATCACAAAAAACGAATTCAGATGACCAAGCCAATATAATGGATAATTATTATGAAAAATCAATCCATTTTCTTGAGATTTTTTATGGAATAATCTTATCAAAAGCAAAATATAATTTTTATGCAATATTTTTTCATACAATATAGGCATTATTCAAACATTTAGACTAGTACTTAGCTATAGCCTGTGTAGTTGGATTTTGCATTGGTAGTTCATTTTTATTCTCCATTCATTTCGTTATATGAAAAGAGCGTATTGAAAAATACTCCAACGACGCTTATATACAATTCTTATATAACAATATATCGCGAAAAAGGCGCCAAAGCACATGTCTCTTGTTATTTTCTATTTTTTGACTTTATGCTCACAAAAACGCGCGTGGCCTCTCCGAAACATCTGTATGTACACAAATTCCATTATATATGTAAATAAACATAAACGCCGGTATTCATTCCCTGTATTCGATCACTTTTAATTTAGACAATTTTTGTGAATTGAACATTCCGGGCATTTATATGCTCAATATTCAGTAGCTGAATACTGATCTCGTCTAATCATTTTTGGAGAAGATTTCGAATCATGGAACTCATTATTTATCAAATTGCAAATAAAATCGAATCGGTTGGCGAAATTTTGAAATTTAAGGAAATTGTTCAATTTATCAAATGTGTACAAAATGTTTCATGTTCGTTTAGATTGATGAAGAATTCAAATATTTGTTAACAATGAAATTGTTGATTTCATACTCAATACAAATTCATGTCATTTGAAACATTTATGACGCACACTAGCAATTTTCACACATGCAAACTGTCACGCACATTGTATTGCTCAAATGAAAGAGACAATTTTTCTTTTTCTTCTTTTCATCTTCACTGCATGAGCTTAGCTCTACAAATTTAAAAATTGTCGCATGTTAGCTTCAATAAATTCCGTGATGGTTAATTGAATCAATAAACAACATACGTTTATGGCCGTAATGATAATTTTAATTGGTATACTACACAGTTTTTCTTTGTCTTCTTTCCATTTGCCATCTCTTTGTGGATCGTCTATTTTCTTCTCGTTTTTTTTTTTTTTTTTACTTGTGAGTACGGAATCATGTGCTTGTTGTTCGTATTTGTGTCGTACATCGTACAACGCATATTTGTGGTGCAAATAAATTATCTATACAATAAAAATCATAGAGCAAATTCAAATGATTGAAGAGAGACAAGTTGAAAAAACATAAAAGTTGAATAAGCTCATTTTGGATGACCAATTCTTTTCTATTCTGTTCTCATACTTCTTCATTTTTTTCTGTTTTGTGGCCATTTTCATTTCATTTATAATATATGTATAATTCATTGTTTTTATTTGCGTTCTCAAATATTTATCATTATTTTGAAGATGAATATACAGTTAAGGTTGCATATGCGTTAATTCATCCTTTAGCTTTTATGATAATAAGCAACAGGCATTGACATTTAAATCGTTTGCGTATTTATTGAATGATTAGCTTTCTCTAAATGTCTGAAATCGGGAGCGAATTTTGCAATTATTGTGTGTAGACAACCGTTAGAGCTTGTTTTTGAATATTCTATTTATTATGTGGAGAATGGAGTGTGAAGTGTTAACGCAAATAATATAATATCATGACTTTATTATTCTTGAAAAATTTCATTACTTTTTATAAATAAAGTATCATTGATTGTTGTATAACGATGAATTTGCATTGATGGCATTCACGCACACATTTACTATGATAAAGAAATATATTACTACATTTATTCTTATATAGTGGACGTGCTGTTAATTACAATGCTAATATATGCGTGTAAATGCTTTAATATTTGTGAAACAACAACGAATAAAAACATCAAATAGTCGAAAATCAAAATGTGAAAAAAAAAGAGTTAGTGGTAGCGCGGCACTCGTTTAATATAAATTTATCTGTAAACACAAATGAGGCAGCTTCAAATATGCGATCAGAATATAAAATGACAAATTTTCTGCACAAATTATAATCTTAAGCATTTATGTCACACCATGCACATTAAGGTGTTTTCGAGTAGCGGAAATTCCAAAAGTGCCTGGTCTCAATCGAAAGAGAATTTTTCAAAATATTGCTGGTGAAAATTTCAGCTTATTCGGTGTAGGCCTCACGTCTCCCGATAACTTTAAAGTTTCCGGAACATGAAAGGGGAATTGAGCCTACTATTGTAGTTTACTGTAAAGAATATGTCACATTTTATTCGGATCGTTTCGTCTCATTCTTCATACAAATAAAAAATGATCAGAATTTCAAAGTGAACTGCAATTAAATGATCTGATTCCCCTTTTTTATTCTCCGAACTTTGGAAGTATCGGGAGAGATCAAACCAGCACTAAATGATTTGAAATTTTCACCAGCGATATTTCGAAAGATTCTCTATCGATTGAGACCAGGCACTTTTCAAATTTCCGCTACCCGAAAACACCCTAATGCACATCAAACACATTGTACTTATACATTTAATATATGCACGCATACAATCATATCAACTCGAATCAATAGGCCTATTTTGGTTTTCGGTCGATGATTCTGATTTGAAATTCTTTTCAATAAAAATACTTCTCTGCAAGATGTATATAATCTACTACTACTAATAATAAATAATCATAATGATCATAACCATCATAATGATTAAGTTGATTGAAAAGATTTTTCTGTTATTCGTCCCTCATCATCTTCGGAAGAAATTTTTCGTTTCAAATATTTTATGCATTTAGGTTGAGCCGTTGATCAGAATTTTGAACTCGTCTATAGTACTTGAGCTTTTGTTCCGTTAATTTTAGACTTTTTATTTAATCGAGTATGTAATTTAGTTGGTTCGTATTTTTTTTCTTCTTCGTTTAATATTCAAATTTAATTACTTATCAAAGTAATTCTTTAGGAGAAAGAAATCACGACACATATCCATATTTTTGAATCGAATGCTTTTCTAGCCCTTAATTCATTTCTTCTTTCTTATTATTTTTCGATCGGTTTTTAGTTTCAACCCTCAGAATTATTTATCATTAGAGCAATAAATTTTTATTCATCTCATTCGAATGTGGGATGTGGTTGATGAAATGGCCGATGGCTAACATGTGCTCAATTATATACATGGAAATGTGCGTGTGATTTTCAGCGGTTCGAATTGTCGTTTGTTGGAATTTTAAGCGATTTTTATACGAATCAATTATTCATTGAATATTCTTGTGCTAGTTTCCTCCTATCACTCCCCCCCCCCCCCATGCATAATTCTTTTATGTTCACAAAGACGAACATTTTTTTTTTTTTGATAATTCTCTTTTATTTTCAAAACGAAAGTATATTTTCAAGTAAATGTAAGTTTTGAATAATATAATTCAGATTAAAAGCGAAGCAAAAGAAATAATAAATTTTTAATTTCAATGGTAAATATGGTAAAAAAGTAATAATATCTACGATCTATGATTAGGGGTGATATTTATTATACGCATGGAAAAAAGGAAACAAGTCAAAGCTTCAAGTTAAGGAAAATGTTTAATACCTGTTCCAAAATGTGTGAAATTCCACGTGCGCTATTTGATGTTTGGTTACAAGAAGGAGACTGCTTTAAATTTATTAAGACGGTTTATGAAAATTGTTTTGTTTATTATTCGTGGTAAAACTGTTTTTCTTTATTATTTCTTTATCATCGAATTCGAGTTGGAACTGATAACTTCCAGTGGAAAATCGTGAACGTAATCTCGTTCCGTTTTATTTTCTGGTAGATTCTCAAGAATTTGCCTCCAAATAGTAAACAAGTCTCATTCATCTCTTTCTATGTTTCGTCATTCAAATGAAACTGCCAATGATTTTATGATAGATAGATGGATTTAATAGAGGCCAAACCAAATCAGTTTATATTTCAAATTTTATTTGGTAAACGGTCTTATGATATGCACTTTTCAATTATTGGTAGATACATTTATTTGGCAAATTGCACTTTTCATTGGAATTTTCAGCAAAATTAAGGACTTCCAACCATTTGCACACTCTCTCTGTTTTCTCCAGTTATTGTTTCCGGTTGGTAATTTGTTGCGTCGACCACATAGTTTTCGTTATAAAAATGTATATTTGAGTTGAATGTTTTCACTTTTTGGCAGTATTTATATACAACATCAATGTTGCACAATTCCACAGACACTCTTTGAATAATAAAAGTGTTCCTGCTTTGTCCTACATTAACTGTTCTATTAGTAACTTATTTACGACATGTTGATGTCTTATTTTGATGTTTGTTATTTAATCGGTGTTCATCTGAAATACACTTTTATACCATTTTCGACTATCGGCAGCATTTTTCATATGATTTGAACTTTCGATTTTACATATTTCAATGACTTGAAAAAAATTACTATAATAATAATATAATTCATGAGTAAAAATTACCGTTTCCTTTGATTTGTTTTTACTCAATCATCTTTCGGCGATTTTTTTTATTTGTTAGGAAATAATATGAAGAATAATTTATTGTTTTTTCTTTGTCTTGCTCTGGTTTTTGATTCAGTTGATTGAATGAACTTAATAAATGTGGATTTGTATTTGACGAATGTAGTTTGGCATGCTGTATGTCATGAAATCGTATCGCACGATCACCAACAATCAAATTAAACGATAATCCAACCAACAACATTCATTTAATTTGAATGTTGAATGTTATTGTATGAAAAATACACACTTTTAAAATATTTCGTGGATTCCATTCGAAAAATGTGAAATTAGTCTTTGTTTACTACAATAAAACAAATATAACAACAACAATAACAAAATTGAGCGAGCGCGTGATTTCAAAAGTCACATCCGATCTATTTGACATAGCGTCGTTAACTGACTGTAACATTGATTCATAATTTTCTATTTTCCCATTTTTAGTTACGCGCGCATGTATATATATTAAAAATATATAAAGTCATATAGCATGGTATTCAATGTTTGTTATGTATTATGTACCCGTTCTCCGGTTTGTTTTTTTGTGTATGCAGCGTGTGTATTGTTGTCGGCTGTTTATAATAATGCCCGCTCCTCATTCTTTTGCTCCTTCAAATTCGTGCTCATAATGAAATGTTGACGATGCGAGTGTGTGGCGAGGAACGTGCTATTCTCTTCATATATCCATTCAGTGATTCAGGCGGCCGTCCGATATAGGGTCCGGCACAGTTTAGCTTCTTTTTCAATCATTTCATTGTTTTACCTTTATCATTATTTATTATGATTATTATTTTGAGTGTTATTCTTTTCATTTTGTGATTTTTGCATATCTTTAACTTTTCGAAAAAAAAACAATCACAAAATAATACAAAATGGTTGAGCTTCTCTCCTATTTCAATACTGTTCTCATACTCAAATATATCCATTGTTAGTCACTTCTCGGCATTTTGGAGCTAATGGGCCTAATCAACCAATGCACACATACTGCAGTTGAACAACATTCCGACGAGAAACGTAAAACTGTCCTGACGACTATGAAGACTATGAACAGAACTCATTTCAGTTGACTCAATTAAAATATTCGACTTTGTACTGCATCTTTGTAATGTATTTCATTTACACAACATGCCGATGATAAATAAATCAAATTTAAAAAAAGACACACACACACACACACACACACACACACAGTGCACAGTGCACGAACCATGCACAATGAACACTGAACACCCTCTGATTATCTGATGTCATGATGATGACCACTACACACCACATACAAACAAATAAATACATAAATTAAAATGATGCATAAAAACGCATGCACATCACAAGCAACCCATAATGAAACAAGAAAATAAAAACAACAAAAACATAAGATCACAGAAGATATGCACATTATAATGAATAAACTATTAATGAAATCGAATTTTTTAAAATATTGGTGTTCCGCGATTCTTTTTTGTATGATAATTCAGAGCGGTCAAGAAAAAAATTCTAAAGTTGAGGTATGAAATTTTTCGACTACTCTTTGGTCATTGTAAGTGTAATTGAGGAGAATGTAAATGCACACCATGTATAATGTATATGGTATTTCAATAATATATTCACTGTCGGAAAAAGGACAGCATCCAAATAGTGGCCGAAATAATAATAATTCATTCCAAACAGTCAGCAACACTTTCTTCATTTCTACATTACATTTTAACGCATGCACCGAATAAAAAATATTTGTTTGTAATAATTAAGAATGAACACATGGTAGTAATCGCAAAAAATGACGAGAAAAAGTAAAATAAAAGGAAACTTTAATTTTTCTTGAATCAGCGCTAAAGTGTGGACTCATGTAATATGCAAATAAAAATCACATAAAAAATTTATACTTGAATGCCTTTAGCTCCTTACTTCAGTGGCGTAGCCAGAGGAGGGGGAGGAGGAAGAGGGGCGTTCGTTTCAAACTTCCTCCGAAAGGGATATTCAGAATGCACTTTTTCAAAAAAACTGAATTATTTCTTTGAATTCGCCGATAGAATTCATAAACTTTTCGGTATTATATTCTGAGTTCAAATTCAACGTTTTTTCCCCAAATAAACGTGCGTTTCAGGCAAAAGTGGTTGATGCGTAGGAGCACAGAACACTAAGACAAAGTTCCATGAAGTAATAATTACTGCTGATATTTTATCCAACAAAAAACTGTTTCGACATTATCTTGGAAATAAACAATCAAGTTAACCGATTAATGTTATCCTAGAACAGTTTTCATTCCATTTGTTGAGCATTTAATTGAAAACAAGAAGGAAAATTTCTCAAAACAATAACAAATATTATCTATAGATTTGTAAAAATTCAAAACATCATCGCAAAAATCAATGAAATGGAAGTCCATAAAACATGTGATGTGATGCTATGGAAACAAACATGTCTTAAGTTTGAATGACAAACGTCGTACTTTTATTAATGCATCACATTTATAAGGTGAAGTGATGTTTCAAAAGTATAAACTTTTTTCAAAATTGGCGCTGACTCTTGCTCGAAATAGAACTCTTTAGGGAGCGTCTAGTGCAGTTTTTCTACTTCAAAACACATGAAAACATATACGAAAAATTCAACAGAAAAAACTAGATTAAACGGTCTGGCACATCGAGATGTTCCATTGAAAATCGATCAATGTTTCATGCTGTACTTTAATAAACCCGTTGAAAAATCGTTTTCATTCAAATTATCGGTAGTTTCACTCAAAAAAACCCGAAGAATTGAACTTAAAAATTGTATTTATGAATTATTATTTAAACAAAAACATATGGATAACAATGATAATTCTTTCCCAAAATGTTTTTTTTTATTTGTTTTTTTTTTTCAAAAACCCACCCCGAATTTTTTTTCTGGCTATGCCACTGCTTAACTTGCATTCGAATTCGATTCGTGTATGTTTATTGTTCACTCATACCTTTCTTACTGGTTTTCTTTTGCTGTTTTCCATTTTTTACTTGTTGTTCGCTCTTTAATTCTTCACAGCGAAAAATATTGGAAATCATTTGGTTACACAGGCTCGTAGTAGAACGGTAAATTGGTATTTGTCAATAAACTTGCCAAAATGTAACTAAAAATTTGACAGTTGATGAATATTTAAATCAACAAATTATGAATTACTTCAAATGAATCGAGTATAGTTGCTTCGATGAAAGCAATGTTAATAGCGAAAAAAAACTAAATATTCATCGACTGTCACATTTTTAGTTACATTTCGGCAAGTTTATTGACAAACTCCAATTAACCGCTCTACTACGAGCCTGTGTAACTAAATACTTTTCAATATTTTTTGCTGTGTTTCATTCGACCATTTCCAACACTTTCATTTTTCATTGAGCATGAGCCAAATCATGAATTTTGAAGCCTCGTATGACATGCTCATTATGACACCAGAGTATTTTCATACATTTTCTAATAGAACATTGCTTCACTATTAATTTTTTCACTATTTATGATGATATGCGTTGCTGTTACAGTTCCAAAATTTAATATAACCAGCGTACTGTATGCTCCTAATTCTTGAACCAGTAAACGTTGCACAATGTAGATTATTTGTACATACAATCTGATGCCACATTTTTATGCGCGCAAATATGTAGAGAATTCAGAGAATACAATCTTTGTTACCATGGATAACTCTTTAAGTGTGATCGAGTTGAGACACAATATGCGTCACTAACGGTGTCAATCATTCGATTGCCCAATGAGATTACGTTTTCGTTTATCTAAAGTTTTATGTATGTTAAGGATTAATGTTGACTCGAACTTATGAAAACGGATGACTATTTTGCGGTCAGTGGTCAGTGAAATAAAAATGAATTTTTTCATTGTTGATTTTATAATGGAAGATGAATTTTTTTCTAAATTCGTATTACTCCCGAGAGTATTTGACAATAACAATTGCCGAGACCCTTCTGAATATTTAGCTGAAAATCAAGTTTTATGCTCGCCCAAGTGACAATTCACTGACCATAGATTATTTTATTTCATTGTATTGTTCGGTTTGCTATCTTCAAAGATGCTGCTGTTGAAAATAATAATAATATGTACAATTAAATCCAATTATTATAATATCTGATGTAGTTTTAGCCAAAAATCAACATGAAAAAAAACTGTCACGATCAAAAATTTTGAATACATTTATATTGTTTTTATATATTTTATATTGTACATTGTATATGAGTGTTATCTATGAACCTTTGTCATATATACATATCGTGATATTCATAACTTTTGCGATGATTCTCAAATAATAATTTTAATTTGATATTATTACGGTGACGATAGCCAACGGATTAATGGACTATTCGCAAAGATTTTTGGGTTGATTTAAAAATTGTATACATGCCAATTTCCATTAAAGTGATTGTGAAGGGTTCGAATAAAATTAAACGTGCGCTATTTGCTTTTATCGTCACATGAAACATAAGCATAAGTACATTTGTATTTATTTATTGGAACCCCTTTCTCGGCACATGCAATGAATGTTTGGCCATATGGCATAAGGCATAAGGCATAAGGCATTGAGCATTGTTATTTGTAAAAAAACAAAAATCAAGCCTCATCTTTATCTTGAATCAGTGCGATATCTTTTGGTTTGAAATCTTGTTGGATACATTTTACGATTTTTCAACTCCTCAACATGATCAATTTATTCTTATAAATTTAGCATATGTTTATGGCCGAAGATAAATGAAGTTATTCCCAAAAATAGATATGAATGTATGGATTTATCATATTCAAATTGTTTTGTTTGTGTTACAATTCAGTTTGATATTCATTTTATGATCTTGTGTTTAGATAGATGACTTCTAATGCTAGAATTCGGTTCAATTACAATCGATAGCTTTTGAATAGGGAAATTTGTAATCATAACACCGTTTCCTATTGTTTATAAGGAATATGATAATGTACAGAAAATGCAAACCTTCCACTATTAACAGTTTGAATTTATAACCAATTTGATTTGATGATATACAAGCATATTCACCGATCTACTACACATTGGATATGTGAATGAGACTTATCCGAACAACGAACAGCTTATGAAAGTACATGAAAACGGTCGAGAATAATCAATATTCTATATTTTCACTTCAATCTTTAATACTCAATATTTTAGGTTGCTATATGTTGCATGCAAAATTCAAAAAATCTCAAAAGCACTGGAAATGATCACAAATTTTATGAATGAAATTATATATGCCGAGCATCAAACATAAAATAAAGTGTAGCTATAAGATGTCACATAAATTTTGATCGTGCGGAATAATATATGCACCCCGAAATTGAGTGTTGACTTTATGTATAGTGTATTGTACTAATAAACAATTAGAATTTTCCTCAACAACTATTGCTAATAATAATGATAGATATGACATGTGGAGCATGTTTGTATTATGTTCATATATAGAATAAGTTGTCAATCTGTTCATCATTTTGTTTTCAATGTTTCTCTTCCATTGTCATCAATTTACTGTACATTGTACAAATATTTTTTATTCCATTTGGACGATCATTTTTCTTCTTTTGACTATTATCGATTCGGAAGAATACCGATTTGTAGTATCTGTGTGCTGCTTTCAGTTGTCGACCGATAATAAAGATTAAATATTATAACAGGCGCACCCGAAGAAGGTCACGAATATTTGACCAGAAAAAACTGAATCAGAGCAAAAATGAGAATAAAATAAATACATCAATTTTTATTTGAAGAACTTTACATCAACAGATCAATAAGACATTTGTGAAATATTTCAATATGATTTGAATGGTGTTGAAGGCGGACAATCACAACTGCTCATGAAAGCTGTGAGCCGAAAATAGCAATAATAAGACAAGACCAACAGACAAGTGCGACGAATTAACGGTTGTTATGATGGAATTCCTTTTTCATTTGCTTATTATCATTTAAAGTTTATACAGACGAAGAGAGGTATACAAAATAGGAAAAATTCGAATTAAAAATTTTATTTGGGTCCAAATGTCGCTCGCGCTAATACCAATTTAGCTAAGTTTTTTTTTTCACTTTTGATTCGTGCCGTGGCTTATGCTGATTTCATAGTACTTTCTCTCTTTTGTCATCTCAATAAAACACACTCAAATTTCATTTTATGAATAATATGATGGTTATTCGGACCAGCGATATTTTCCCCTTTTTCAGCAGAATATAAGCCAACAACAAGTGATCGCCCGAATCGCCCTTCATTTCAACTCCCTTTAAGTACACAAAAGCGTTCTATTTAATAATATTTTATGTTAATTTCCGATTTATTACAATTCCATAAAATTTCTTTGTTGATAATAAATCACAATAAATTATAAATTCCAAATTCTTCATCTCAGTTCCAACGGGTCTCTTCCTCTTTTTGTCTCTTTCCTTGCAGCGGTTTTTGTTTTTTGTTTTTTTTTTTTTTTTTTGTCATGCATCGGTGTGTATGTGTGACGACATTTGGAGATTTGTCTTCCTATTATTCTATCACGTTCGTCATCATAATTGATACGTTTTGCCGCATCTTTTCGAGTGGGAGGATGGAGCACAAAGTAGAGAGAGCATTAGAATAAGTACCTATCTTTTTGGAAAAACCTTTTGTGCCCGCTGTCGCCTGAACATAATTATAATTACCTCAAGCCTTTAACATGCTTTGTCTCATTTATATGTAAATGAGCTTAAATTCATGTAATTATTGCTTCGCATTCGTTCCTCTGTCCCGCTTTTTCTCTCCCTCTCTCCCTCTCTCCCTCCCTCACCTAACATGTTGTTTTTGATACCGAATATATATATATTGGTTCCAAATTTTTGATGGTCTGTCCTGCCCTGCCTTGATACATATCGTCCATGTGATGTTTGTTGCAACACCATGGTGAGCGAAATAGAAAGTATTATGTCTTCGGTTATTGTATAAAGAAGAACTAGCTAATAAATAGCTTTTAAGACAAAAAAAACTTTTTAGCCACCCAAGCAATACAATATATGCATGTATACCATTCACTTCGGTGTATCTTAGGATTTGAGTGTTTTGCTAGTTTATTGGTTTTGCCATCAAATACAAATACTTTATACTTTTCTTATGCATTAAATCATGCAAATTCATTATTATATTGTAAAATGAAAATGATGGAGAAAAGGAGGAAATGATGGCATTCGGGGTTCCACTTCCACGACTTATCTAAAAGTTTTCTATTTGACGTAAATTAGAGGAGGAGGTAAAACAAAATATTTTTGGACTTTATGTACGTATTCCGTAAAATCAATGAATGAATACATAATGAATATTTCCATAGTTAGATGTTCTCTACCATGGTAGGACATATGCATCGTCTTCTATTATTTTCGACAAACATGAAACTTAATCATTTATCAAACATGAATATGAACTCCTCAAGCTGATATGGACAAGCCATTAATATTTACATCCCATCATAATTTCATGTCAAACTTTGCAATCTAATCAATTGCATTTTGAAAGTTTGCCGAAAAAAAAATTTAATTTATCTTGAATTACAGTTGAATTCGTCACCATGTATATTCTATGTTGTTTATTTGTGGCAAGAGTATTTCATACAATATTATTATTATGTTCTTTTGGCACAAATAAACCACATTACTTTAACGTGTTTAATGTGAGCTTGATTTATTCTTATTTTATTTTACTCAGCATCATATTTTTTTCGAATTATGATTGGAATTCTTCTAGAAATTTAATTGAAAGAACATTCCAAGCTCACAACTTTTTGCCTAGTGGATCGAGCTAAAATTCTAGATCTTCATGCATACTGTATATGAGAGAGGAAAATAACAAAAATTCACAAGATCCGAAAATTCGATAAAATTGCTCCGGAAGATCCGAAAAATGATTTCAGAGGGTCCCAAAATCGATTTTTTCACAAGATTCCAGAAAATCTGAAGAAGAAAGTGAAGAAAATCAATAGACTAAAATGCTTTGTTTTTTTATTTGATCAAATATATCAAATCAAATGAAAATTACATAAAAAATGTTTAATTGAAATGAAAACGAATGCACCGATACCGAAAAATTCCTTTGAAATAAGA
This sequence comes from Mayetiola destructor, assembly GCA_000149185.1. NCBI lineage: Eukaryota > Metazoa > Arthropoda > Insecta > Diptera > Cecidomyiidae > Mayetiola > Mayetiola destructor. The sequence continues at coordinate 142,287 of GL501443.1, forward strand.
AGTAGCGTAACCAACGCTGTAGGTTTTGTTTGCTTATTTCATGTCGATTTGCGTCAATATATTTCTAAGAATTTATGACAAACAAAAATGATCTCATAAAATTTGTTTCTGGATTCCTAGGATACAGATTTTCGATTCAGAGTAGCATTTATTTGTTTAGAAGATTTGGCAACCGGCAGAAGATCCAGTTATTTTACTCTCTGCATAGTGACATTGCATTGATTTACCTACTACTTTTGAATGTGTTGATAAAGCAACGAATGTAGGTCCATGTAATTTTATGTGCTATACACATGTTCATAGGAAGACTGAACAGTACTAGTGCATATAACGCCTATACAATATAAGTTATTACTTTACTAACACATTTAAAAGAAGTAAGTAAATCAATGCAATTGCAACTATGATGACAATAATTTCCGAATTAAATTTTTCACAGTATAGATTCATATTTCAGTTAAAATAAATAGTCTTGAAATTCGTTAAAAGTGGATATGGTCAAAGTTTGCTGCTTCATCCCCGTCTGGTGCATCAGTTAATTCGATACGACCAATTCTGTATTGCTATAAAAAGCCTTATTTCTGAGAAAAGTTAAAAAAATTTGGTCGAATTTGAAAAATTGATTTTTAAAAGAGTGTGATTTTGAATTGAATAGTAGAAACTTGAAAAATGTATTCATTGTTCAGTAGCAGCAATTGCTAATAATTTGATCAGCTTGTGATGATGAAATGATATTCAAAAAATCCAATGTACTATATTATGATAAGAGATGAGAATAGGTCATGCAAAGATAAGACTTTTCTAATTTTAATACATATAAACTTTTATAGAATCGAATGTTAAAATGCACCAGAATTAGATTCTTTACTCCCAGAATATTGAGGCAAATAAATAAGGCATTCTTGAATGAGATTACTAAATTTTGGTGAATAATATGCACGAAAAAAGAACTGAAAATACAATCAAGTCTTGAAACGTATGTGAAAAACGGCATGCGTTTGCAAACTTAAATCATTATGAATATACATTCGCTGCAGGCTTTATTCTCTCTCCGTTTATACGAATATACTAAATAATAATCAAAAGGTGTTCCCAATCTTGTCCGACATTCGATCAATTAATTCGAGGCCCATTGTTTTTTCACTGGAATATTAGCTTTTGATTATAAATTATAAGTAATCACAAAAGAGATTTATGTTTGCACCACTCAACTCTTCATACTTGTAATTTTCAAATCATTCTTTTTTCTTGTTTCTTTTCCGTTCATTCATTTTTTGGAATTCAAACTGCTGGGCCGGATAAGACACACGACACAAGGAAATTTAATAATGAGATTTGAGGTTGCATCGCTGTTCTCAGGGGGCTCATAAAAACTGGTATTCAGAAGAAATAGTTTTACACGAAGAATGCTAAAGCAGAACGCCGCCCTGGATTCCAACTTATTGGATGTTAAACGCTAAATGCAGATTTAATTTTCTCATTTAAATGCGAAACGGCCATGGATGATATGAAAACGTTGATTAAGATTCGCATTATTGTTGAAATGATTCATATAATAATGTTGCTTATTTGGAACGTTTCCGAAACCATTTTTATTTTTCGATTTTTTTTTTTCCTTACCAAGCGAATGAAAGAAAAAAATGGGAAATGAATTGTTCAAATTACAATATTAATCAAAAATTATGCTTGATGAAAAAGAACATTTAAGACATGATTCAACCATATAATCACATCTGCAAAATATGTTTGCTTCGAAATTAGTCACATATAACAATGAGTAGAAATTTGATGACCCCCCGAAAGAATTCTGAAACTATTCCCTAAAATGTGAAAATTTAGAATATGGTTCAGGACTCTGCAAAAAGGTCATCAAATTTTGTTTCCGGGAATCCCGTCCCAGCCATCCATTTTTTCCAAAAAATAGTGTTTTTATTAGATACTAGCCGGCCTCCGCTGCGCTCCGGCACGCTCGCTTCGCTCACTCGTCTAGATATTTCCTTCATTGATAAAATCTTTTAATGTATTGGGGCTGAGAACTCTAGAAGTTGGAAAATAATGGCCGATGAATAGGAAATATGGAAGGAAAAGACAAAACATAAAGAGAAAATAGTGCATAGAATCGAAAAATTGGAGAAATAGAAAGAAAATAATGCATAGAAGCATCGGATAAATTTCCATGAATCTCCAAAAAATCCGCAAATTTCCGAAAAATTAACAAATTTTCAAAAAAGAAATCACAAAAATTTGGAGACCCATGAATTTCCAACAAAAAAGCAATGCCGGTTTCTGCCTTTTTTTAAAACCGCATAGAAACTAGCGCCATCTATCCAATGCTATTCTTATGGAGTTGTCAAAAAAAGGCGAAATTTTATATAAGCCTCCGGCATTGCTCTTTACACGTTTTGGAAATTTGTGGATTATTTTGAAAGGTTATGGATTTCCAAATTTTTGTGCTTTTTTTGG
>GL501444.1:27651-40537 GCA_000149185.1 Mayetiola destructor
CTGGGCGAGATAGACCTATAAAAAGTTATAGAAAAATGTTCAGCATCGAAAAATAAAGGAACCTGTTCATTGAAACTATCTTGATTAGATTAATTATTTTCAAGTTTTACAAGTTATGTAGCTACTTTTGTATTCAGAAAATGGTCCAAATTTACCCTCCGTTAAATTAAAGAAGAATTCACAAAACTCTTTCCTGACCTGGTAGATAATGTCTATAGAGCTCAAAATGTTCGTAATTGATGCCTCCATCACATCAATTAATAATATTGAATGGAATCAGCCATTATCTGAATGACAGGGTGTCCCAAAGTTGATAAATGTGGATAAAATTGTATTTTTTGGCCTTACACCGTGTAACAGAACCCGACCTGTCAAAACAGCCACATATACAGCATTGTAGAGGGGGAGGGGGCCAAACCTAGCTCAATGGCACTTCTCGTTTGTCATTTCAAGCTCAAACGAAAATTTACGGGCCATGTAAATAAAACTTCGAAAAGTAATGTTAGCCTAGAAGGGGTCAACGGGGCTAGCCCCACACCTTCACCCCAAAAAATGGGATCAAAGTGAAGAATGGGCCGGGAGGGGTGAAGGAGGGATCGGATCAAAAAGTCCTAGAACAAAAATGGCTAAATTGGTCATGGATTCAAAAACGGCCGAATCGGAGATTTGTAGATTTCTCTGATCGTGCTGGAAATTTTAGGGGATTCTTTTGGGTTTCAACCTCCTACAATGATACTATGCCGTCATTGAAATTCCGCAAAAATGCATATGAGCATCACCCTAGTGTATACGGTCGATAAAGTACTTACTTGAAACAATTGTCCTTCCGAGCCGAAAACGTGTTCAGTGCATAATTGGAGATGGATCGTTTTGTAACTAGAAAAAGAAAGCCATATGACACTGGCGAAGATGAATGAAGTAGTGCGTCGGCTGTTGAGAAGCGCCCAGTGACAAAATCTCAACAGTTGCCAGAAAATATTGAGCAAGAAAACCGAAAGCAAGCAAATCGGAAATTTCATGATGAATGGGAAAATCTGTATTTTGTTTCGGAATACAAAACTAAGATTATTTGCTTTTTATGTAAAAACGATTTTGGACAATTCAAGAAATACGCATTCGATCGCAGCAAACCTTGCTCAAAAGGATTGGAATTTGATATTTCATTGATTAATGAAGAAAATCGTTTGCCAAGTGAAATATGTGGTGAGCTATTGAAGCGGCTTCTTTCTGATTGTAATTTCATGGTACTCAAAAGTATTGTTCCAAAATTCCTCTGCATGTTCGGCTCCACATATGTTTGCGAAATTACATTTTCGAGGCAAATATGCATAAACTAGCCGAACTAATGGAATTTCATCCATCCCATTAATCCTCTATAAACTATAAACATCGAATCAAGAAACATATTAGTACATTGTTACAGTGAGGGAAAAAAGGTTGGCACTTTCTGTCTTTGGCCGATTTGTAACATGCCAAATCCAAATAACTCATTTTGGTTAATTAATATTAATTTACTAGAGTTGAAAATGCAATGTCACTGCCGAACCATACATTTATGTTCGAGTTTTTGGTTATACGGAATTTTTCTTTCAAGCGGCCATTTTGGCCGAAGTCATTTGATCAAAATTTGGACGATACATCAAGTTATAGGGCAATTTTCGGTCAACAAACGATTGATTCTCATTGCAGAGTGAAAAATGAAAATGAATCAGTTGCTGGACAATAAACAGCGCAAACTACGGAAAAATTTATCATAAACCAACTGAAATAACCAAATATTGGACAGACTGAGTTAGAAGATGGACATTTTATGGCTCTAAATGGCAATTTTCACCTCATTCTTTGTTTAATTATATTGAGAAGGACCCTACTCAAAGAATTATGTTGGCTTGAATCATGAAAAAAATCCGACAATATTGTTAATCATCAAATTTAGCTCGAGAGGCGAGGTCCACCCGTAAAACAAGTGATTTTACTTGTCCAAGGAGCGCCATCTTAATTTTATGGGACTTAAATTGTTGAGATTGATCACCCTGATGATGAATAGAAGGAACTATGTTATATAAAGAACGATTTATGTGATGAATATAGTTAAAAAGTCAAGTGCGGCTAACCGTATTTCCCACTTTCCTCCAGCAAGAAACCAAAAAAAAATCGAAAAAATCGGAGGATATAATTTTTTTCAAAAAAAATTCCATGCAGTGTTGTCACAAATAGTCTCTGTTAAAAATACAATAAAACAAGAATTCAAATAAATCATTGAAATAAAAGTGGCCCACGATGCCATTTGAAAGCCACATTTGTGGCCCAGAGGGAAACAAGTTTGGAAAGGCCTGCCGTATATGCTTTATTCTTTATTCGATATTAAGTAAATTAATTGGCTGAATTATTATGCTTGGTGCGAGCAGTGATATTTTAAATGTCAAATTTGATTCCATTTTCGGATGTTATTATTGTTATTAAGTTCTATTTATAATTTTTTCAATTTTGAAATTGATAAAATAAATTTCGTCCTCAATAGTTGGTCTGTATTTAGTTCAACGGATAAAAATCGGCATATTGACTCCTCTTCCACATTAAGCCATAAAAATAAACCAATTAAGTTTTAATTTAAAAAAATTGTTTATTGGCAGATTCATTTAATTACTTGTATATCATTTTTGATCGTTGAGAAACAATTTATGTATATGAATCTAGAAATTGCTTTAAAATCAAGAAAACTTTAACATTTTTGGCACTAGCGTTACATATTTTTAATCGAAAAGAACTCTTTCCGACTTAATTTCTATTCCGATTGCTAACATGAAATTCCAATTGTACATTACATTTGTAAATTGATTGCAATACATATTTGTATTCAAAAATATATTTATTTGCCGGAAAATGGGAAGAAAAATAAAAAATAAAGGAAGAAACGATCGTAAGCACTGGAATATAGTTATGTTTTATAGTTTGCTGTAAATAGCGTTCCAGATATGAAACGTTTCAGAATTCGTCGTGCCTTGTGAGTGCCTCCCCAAAGTCAGTGGCTTGTGAACCGACGAACAAATCATATTTATCTAAAATTTCATCTTTGGTCAATTTACTATCGGCATCGGTATCAGCCTCATAAATTAAATGTCTAGCTTCAGCTTCTGAATGATCAAAATCAGGTGGAATGATCCAGTCGCGCACTTCATCATTGTTCATGTAACCATCATGATCCTTATCACGGAAATTTGTAAATGTTTCACGTTCGTTTTTTACCCATTCAGGCTCCTCTTCTTCGTTTTCGGCTCCACGAAACATATCACCAATGTATTCATTTTCAGACACTTTGCCATCACGATCCTTATCGATATCATCTAACGTTTCAGCGACAACAATATCACGCATATGGGATGATTCTTCTGGATGCAGAAAATCAATGAATTCTTCACGTGATAAATTATCATCGCCATCACGATCGGCAACACTCCAACGACGACGGTCACGTGATAACATTGCCTTATATGAAAATCCTTGATCGTCTTTTTCCAAGTCTTGTGGATCCATATCATCCATAAATCCATATACCCCTTTTCTATAAGTCTGCGAACAAAACAATTCCATTTAATAATTATTCAGCTATAAAAAATATAGGAGGAAAATATAAATAAGGTCAACACATTTTTCAGTTTTTCAGTTTTTCAGTTTTTCAGTTGCATTGGATTATCAATGGAATTTTATTTACAATACATATTTTAGATCGATTTAGAAATGAATGAAAATTTTTCGAATTGCATCAAAATAATAATAATAAAATTTGCTTCAATTGTTCCATTGCATAAACTTCAATTGCAAGGCTTGATAATCTTATCAAATTAGGCTCTGATTAAAATTATTACCGAATCATGTTAAGCTGTTTTTGCATTCGTTCGGTAAGTTCCTTTTGTACATTTTATTCGTTCCAATTGAAGGGGGAAAGAAATTTGGTATAGTATGGCAATGACTTATTCTCTATTATTATTGGTTCCTAATTTTTGTTCTCTCGTTTCGTTTAATTTTCATGCAGCACATACCAATAATTTTATAACTTAGTTGGTCGAGGTCCGATTGATCTGAAATTTCGGATTTAAGTAAGTTACTAATTAACTTATGAAATGCTATCAATTAGAAAGACCAAAAGTTTTTTTGGAATTTCCCAACCAAAAAATTTTTTTCAATTTTTTTTCTGATTTTTTATCTATTTTTTTCGGATTGATTGGACAGCAGAGCGTTTTTTTGTAACACTTTAGAACTTTTTACGATCTATGGTGCATATTTTATTTAATTTGTACATAATAATAACATGCAAATGTCTAGAAGGTTGTTCGTTTATACTGATTTCCCTATTTTTTATGAAAAACATAATCGTTTCTCTATGTACTGTATATCCGCCTGAGTGTAAACTCAAAGGCTTTTCGTAATATTATTGAATAGTCGACGACCCCACCAAGACTCTAAATCAAATGCCCCGAAATCATGGAGCTCTGGACTTGGTGGATCATTATGATAAATGATGGCTTTTCGATTTATACGTAAATGATTCGCTCCACCATTGGCTGATCCTTCACTGGATGCATGTGCTTGATTTTCTGTGGAATTTTCATTTTCGTCGGATAATAAGTTCCATGAATCACGGATGTAACGGATCAGATCTTCATATTGCGGACTCGGAATCGGTTGAACATCTGTGTCATCAAAAGTAATGCGAGAAGATTTATATGAACCATTTCGATTTGAATTGTTTGACCGATATTGTTGGAATATCGGCTTTGCTAAGCTAATATCAAACTCTTTTGCATCACAATTTTCTATGTTTTTGGTTGACGTTTCACTTGCATTCCGTTTTTTTGATTTTGTTGTTGTAGATGCAATATTGCGAAACGACTCGATCTTTTCAAAATTTTGTGATAAGCCTGATCGTGTTTTTGCTACCAATCGACTGGGGCCTTGATTGACGGTATACATTATTTAAATTATTCAATAAAGTTCAATGTTCACTGTTATGTTAGATTCGATAGATTTTCGAAGTGGATCGAATCAAATCGATTTTCATGTTTATAATCAAATAAATTGTTCACTTGAAGCAATAAATCCACGCTCAATATTCATAATTTACAGAAAAATACTTCAGTTAAAATCAATAGCCACAGAATAAATGGATGGCCAAATGCTTGAACAATTTAGGATCAAGTCCGCAATCAAAATCTTTGATTATATAATAATTTTATTCGATCGTTTTATTTATTTCAAAGTCCAGTACGTTCGCAATATTCGATGAATGATCATCGACTCAATTGTATAAAGTGCCAATTGAAATCATATTCACAAATCAAAAACTAAATCTCATCGAACACAACAAACGCTTAAATATTGCTCGAATGAAGTGATTTCACAATTTTTTGATTTGTTTCGTTCCACTTTTGTGTGATTTTGACATATAATTCGGTGAACTTTTCTCATCGCGTTAAGACTAAGATTGACTTGACAATGATTTGCCTCCTAACTCGAATACATAAGAACAACACAGATATATGTCGTCATATAATGTGGTAACAGAATAAAGACCAACACAGCGCTAAAATAAACTGACAAAAAGCAAACAGTCTTAACCATATAATAACCCGACGACACTAAACAACAACCACATATATGTCTATAGACATTGAATATGTCTTGGCAATATGATATAGAGAGTTTGAAATTCAAATAAAGAGAACATTCAGTGGGTGGCCTTATTTTATTTATTTTGTAGTTTGTTTCACTGTGTGACCGATGACGGTTATGATATGCTGGTCGGATACGAAGTATCAAAAACCACATGACAGTATTCAAAAATACACTTAAATATTGAACATCAATGTGTAATGTGACGTATTTATATAGGTCGAAAATATAGCCCTATGAAGTATATAGGGCCCATGTTTGAAGTTGATCCAAGATCGATTAAACGTAGCGCATTAATCGAATTTCTTAACATTATACGAATGCAAATCGAAACACGTAAATCATTCGAAATGATCAACATTATCAATCAAATAAAAAAAAAAAATCGTGAACTATTTATCAAGTTTCATTCAAATTTAGTTTGAACCGGAAATAAAGTCGCCTTACATGTAAACATGTAATTTGTAATTTCGAATTTACGATTTAATGTCAATGTGCATGTGCCCATTGCTTATGCAAAAAAGGATCTTCAAAATCTTAAATAAAAATAAATGAATAATTTCAACTTACGTCCCAATGAATACGTTCGGAATTATCGGAGTTGTGAGTTTTCCATTGGCGATTAACATCGTCTTCAATATAACGACGCTGTGTAAATGTTATCCAATTTTTTAATTCTGACATGTCGACGAACCCATCTTTGTTTTCATCAATCTTTCCAACGATTATCCTTAAGAGATAATTACATATGAGAAATCATTTGATCTTAGCTATTGGCTTGATAATGTTGTATATAATGTTTCAATTGATGATAAAACTGAATGCGATATGCACATTGCACATGTTATATGCATAATTTTTATAAATTTTTAGTTGCATATCATGTCGATTAATATGGAATGCGTTGGCGAAATTTTATTCTATGTGCCGTCAATTCAAATTAGCCCAATTCTAACATCGTCGAGATATTCTGCCGTTGAATTTAGTTGATTTGGGCTAATTTCGAATGGTGTCAAAGATATACTTAAATGTTCGTTTTGATAATGGAATAAATTGATAATATAATAAAAAATCACCGGAACTTGTGATTCATGATCAGGTTTGAAGATGTTAAATTTGTGAATTGTGTTTTTATCTTCTAGCTTTTGCAACTTTATTTGATTTAAATGAATGGAACTCACCCCAATCTTCGTCTGCTTTCCTCTGGTGGCAATTGATCGAATGTTTTAGCTTGGTCCTCACCTAAGAATTGATCATGATCGTATTTGTTGTCATGATTCGGATTTTGTAAGTGATTTGCATGCGCTAAATGATCGATGTTATGGTGTTGATTGGTTTCGTCTGCTTTTGGTATGGCCGTTAAATCAACCGTATTTATTAATAATAAAAGGCCACAGAAAATAGCTCCATAAATATTCATAGCGAAAGAAAATTTCCAATGAAATCACAAATCAAAACAAATTTTATTGCAATTCACAAAACTTTCGGCTGAAATTTAAAAAGCAAAAAGAAATCAGTACAACTTATCAGTCGGAAAAAAAGAGAATGAATGGTGCTGTAAGAGCGGACCGAAATATGAATGAAGATTGAAAACGAAGGAAACTTGGAACGACAAAAATGATTTTGAAAATGAAAAGACAAAAAAAAAAAAACAAAAACAAAAAAAAACGACACAACAGCTCAAAGCAATCAGTTTGAATGTTGATAAGTTTATGTTGACACTAAAATAATTGGCTATGTTGCTTAGTAAGTTTGTTGGAATTTTATACACACAGCAGAAACAAGAGCCGATTGAAATAGGAACAACTGACCACTTTTCGGAAACGAAACCGTCATAATATAAACGGATCTAATTCACATGTATGCTCATATTGGTCCATACATTGAAATAATGAGCAATGCATAAACTTGGCATGTACTTATTGGTAAGCATTGTACATATATTTATTCTCATTTTTGATGCGTAAATTCAAGAGGCATGTTTTCCACTGAACCGTAAAAAAGAAACATGAAAAGCATTCAGTGCTCAGAAAATGATACACTTGATATCAATAGCATGCTGCTGCGTTCCCTGACATGCTTTCTATTTTAGCTCGCATCAGCGGCAAATAATCTTACGTCGGTTTTTTGGTTTGTATTCTCTGTTTATTTCATTGGAGCATATGCTTTTCCAACAAGTATAATCTAGAAACATATATCCCAATATCCTACCGTTCTTCCGAACATTTGCATCAGTTTCAATATTTTACATTTAATTTTTTAGACACGCAAAAGATAACGGCCTACGTTATAATATAATTTATCAAATAAAAATTCAGCTAATAGATTTCTAATTCTATTATTCTACGAGTGTGTTCCAGAAATATCCTTTCAAGACATTCATTCCTGAAGTTTGAAATCTGAATGAAATAATAATGAGATAAGTGAAATTTTGAATATGAATGGACTATAGAATTCTAATCAGAGCCACTATGCTTAATGCTTTGAGTTTAAAAAGAAAGAAATTCATACAGAACAGAATGTATTGGACACAATGAAACGCCGGTTGATTGACTTAATGTATGTGTAGTGTAAAATTCATTCAAAATTTTCAGTACATTTTCATGAATAAAGTTCACATTGTCGTTACAGAACACTTGATTTTATAACAATATTTTCACTGATAAATGTTTTAATTCAACAACTTACAAAATGCAATAAAATATAGGCAGAGATATGCTAAAGAAAGTCAATTAAATAAGAATAAAATTGCAGAAGAATATTTACCCGGAACTTGACTGAATATATTTTTTGTATTCAATGTTCAATGTGTGTCTGTGTGTGTGTGTAATTATGCATATGAACAGCGTAAACAAAATTACAAGTGAATTTTTTCTGTCACTTCAAGCCAAGGGCACGTTCAAGTCCATTCTATTCATGCTTCTGAAATGAAAATCTGCTGCTCAAATAAAAATAAAACTTTTAAAACTGCAACATTTTATATCGATAATATTTGTCATTAACTTTGTCAATTAGATACTGATTTTTTTTTTCGTATTATCAAAACCATACTAACATATTTCAGCGAAAACATAAAACAGAACGGCTGGAATGGGTCCGTTCAAATCAATTTGAAATGTCAAATTCATGCGACAGACGGGATATGAGGTAATGAACAAAAATAAGTTGCAAGCGCCATCACAAGAACATAATTGAAATCAATGATTGCCATTGACATAACCTCTCTTTTCGTTCTGCTTTATTATAGTTGACGGTATGTGTTGAATTTTTGTGCCCGGAAAAAAATCTAAATTTTCCTATTAAAACTTTTCTAAAATAGAAATTTATTATTGAAATTGTTAAACCAGAACTTTGTGTTGAATGATAAAATCGAATTTATAAGAAACTCAATGCTGTTTATGGGAAATTTTGCGACAATTTTTACTGTTGAAAAACTTTAGTTCCACTGAATATTGTATGTGATTGACACGTGGTTTACACTAAACACAGTGAAAGCAATTATTATTCTCGATACTCGAAATTATTCAATATTTGAATAAATTTTGCAGCATTGATTGCCATTGACGATTCCGAGAAAAAAAAACACATTTTTTTTAATTGAATCTAAATTGAAAACTGTTTTTTATTACAGGATAATATACCTGCAAAATGACAAATTCAAAGGGTTATCGTCGTGGTACACGAGACATGTTCTCGCGTCCATTCAAAAAGCATGGAGTTATTCCACTTTCAACATACATGAAAGTATACAAAATCGGTGATATCGTCGACATCAAGGTATTTTCTATACATTTTTATTATTATTCCGGCAAATTTAATTACAACCAATGGCTGGCTTCAATTGACAGAGACATCTTGGTCCAAAGACTTTGTCACATATTTGAGTCAATCATCTGAATAAATTCGAAAACATTGAATAACACGAAAAAGAGATTGTAATTCGAAATTTCTTTTTACTAAATAATAGGGTCATGGTGCCGTTCAAAAGGGTATGCCATACAAAGCCTACCACGGTAAAACTGGCCGAGTATATAACGTAACTCCACATGCTGTTGGAATAATCGTTAACAAACGTGTTCGCGGTAAAATTCTAGCAAAACGTATCAACGTTCGTATTGAACACATCAAACACTCAAAATGCCGTGAGGATTTCTTGCGTCGTGTTAAGGAAAACGAACGTTTATTGAAAGATGCCAAAGAAAAGGGTAAATGGGTTTCTTTGAAACGTCAGCCAAAACCACCACGTAACGCTGTTATCGTCAAGAACCCACCAACACCAATTGCATTGGCACCAATTCCATACGAATTCATTGCTTAAATGAAAGCTGGATATCGAACATTGATTTTGTACGCTAAATCAAGAACTCCGGAAATATAAGTGAAATATATGAAGAAAAAAAAAACACAGTGTTTTGATTATTTTATAAATGGCTGCAGTGAGAATTTGAAAAGTTATTTCAGATTCTCATCTCTTTTCGAAAAATATTCACATCTTCTATCTTATCATACGATACGGTATGAAAATTTGACTTTTCAATGTCACCTAGCTAAAAAAAACCAACAAATTTTTCGGATTTTCTTCGTTTTATTAATTTTTAAGTTTTTATGTAAACATTAATTGAGTCAGTACTTGTGCTATTCTTTAGAAAACTATTTAACAAAATCGTCCCCATAATGGATTATACTTCTGGATGCATAAAGCTTATGTCACAAAGCATCTCGTACTTTTTTTCGGGTTCGAACTATGCGTAGTTCTTAGTTAATAGTAACTAAATGAACATTAATTTCTCCTTTTGATTTAACTGAATAGAATCTAATGAAGCTTGATTTCTACCGGGAGCATCGGACTAATCTCTGTCGTTGTACGCCTTTTCTTGTTGTCGTCGAATAATTTATTGGCAGTGGACGACCGGCAACGAGATCTATTCCCTTTGATAGAGTCCATTCGACTTTGTCTCAAATAACATTTATGCGCTTCGCTTGTTCATTTGAATTCAATACCATCAAACTAATAAGAACTATAAAAGAAACGGCAAAATTGAAATGAAGACAAAAATTGTTTATTTCATCCCGCGCTTCTATGAACAAATCACAATATTCTTAGGAACATTAAACTGACTACAGTGAAATCGCTATAAAAGAATCGAATTTGTCGCGGTGATGTTGGTTCACAAATGAGGAATATCCCATTTACGGAAGATTAACCCTGCACCACAAATACACGTATTTACAGTTTTTAAACTATAGATGATTCAGGCAGCATTACAACATTTGTTGTATTAAATTTGTATTTCTCCATTTGGACTGTGGATACAAATTGATTTGAATTAATTAAAATAGACACAAATTAGACAGTTGATTTTGCTTACCTTCTAGCAGCTCTCGTTCTCTTTGTCTTTGTGCGTAATATTCTCTTTTTTGCGGTATGTGTTGTGGCTGATTTCCTCGATCCAAATTTGTTGCCATCGGTTTTTTCAAAGCAGCACAAAGACCTGTCATAAGAAATAATTGTCATATAAGTATCTTACCTTTGTAGAGAATATTACGTGCTGCGTTGATGTCACGATTCCAAATAAGTTTCTCATTTCCATTCTGATTCGTCAAATTCACATGATTAGTTTTAGCAATCATTCGATTTGTGATATTGAGCCGTTCATTCGAAAATTCTACTTCGTTCGCTATTACTCGATCGGGTTCTACTTGATATGGATGTTCTTGTGGGAAATAAATATGCGGATATGCTCAATTTCCTTTTTGAAGTATCCGAAGATTTCTCTTTGCAATTATTTTATCAATTTTATTGGATTGAATCTTCTTGCGGTGGCTGACAATTCGCATGTTGACATGTTCGTAAACATTAAGTACTTTTTTCTATTCAGTTCATGGAGTCCCCAATCAAAAAAATCATGGCAATATCCACACGTTTGCAATGTCATGTAATTATCAACTATGATGGAAACATCAACTTCTCTCTTCTTTTTCAAAATTTTTTATAATATTTTCGTGCCTGGACACCAGATATATTTCTTAATTGGCGCATTTTAAATCAACGATGGTTTATTTCCGACCGATTCATTTGTAACTTTGTTCATTGTTGTCTGTGCTTCAAAATATTTGTCCAATTCACTTCTTTTGTTGCGTAATATGCGATACCTTGAGACCTATACCTTCTTCGTAAAATTTCAATCGCCAAACTATGTAGTTCAACCAATGTTGTCTATTATTTGCTGATGGTGTTTCTTCATACAAATCTCGAACTGTTTGTGTTTGCTTCAAATTTGCCTGTCAATTCTTTTCGATTTTTCTCTCGCTTCCATTTTCCACATTGGCCATGGAATTTTTTGATGATACTTCGTAGTTTAATTCCTTGTTTTTATGTGGATAGCGTACAGCGCCGTACCTAGGGGGGTGCTCGAGGTTGCTAAGCAGCCTCCCAAAATTCCAAAGCAACCTCCCAAAATTTCAGCTATCAGTGGCATAGCGTGGTAGTGTTTTTTTGAGTTCCTTTTCTAATTCGCTTTAAATTTCATAAACGTATTTGCTATAAGCTATAATAATTGTTTCCCTTCCTTTCAGTCGAGCTCTATTGATTGGTACAAAAAATTAAAGAAAAAATTTCGAGAAAAAAAATTGTCTAGGGTCAAAATTTCTTTTTCCAAAAACTTTTCGGAAATATTTTCTTAACGCCATCCGAAGGAAAATCATCTGAAACGTGTAGATAACACCATTTCAAAAAATAGAAAAATGCTAAGCAAACGATTGAAATTGTATAGATGACCCTTTTTTCGTTCCTTTTGCTTGTTGAAACAATATTAAGCTCGACCAAAATGTTAAAAAAATACCTGATTGTCAATGCGAATGTGCCGTAATTTATGTGGGCTGTGAGGAATGATAACAAAATTTTTTGCATTGGAGAGCTCTTCATTTGTCTGGCATAAAATTTGATAGTCATTAATCGCCCATTGTATCTGGATAAAGACTGGAATTGTTTTGATCCAGTTTCCTCCATGGTTAATGAAATCACGAAAAAATCTTGGATGGGCGTTAATATGTTCATCGTTGATGTGCAATTCTTCCCAATACGGAATTTTGATGAATCGATTCGAGATTAGGTTGAACTGTTGCTCTCGTGTCATTCATATACTCTATCTTTAATGGTTTGTTCATTGTTCAGTGAAATTAGGAAGATTGTTGTTCGATGTATTGGCAATGACCT
>GL501444.1:46193-58088 GCA_000149185.1 Mayetiola destructor
ACCTGAAACCAACACTTGTTTCATCATTATGGATGGCGGAAAAGTAATAAAATACAAACGTATTCCAAAATCAGAAGAATTTTCGAAAAATTAATAACTAAAATTTTCGACCAAGGTCCAGTACAAGGGGACCAGGTGTGAAGGAGTGCCCTCAATTACTTCAGGAAGGAGAACAAGGCTATCTATAACTCTATAACGCTATGGCATCCATGAAATCGGTATGCAGCGATATATCTGAATTTTGCTTTCATAGCGAAAACACGAAAAATATTTAATGAAAAAATAGAATATTTTTATACATTGATCGAAAAATCGCAATACTTTGATGTGCCTTAGTGTGAGCTATAGAGATGGCGTTGTTGGAAATCGTTCGAAAAACTGACAATCAATCTTTCTATTCTATTCAATAGGTCCTGTACTCATATACAAAGAACTGAATTAAGTATGCATATATTTAAATACAATACAATACCCTTAAATCAAACAGCTGTTTTATATTCTTTACATCGAATGTCACACGAGGCTAGGGAACGCTGAGGAAATAATTTTGGAAGGGAAGCAACAGCAAAACATAACAAACGAAGCGATGAATCGGGCACGAATATTATCAATTTGAGCTTTAAAAATTAGTTGAAATTATGTGAAATTATGTGCCACTTTGAATACTTCACCATTTTTCTTTATTATTTTACGTCAAACGCACCAATACGTTTACGGTTCACCATTAGACGAATCCGGAAACGTCACTAACTTACGCATATTGGATTTTTAATGAAAACAATCGAGTCCGTAAAACATCAAATCTTAGTTAAAGTTTTCGATTTCGTGAATCATGTAAACATTTGTGCTCGATGGGACTTTTCGTGGCGTTAAAATTGATTTTCTTTCGTTTTTGTGTTAGGATCATTTAGCTAAATATTTTAGATTAAAAAGTAATACGTGATATGATGTGAGATGGAATCTGTAACTGGTAAATATTCACAGATAAATAATGAACGCCCTTTACAAGTTAATGCAGCAGCTCAAAATATAGTTCATTGTGATTTCATTTGACTTAATTGCAGACGAATGTCAAAAAGCCGACACAATGAACCAACCTTTTAAAAATGTCACATCTGAAAATAATTCTATCGAAAACAATGCTTCGCAACAGTAAGTTTTGCATATATTCTTAGACATTCATTATTCACCAGAGCCTTTTTCCAAACAAAATGTCGAACGAGATTAAATTGAGAGTGGGAAGTACATATTTTGTTATCTTGTTGAGGCATGATTCATTTTGGATTCATGATAAATCTAACTTCAATGTGAATGTGGCAAGTGAATGTTCAATGCGAAAATGAATTACTTAATGAACCTTTTATAATAATTTGAGTATAAGCTACACAAGTACTCCAATTCAATGCCGAAATAAGTTATATCATGGAAATATTGTACGTTGATCGTTCATGCCGTTTGTCCACGGTTCATGGCTCAGAAGAGCGAGCGAAAGAAAACCAAAAACCCACTCTTATTGGACCTACCTAACAGTAATGAATTTTATGTTACTTTCACAAAAAAAAAACACGTTACGAACAGAACCGTTTGATTTAATGTAAATTTCAGAGCTGAAACTCGAATATACGAAATTTACGCAAAAAAAAAAAAAACTCGTTCATTGAAAATTGTAACCCTTTTTGTGAGTAAACAATACATCGAAGTGGCCAACTTTATTTCAGATTTGAACTTATTAAACACAGAATATTTGTACAGTATGCGAAAGTGTTGACTGTGATGAAATTCTCACCGATCGGATTAGATTTGAGTTAGTTTGATTAGTATTTATTTGTATCGATCACCATCGGACATATATATTTAATTTAGGTAGAAAGTAAATTTAGCATTTAATATGTGTATTGATCCATCAAAATTATTTTCAAAGTATTTGCGAAATAATGTGTGTTGCGCGCTGTATATCTGATCGATAAAAATTTGGAAAGATTTTGATGAAATTTAAACGTCAAAAATCAAATAGATTTCACGGCAAATGTTATGGTTTATGCTGAAATGCAAAATGATTCCTAAAAAAAAGTTATAATTATAATTGAACGCTTTAATTATGCATTTTATAAATATGCCATAACACCTTGCAGTTGACTGTGGAAAAATGCTTCAAGCACCAAAAATTAAGGAAATTTCACATTTTAGTTAATGAATGCTGGAGATCAAAAAATACCACAAGTTTCGAATAAAAAAGTAATATTCAACGTAAAATAACCGTATCTCAACTGAAATAATACTTCTGGAATATACTTACGATATGTAAGTGTAAGATGTCGATGCTCGAATACAATGAACGTTTGAAAACTAATTGTAACAAAACAATTGCATTGAATGAATCGTGCAATATAAAAGAAAAACAAACATGCAAACAGAGAACGGCGAATACAAGTATGTGAAAAAAGTTTGAAACAATTTGCCTGCAATTTTGATTTAACAAAAAAAATTCCTTTGTTTTAAAACTTTTAATATAAGGCAATCTCAACTCACGTGTGTAAAATATTTACACATATTGAATAGTTTGTGGCTGCAGTTATATTAGCTTAAGAAAATTGAATTGAATTGACGCATAATATTTTTTACTTCAAGATCGAGTTTGTTGGAGTTAAGGTATATCGAGTACGTGACTCAATGGATCACTCATTATATTCATATTGTATACGGCTTGATATACATATAAAGACATATATAGAACGCACATCTTGTTCTATTGAAACATATTTTCACTTTATCTCACGTTCTTGAGGAATGTACTCGACTTTCTATCTCAACATGATATTGCGTCACATAGGATGGAATGTGATACCATTTTCTAAACCATACTTCGAATATATAAGCTCTTCCATCTGAAAACAAGGAAGATTTTATTCAATGTCACAAACATTTCTTTTGAATACCAACAAGTGTATTCGTTTATTTGAAAAATAGCACTTGAACACTGGAACACAACTATTTCATTGATTATGAAAAAAATAAATGGTTTTAAGGACATACTTTTCCGCACTGTTTTCATTTTTTTTAAATAGTTTCTGAATTAAATGATGTTTTTTTATGCACCACAGGTGCATACTATATTCGGCGTAGATTTTCTTTTTCTCCGTCCACCCTTTGGATGAGTTTTTGACCAACTTCTAGTGGTCGGATCGGTCTAAAACTGCGGACCTATATGCTTCAGATCTCTATCTCTTTCGATTCCCAAAAATTTTCAAAATTTCCAAAATTTCCAAAATTTTCAAAAATTTTCAAATATTTTCAAAAAAATTTCAAATATTTTCAAAAATTTTCAAAATTTTCGAAATTTCCAAAAAATTTCAAAATTTCCCAAATTTTTCAAAATTTCCCAAATTTTTCAAAATTTCCCAAATTTTTCAAAATTTCCCAAATTTTTCAAAATTTCCCAAATTTTTCAAAATTTCCCAAATCTTTCAAAATTTCCAAAAAATTTGAAAAATTTCCAAAAAAAAATCAAAATTTTCAGAATTTTCAAAAATTTTCACAATTTCCACAAATTTTCAAAAAATTGCAAAATTTAACATTTTTGGGAATCTTTTTCATTTTTCTTTTAATCGTTAGTATTAAAATCCAATTTGAGTTTGAAACGACATGTGGTGCTTATTACTAATTAGTGAATTCGGTACGACCGAATTCTGTCGATACTTGTTTTTTTTTTTTTTTTTTTTTGGAAATGCAAGGGGGACCAATGGGCAAAAAAATTTTAGACGATTTCCAATCGATTGACGAGAAAAAAAATTACGAAAAAAAATTCGAAAAAATTTCGGAAAATTTGTTTATAGGGTACAGTGTAGTAGCCATAAAAAAATCCTATAAAGTCTCATACCTCCAAAATCAATAGGGATGATTCTGAGAACTCCCTCTACATGATAAAAAAGTTTGCATTAATGTATAGTAGACTGCGAGAGAGTTATTGGAATAACTAACAACGACGAAATCCATAACCAATATTTGTTCCACCATTTTGGATGGCGGAAAAGTAATATTGATTCGGTTTAATTATTCATTTTACTTTTTATCTTTGTGTTTCAATAGCCTATCTAAATATTATTGAACAAGCGAAATGGTTTTTTAATCGTAAAGACTAACGAAGACAAATATGAAGATTTATTGCCTAACTGTTTGTAAGGAATTGAGATTTCATTGGAATTTTGGCTGATAAGAATTATAATTTATCCTCCAACGAACAACAAATTGCAATTATCATAAAGCTTTTATTCGATCTCCTTTTTAGATGATTTTATTGTTGGAATGATAAATAATTTATTTGTTCATTGGTTGTATAAGCATGTGGATTTGAAAAACATTTCCGTGGCTCAAAACTCATGAGATGCCTATTTTATCTAAAACGTTTTGCGCAGTTCAAAAATTATTTTGAAAAAAATATAATTCGTGCGTTCCAATGGTTGAACATGAACAAACCTGAATAGACTTGTCAATCATTGAATTTTAATAAATCACATGTGATCTTGTGATTGGCCTATTTCCGATATTGCTTATCTTTCAAAAATTCAAATCTTTGTAGCGATAATACCTATGAAAGTATGAATTCAGCTCATGTAAATGTTTTGTATTATTTTTCATTGGAAACGATGATAACGTCAGGGTTTGTAAAAATATCTGTGAGTTATATGCGTCCCCAGAGATTTGTATCCAGGAATTTGTATTCACACCAGGTACGTCATCCCCAGTACTAAATCCAACAGGGACGTCATACCTAGAAAATTTTGTGTACCTGAAGTGCATACCAGCATGAAAGTGAGTGTACAATCACTAAGTACGCATAAATCTGGTGTGCTATACTGAAAATACGTATTTTTTGTAACTACAAATTTCTGGGTACTTACAAATACCTGGGGACACATGTACCTCACAGATATTTTTACAGACCCTGGATAACATACACGATGACTGCAGCTCCGGTATGAGTTTAACTTTATTTTCGAAGTGAAATGAACGCGATGTAAAAATTATTTGAAGAGAATATAGATAATGTGAGATAAGGATACCGTTGAGAGTAACAAGGCTATATGATCAGAAATACGAACAATCATCCATGTCGTATCTAAATTCTTTTCGTTCATAAAGGTAGATTTTTATAATTCATAGCTTGATTTCAGAAACATTTTCACGTGAAAATATATTATTGGAAAGTCTTAAATGTTACACTTAGTTCAGTTTTTAGCTTCATGTACTTTTTCCAAATACAAATCCTATTTCTGAATACCAATCCATTTATTATAAGCTTCAATATTATTTTTTCCATTCCATTTAGGAAAATGGACGATTTCAGCAACGAACGGCAAAATTTGCTAGAGGCTACAAAAGCATCTGTGCGATTACCAATCAATGGTATGACTTGCCAATCATGTGTTCGGAATATCGAAGGAAATATGAAAACAAAGCTTGGCATTAGATCGATAAAAGTAAATTTACAGGAAGGTGCCGGTTATATTGAGTATGATCCACAGTTGACAGATCCAAAACAAATTGCCAATGAGATTGATGACATGGGCTTCGATTGTGTATATAATGATGAAAAAGAAGAAGATGAAATAGCTGCAAATATCGTACAAAACAGCAAATCATATATAAAAACGATCCAATTATCCATCGAAGGAATGCGATGTCAAAGCTGTGTGAATAATATTAAAAGTAATATTGGATCACAAGCTGGTATTAAACAGATAACGGTTAATTTGGAGAAGAAGTTAGCAACCATCGAATATGATAGCATTTTTTGTACAGATTTCGATATAGCTGAAATGATCAGTGATATGGGTTTTACTGCCAATGTTATAGATTCAGATCAAAATATACTAGATAAGACTGAAGATTTCATCAGTGGTGAGTGGAAGAATTTGTGAATGAACCGATCTGATCACAGTTTGAAATTTTCCTAATGATTTTCTTTTTTTTTGTTTTTTTTCTTCCTCGTTTCGTTAGAAAACGTTCCGCGCAAATCAGTGTCTGAAACATTAGTGTTCCTGGGAACAAATGATGAATGTGATGATTCATTGCAGAAATGCTATTTACATATAGAGGGTATGACATGTGGAAGTTGTGTGGCAGCTATTGAAAAGCATTGTAAGCGCTTGCATGGTGTTGAAAGTATATTGGTTGCATTGTTAGCTGCCAAAGCTGAAGTTAAATATAATCAAAATGAAATATCACCAAAAGATATTGCGAAATCGATCAGTGAATTGGGTTTTGCATCAGAAGTGATTGATGAACCTGGAACTGGTGAAAGTAACATCGAAATTGAGATAAATGGCATGACCTGCGCTTCTTGTGTCACCAAAATAGAACAAACAATACTGAAAATACCGGGTGTCACATATGCGAATGTTGCTTTAATTACAAAACGAGGTAAATTCCGTTTTAATACCGAAGAAACAGGCGCAAGAAGTATTTGCGATGCTATCAACGATATTGGTTTTAATGCAAAATTACTATCAAATAAGGATAAAATGGCCCATAGCTATTTAGAGCATAAGCACGAAATTCAAAAATGGCGAAGTGCATTCCTAATATCGCTAGTATTTGGCGGTCCATGTATGATTGCAATGGTCTACTTTATGATCGAAATGGAAATGCATGGCCATGAAAATATGTGCTGTACCATATTGCCAGGTTTATCGCTAGAAAATTTAGTTATGTTTGCCTTATCGACACCGGTACAATTTTTTGGTGGCTGGCATTTTTATGTGCAAGCCTATCGAGCCATTAAACATGGCACCACAAATATGGATGTGTTGATTGCGATGGCCACCACAATTAGCTACATTTATTCTGTCGTCGTTCTTTCATGGGCTATGATATTTCAACATAAATTATCACCAATCACATTTTTTGACACGCCTCCAATGCTGTTAATTTTTATTTCGCTTGGCCGATGGCTAGAGCATATAGCAAAAGGCAAAACGTCCGAAGCTTTATCAAAATT
Organism: Mayetiola destructor; assembly: GCA_000149185.1. Taxonomy (NCBI): domain Eukaryota; kingdom Metazoa; phylum Arthropoda; class Insecta; order Diptera; family Cecidomyiidae; genus Mayetiola; species Mayetiola destructor. The sequence goes on from GL501444.1 coordinate 53,191, forward strand.
ATTGTCATTAAAAGCAGTTGATGCCATTTTAGTAACAATATCTGATAATTTTGAAATTTTCACCGAAAAAACGATATCTGTCGATTATGTACAAAGAGGTGATATTTTGAAAGTTATGCCAGGTAGTAAAGTGCCTGTAGATGGAAAAGTGATATTCGGATATTCTACATGCGATGAGAGCTTGATTACAGGAGAATCAATGCCCGTGCACAAGAAAACCGGTTCAGTGGTTATTGGCGGCTCAGTCAATCAAAATGGATTGATCCTTATGACTGCCACACACACCGGTGAAAATACAACTCTTGCTCAAATTGTGCGGCTGGTGGAAGAAGCCCAAACATCAAAAGCACCAATTCAGCAGCTAGCCGATAAAATTGCCGGTTATTTTGTTCCATTTGTGATGGCTGTTTCAACAATTACATTAATTGCATGGATTTTTATCGGATACATGAATATTGGATATTTACCAATGACAATGGCTGAAAAACATGGTCTCGACCACGACGAAATCATAATCAGCTATGCATTTCGTTGTGCGATTAGTGTTTTGGCAATCGCATGTCCATGTGCTTTAGGTTTAGCCACTCCAACGGCTGTAATGGTTGCAACAGGTGTTGGTGCATTACATGGAGTTTTGGTTAAAGGTGCTGGTCCACTAGAAAATGCACATAAAGTTAAAACCGTAGTATTTGATAAAACTGGAACAATAACATATGGTATTCCAATGGTTTCACGTATCATAATGTTTGTTAAACCAAGCGTTTGTTCAATGGCTCGAATGTTAGTTGCGCTGGGTGCTGCAGAATCGAATAGTGAACATCCGATTGCCACGGCCATTGTTAAAATGTGTAAAGAAATGCTCGAGATTGATGTATTTGGTAGAAGCAGTGATTTTCAAGCGATTCCAGGTTGTGGGATTAAAGTTAATATATCGAATATGGATTCTATATTAAAAAATGTAGAAAAATCAGAAAAAGTTATTAAATTCCAAAATTTATATAATGCATCGAATTACAACGGTGTTTTGATTATTAATGGCATCACATTCGAAGAATCAATCCCATCATTAAGCCAATCACAAAAAAATACAATTGAACTACAACAATTGTTACAACTAGATGAAATGCATCCGGTTACCAAAGAAGCTTTCCAAGATCTAGTGAGTAAAAATGGTACATTATTAGATATTTTATTCCATTTGAAGCTAATACGATACGTTGAACTATTTCTAGAATGATGTAGATGTATTGATTGGAAATCGTGAATGGATGCACAGAAATGGAATTCTTGTACCACCCGAAATTAATACAAAGATGATCGATGAGGAATTAATGGGTAACACTGTCGTTTTATGTGCCATGAACAATCAATTGATTGGTATGGTATCCGTTTCGGACATGGTAAAGCCAGAGGCACATTTAGCCATATATACATTGAAGAAAATGGGCATTGAGGTTATATTGTTAACTGGTGATAATAAAAATACAGCAACGAGCATAGCACGCCAGGTTGGAATCAAACGAGTTTTCGCTGAGGTACTGCCATCGCATAAGGTAGCAAAAATTCAACGAATTCAAGAGAATGGCATTCGCGTTGCCATGGTTGGAGATGGTGTAAATGATAGTCCGGCATTGGCGCAAGCAGATGTTGGTATAGCCATTGGAGCAGGAACTGATGTTGCTGCCGAAGCTGCCGATGTTGTTTTGATGAAGGTGGGCCAATAATATTTATAGACGATCAACATCTTAAACATTTTTTGTTAAATTTAACAAAACTATTATGCTCATTTACAGAATGATCTATTAGATGTTGTTGCTTGTTTAGATTTATCACGAAAAACTGTCCGACGCATAAGATTAAACTTTCTTTTTGCCAGTATGTACAATTTGCTTGGAATACCACTAGCTGCTGGAGTATTTAGCTCATTCGGTCTTATACTGCAACCGTGGATGGCATCAGCTGCAATGGCTGCCAGTTCAGTATCTGTTGTATGTTCGTCTCTTCTGTTAAAACGGTACAAAAAACCAACGTTAGCATCATTGCAAACGCCTGATTATTTGCGAGAATTGGATCTGGGTGGAACTCTTGATTTAGATACAATTTCTGTACATCGGGGTCCCGACGATATACCTAGACCGAATTTCAACAATTCAACCAGTTCTACGTTGTCGAAGTGAGTGTATTATCTTTACCAAAATGATGAGATAAAAGAGTCTCTTGAAATTTGATTGCTACAAGACCATTTTCCATCATCTTTTACTGTTAACCCATATAGCTAAGCTATGCTCTTACTCAGATCACATTTTTTTTTTTTATTTTATTTATTTATTTATTTTTAATTTTTTTTTTTTTTATTTGATGTATTATTTATTTTGCTTTTAACATTATTTTTCAGTTTTTTACGTACACCGAATTCAGCCTGTGAATAGTTTTGTAGTGCTTTTGAAATGCTTGGAAACAGTTGACTAACACAGCATATGACAAATATGGACATTTGCACAATCTTTCTAACAAATTAACATTTAACAAACGCTAAAAATGATTATTATTTAATAAAATTCACAAGACACGTCATATTCATAGAAATTATTACTTCATTCAAGGGAACACCTAACGATTTCATAAACATATTTTTTGTACAAAATTAGTCTAATCAACAAATTGTACATTTACTAACAACATGTACATTTACTAATTTACAAACAACTTCTATCTTCTAACATATAGCATTTGGAACTTAATCGTGTATTAATTTACTATAACTTGTTGAAGAGGTTTCATAATCTTCCAAATATTCTATGCCATTTTTCCATAATTTGCCCAATTTCAGTAAATCCGCATTCTCCAAAATTGATTTCGAATTAATATTAATAAATAATGAATTCGAAATCTTTATTTAACGCCAGCAGAAAAATAGACGAAAGAATAAATATTTAGTTTGTTTATTTTATTAGATATCAAAGAAATGAAAATAAAAAGTAAAATGATGGACTAAGGTAAGATTTTATTTCTTTTACCGAACAAACTCACTTCGATATCTACAGTCCACAGTCCATTGGCCTCAAAATTACAAAAATCATTTGAATATAGTGTATTTAATGCATGAATTACTCAAATCTTTATTATCAATGACAAAAAGTTTGGTATATATTTGGTGTCCGCACATTTCTCTTTAAATGGTTATGAATAATGATTATTATTTATTATATAGATTATTGAATCTTTGGATTTAATCAAATTTTCCATTCTTCCGATTCCATGAAGGATATTTATGCGACCCAAGGAAGATTTACATGAATCACAATTACTCGCAACAGCTGATGACGAGGATTCGTCAATTTTGCCACTCACCCGGTTTGATTATGGGAAACAAAAACTGACAGACATCACCGAAACTCAAAAACTTTGATAAAAAATTTTGAATCTTCCATGGATTTATTGAATATGAATATTTGTACATTTTATTTTGTACTTGAAATTATACAATCTACATTCGAAATGGTCAGTCTATTGCCTATGCGAAGCATTAAAACATTTTCTGAGTAATTGAAATTTCATAGAATTTTACAATAAAATTTTAATTTTGCTATCGATTCACTTAACCGAATCAAAATAGAATTTTTTTTATGATGTTAATATGTTTAATACGATTTATTCAATATTGTTATTTGTATTTGTGATAAAAAGAATAAATTTTTGAAGCAGCATTTTTGGCACCTTTATTTCCTCTTTTATGCAATTTTCTAAAAAAAATCTTTGTCGTATCACAATGTTTTTTCTCACTCTTTTCAGTTCAATTTCAGGCACTTCGAATTTCAAATGAATAATTTTCCACAAAAAATAAATAATTACATATTGGATGAAGTCATCATGTTCTTGTACATTGTACATGAGAAAAAAGTTCGTGAACCTAATAAGAACCTAATTAATTGCGAAAATGACTAAAACTGTAATCCTGACACGTCTAACATCGCCAAACCTGCGATACGTTCAACTTTTTCTTAATTTTCTCGTTCTCAATCACTTAACTACTATTCCCCTTGGTTGATATGTACGGACGTGAATCGGTTGGGCATTTGAAATCGGAGAATTCTTTTTTCCAATTAGTTGATTTATTACCATACGGTTCCATAATATTGTTCCATAATCCATTCGCTGCGATAGCATATCCTTTCTGACTCAAATGAAAGCAATCAACTGACATGTAAGTAAAATCATTATTCCCATTTGGCAATCGTGGAAAACGCACATTTCTCAAAAATGGTTGATTTACCACTGCAAAGTCCTGTTTATCGTTGAATTCTTGTATTGACAGGAATTATTAATAAATAAACGAAACGTGGAATTAAACGAAAATATCATAACTGAATAGATCTTACCGTTTAGTTCAGGAATTTCAGTGGTGATAATCTGCCATTGCTCCATTATTTTGAAGTATCGTTGACGTTGATGCTCGAATTTGAATGAAAATATGCAAGGGCATTCAAAATGATGGGTAGATATACATTCTCTGGGTTTTCCATTCAAATAATAAATAACTTTCATACCTAGATAAGTGAAAAAACAAGTAGAATTCAATAGTACCGAATTCAGAAATATGCACCACAGATCGTATCAAACTCAAAATTGTTATCAAATTCTTTTTGTTGTCCAAACGATTTGAATGAAAACGTAAAGAGTGAACAACATTTTTTTTTAGAAATTTATTAAGAAAATTTTTCATGAATATTTTTGATGAAAAATATTTCAGGAAAAAAACTTTCGGAAGAAAAAAATTTTAGGAAAAAATAATTTCCCAAAAAAAATTTCAAAAAAAAAATTCCAAAAAATAATTTCCGAAAAAAAATTTCAAAAAAAAATTCCAAAAAATAATTTCCGAAAAAAAAATTCAACAAAAA
>GL501444.1:93013-108522 GCA_000149185.1 Mayetiola destructor
ATACCTTCTCCAAATTCCAAAATGCTATATGCTATATGAAACTTAAGAGTTGGTTCGCGTTTCCGAGAATTTTTCGGTATTAAACTTGACGTATTAGCTTCACGTATACGTCACCCGCAACGAGAAATTTCAAAGATTCTTCCTCACTGCCTTCGGTCGTCCAAATGCAATATTATTTATTTAGCATGTTATGTTCTTATGGCACATTGAATTCATGTTCAACTCTCGATTCGCAAACTTGAAAGGGACTATTTTCATTCTGGGCCATTAATTTGTAAATGAGAATAAAAATAAATTCAACTTACTATGGGCATCGCAAATCAAAGACTGTCGCTTCGCCAGCTCCTAATGCAATGATATGAAAATGATTTCTAGGGCACCAATCGGCACTCATCAATGGAGATTTCGAGTGTTCAATTGAAAAAGTGATTTGACGTTTTTCAACATTGTAAATGTGGATGGTTCCTCGTTTTTCTGCAACTAATAGCTTTTCATTGTCGTCAGGTTGCCAACGAACGATCATTCCAGGTGACTTAAAACGAAAAACTATTTCAGCCTTGAAATCATCATGCTTTCGTCGTACTTGACACGTATGATCATCGCTAACCGATGCCAGATATTTTCCAGTTTTTGGCTCCCAAGCCACATCGTTCACCTTGGAAAAGAGTTATTGTTGTAATAATGTTCTACATATTTTATTATAGCTGAACATAAATGAATTGTTTTCTTACATAGCTTTTATGTCTGTTAACTACTTGTACTGTATCACTATTGTCCAAGTTACTACGATAAATTCGGACTAAAAAATCTGCACCAGCTGTACAAAACTTTATTTGTTTTGGCAATAGAGATAAAGTGGTATCGGGGGCCAATTTTATCGCATGACATCGGGTTTCTTGATCCAATTCTCTAAGTCGTTTCCATTCGAATTCACAATTTTCATTTTCTTCCTGCAATATAAAAATAATTGAATATTTGATTTTCGGTTAGTATATCAACTGCTTTCGAATTACAAAATCAATTGTTCTCTCACCGGAAACTGTATCATTCCGATGACGATTTTATTTATTAAAGCGGCACAAAATATATTTGATGATAGTTCATATGGTGAAAGTTCAAAACATAATATTTGTTTGTCGAGTAAAATATTATAATTAGCCGGTACAACAGGTGTGTGCATTTTAAAAAGGAATTTTTTTTATTAATAATTTACAATATCAATATTCAATGGGAAACACAATTACGAAATGGACAAATGATAGGTTGTTGTTCCTCAAGATGATTCTTATTTCTATTTTTTTTTTTCGATAAAAGCGGTAAATTTTTGACATATTTGTTTTTGGCCTATGTACACTTTCTATATCAATCTTAAATTTCAATTTACCTCAGTATTGAACGCTTTCCTTCATGCGAAAGTGATGAGTAAATTATGAAATTATGACTTTAGGACTTTTATATGCTTTTCAAACGGAGCACTTGAATCAAGATTTCTTTTGAATTTGAACTATATAATCTTTAATTACGTTAAATGATTTCATATTATGTAGTTGAAATTTATTTTCATTCATTTATTAGTGCCATTTTAGGTTGGCACAACCTAACATCATTTCATCCGAACGGTTTGTCGTATGCAGAGTCAAAATAAAGCGGAAAGGGACAACTATATAAGCCGGTTGATTATTCACATTTCATGAGCTCATTTACGTTTAGAACTCAGTCGAAATGTTCAATTGCATGGCAAACCTAACCTCAATTGAAACACAGAATAGTTGTTGGTATTTGCTCTTTCAGTTTTTGTTTTATTCTTGCCATCTGTTTGACACATGAATGTATAAATATATTGAAATTGTCATAGATTGTTGTGCGATCGCTTAGCGTGCGTTCAGTTCTAAATGTTGTAGAATTGCAGAAACACGAGAAGAAAGAACTATTTCGTCATTTTTTGGTGTTTCCTTTTTACCGATAATTTGTTCGAAGCTGAGCACTTTGAATTCTGATACGAAATTTTAATTGCACAATGTTTTTGATCGATTTCAACATGTCGAGCAATTAAGTGGTTCATCGGATTGTTAGAGGTAGATGAATCTATTTGATGGGAGCAGAAAAACAAACGAAGTATAAGAACTCAGACAAAAATACCGCGACATCAGAAAAATGTAAAATCAAACTAAACCAACAGCAGTAACAACAACAACAACAAAAACAAAAGCAAACTGTTTGTGTGAGTGTTTGACATATTTCGATTAAAAGAATTAAAATATGGCATATTATCATGAACGTTGCCGTCAAAATTAGAAAAAAAAAACGAAAAAATCAACCTTGAATCTTTGGAAAAAGGAATATTTCAATAGCAAAATAATTTTGGAGTAAGCATTGCGAATATAGAAAATGCATTCTCAAATAACATAGTGACACGGAACGATAAAAGAATGCAGAATTCCATTAATTTGGCTAACATAATTTCAAACATCGTCGGCTATTGAATGTATCGAACTCAACAAGTTGTGATCCGCATTTCAGTGAATTATTTTATTTTATTTTAAAATGTTTTCAATGATTTTGTGTTTAACATGTGATTAAATCAAATAAAAAATTAAAATACCGTTTAGGTGTGTCGATAGTCGAAAAACGCATCGCTCCAGTAAACTGATAATAATTGACGACTGGTGGCTTTTTCCGTTGATGGATGGCACTCTTTATTGAACTTCATAAGTCCTCGGATTAACCGAATCGCTTAAATTTAAAAAAAAAAAAGACAGTCTAAATTGAGAAGCAATCCGCAAACTTAGTTCTCAAAGTGATAAATAAAAATAAATTTAAGATAATATGCATTATGTCTTTGATGAAATAATATAACAAATTGTGGAAATTCTAAAAATAAGAAGAAGAGAGAAAAACGAAAAATTTTTTACGACTTCTCACCTTTTCACTCCAGTGAAATTGTGATTTGTGATGAAATCGTCAGAGATTTAGAATGCATTTAAATGATAATAATTTGGGAATGAGGTGAGTGATTACATTTCACGCGAACAATTTTTTAAACTTAAATGCATTTTGCAATAGTTGTCTATTGAAAAGTACATTTAACACAACACGTTGTTCAAAAAAAAAGAAAAGTGCGGTATTTGTATTGTCTTGCATTATAAATTTACCGTATGAAGAGTCAAGCAAATTTTGTCATCATACACAAATTACATTCACCATCAAAACTGTAAATGATATTGCAAAAATTTGATTGCGATTTTATAAAATTGTTAATCATTTTCAGTTTACCATGAATATTTGAAAACAAATAGTTTAAATCAAACTAAATTCGATCGTCTGTTTCTTTCATAAAACTAGCTTGTTTCCCCACTTAACCTCACACTTCAATCACTCAACTCCATGCAAACAAATCAGTGCGAAACAACAATATGAAATTCAAATGAATCCTTCTCATATAGAATGGGTTCATTCATTTGAAGATATTGCAATGCCCTTTGATTTAACTAGACTTGACCGTCTTAAGTTTGTTCAAATGATAGCACAAAACAACTTTATTCAAGCGAAAATATTGTCTCCTATAACTTTTTCAGATTGATTACATGGCAGTACACTTAGTAAATTGATTTTATAAAAATTAAGGCAAACTGCATTAAAAATTAAATAAACGTTTCGATAACACACACACACACACACACACACAAAAGATAAACGACGCAATGGATTTGGAAAATGATGTGATTCGTTTGGCCAGAGAATTATCTGTAGCCGTTGAAGTGATAATGGATCCAAACGTTTCACAGCAAGCGCGAATGGATGCATATATTGCGTGTGAAAAGTGAGTTTAAATATATTTGATATTCATTTCGATTAGTGCATTGAATTGATTCAATTTATTAGGTTCAAAGATATGTCACCATATTGTGCTCAAGCCGGCTTATATCTAGCAAGTGGTCCGTTCAGTGCTCATATTCGTCATTTTGGTCTACAGTTGATGGAACATACTGTTAAATTTAAATGGAATTGCATTTCTCAACAGGAGAAAATTTTCATAAAGGTAAATGGTTCAGTGCTAAAATTGACAAGATCTTATCGTTAAAAGTATCAACATTAAGTGAGAAAGTATTATTATTCATTTTCAGGAAAATGCAATGAAATTATTAAGTTTAGGTGTTGGACCTGCCGAAGATGCATCGATATCCCATATAAAAGATGCATTGTCCCGTATAATTGTCGAAATGATAAAACGAGAATGGCCACAGCAATGGACAACATTGCTGGCTGAATTATCTGATGCATGCACTAAAGGCGAACCACAAACTGAATTAGTTTTGTTAATTTTTTTGCGATTGGTCGAAGATGTTGCTTTATTGCAAACAATTGAATCAAATCAACGTCGAAAGGATATATATCAGGCGCTCACCGTTAATATGACTGAGATTTTTAATTTTTTTCTACGTTTAATTGAATTGCATGTGGGTGCATTTCGTAGTACGACTGCAATAGGTGATCAATCAAAATCACTAGCCCATAGTCGAGTCGTACAAGTTGTATTGCTTACATTAACTGGTTTTGTTGAATGGGTGTCAATAACTCATATAATGGCCGAAGATGGTCGCCTTTTACAAATTTTATGCATTTTATTGAATGATATTGCATTCCAATTACCAGCCGCTGAATGTCTGAGTATTATTGTTAATCGTCGTGGTCAATTAAAAGATCGTAGACCGTTGGCGTTATTATTTAGCAAAGAAGCTATTGAATACATATATCGGGCAGCTAGTACTTCCACTGGCATACCGTCAGATCATTATTATGCATTTTTGAAAAAACTAGTGGCCGTTGTTTCGGGAATGACATCCCAGTTGGTTGTATTATGGGGAAAGGATGACACCACAACAATTCAACCATCGCAATTTTCAACATTTTTGGAAATTATTTTCACATTGGCCCGACATCCAAGCTTAACACTTACACATGGAGCCACATTGATGTGGAACGTTCTTTTGAAGCATGAACATATATCAAAAAGTCACATTTTCATGGAATATGTGCCAAAAATTATTGAAGTTGTTGGTCCAAAAGTGTTGAAGGTATTTCACCCTTTTTATTCTATTATTTGTTTGAATAATTCTATTTTTTGCTCTTTCCGTAGGTACAATATCCTTCCTCACGTACCCTCCAGATTTCCAACCGGCCTGAATCGTTCATATGCATTGATTATGATAGCGAAGAGGAGTTTGCGACATTTTTTTATCGTTGTCGAACTGATATTTTAGAAGTGTTCCGTCAGTCAACACTAATTGCACCTATTGTTACGTTCTCATATTGTGAACATTGTATACGTTTACGCTTTCAAAAAGCAACAAATGAACGAAGCATTACGTACGCAATAAATATCCATATCATCATTTTAACAGAAACAATTGAAAATTATAATGATTATTATATTTTCTTTCCACAGATGCAATGTATATGATCCAGCTTATCTAGAATGGGAAGCTATTTCGGTTGTATTGGATAGTGTGCTAAGCCGAATTTTACATGTTAATGAGCGTCCGTCGGTTCAATCTGGATTATGCTTGTTAGAAGAATGTTTGCGCATCGAATCACGGGATCCACTGATTATGTCGGTGATATTAACATGCATTTCATCGTTGTTTGTATTTCTGAGCATGTCATCATGTCAAATAACAGCCGGAAACTGTATTACAATGACTGGTGTTACACTGTTGCCACGTGTTTTGGAAAAAATATTTGCCTATGTTATATTCAAAGAACCAACACAACCAGTAGCTACGAAAAATTTGCGTCGACATTCTGGTGCATTATTGGTTAAGCTTAGTATCAAATATCCATTGTTATTGTTACCCGTTTTCGACCAAATCGCATCAACTATCAAAAATTTAATTGCCCAGCAAGCAGAACCATTGAGTAAAATGGAACAGCATTTATTGCAGGAGGCCCTTCTAATTATTTCTAATCATTTTGGCGATTATGAGCGACAAAGCGGATACGTCGGTGAAATAATTATGCAATGTAATGCCCAATGGACAGCCTGTGAGCCAGGCTTAGCATCGGCTCGCGAATTTATTCGTTTCGTTGGTTTCGATAAGGCACCTGTATCTAATGCCCAAATGGACTCACATTGGCAAAGTCGAAGCAATCTAATGCATGCAATGAATACTGTACTAGGCGTAACAAAACGTTGCTCATGGCCCGATGATCCAGATCGTGCATCTAGAGGTGGCTTCGTTGTTGGATTTACAGAGTCTGGCAATCCAATTTATCGGAATCCAGCCACTCCGCACGTTGTGCCAATATTACCAAAAATTCTGGGTTTGGCACGGATTTTCAATGAGCTGTGCAGTCCAGATGTTGCATGTCATTTAGCTGATGGCTTCAAATATGTCAATGATATGCTCGATCAAGAAAAGAAAAATTTAATGGCTTTGCCACCAATTCTAATTGACCCAATGGACCCAAACCAAGAAAAGCAACAAACTTCCATTTCAAAGCTTCAAACTTATCTGACAACATTATTTGAAAATTGTTATCATTTTTTGGGTGCAGCTGGACCATCTCTGGGTCGGGATTTGTATGAATTGCCTGGCATTGGAAAAGCGTTAGTCGATAGCGTTTTTTCTGGTTTATTGAATGTGCCTGATTATCGATTAAGAACAATTATTCGAGTCTTTTTGAAACCATTTATTTACTCATGCCCTCCAGCATTTTACGATACTGTTTTGCTGACAATTTTGAAGCATATCTTACCTCTTAGTAAGTTGAATATCAGTGTCTTATCATAAATATTCATTAATATTTATTTTTTATGAATAAAAATTAAATTACACATCATCTCATGCTTGATATTACAGTGCTGAACCGCTTAATATCCCGTTGGCAATATATAACTGCCTTATACGAATCCGGTGAGCTGGGCGAAGATATCAACGATACTCAAGAAGTCGTCGAAGATATGTTAAATCGTACATTAACGCGTGAATACCTAGATGTACTAAAAGTAGCATTAGTAGGCGCTTCAACACCAATAACATTGTCCATGAACGAACGTGATAATTCGTCTGGTACATTAGACATGGATCAGGATGATCATTCCATGGATATTCCAACCCAAACAACACGTGCCACACAATCGGCGTTAGCGTCTGAAGTGATGAGCGATTTAGGTGCTAAGCTATTACGTAATCATGAAACGTGTGATTCGATTTGCTTTACAATATTAAGGTATAGAAATTAAGTATAATTAATGATTATTATTTAATAATTCGATTGATTTTTCAATATAAATTATGAACTCTAGTGCGGTGTCTTGGAATGATACCCCATGCAGTTTTAAGGCGGTCCTATTAACTGGGCCTATTGTGCGATATTTGGCAGCTGAAGATCTATTAACGTCGACTTTGGCCAACAATATTCTCCTTGCCGTTCTCCAAGGATTACAAATCCATGGACAGCACGAAGCCAATCAGGTAATAATGATCGTGAGAATTCACAATAATAATATGCATTTAAATCACAGTCGTTACGATTGATTGCATTCCAAAATATTGTATTAGAATTATCAAATCAACGTCGAAAGGATATATATCAGGCGCTCACCGTTAATATGACTGAGATTTTTAATTTTTTTCTACGTTTAATTGAATTGCATGTGGGTGCATTTCGTAGTACGACTGCAATAGGTGATCAATCAAAATCACTAGCCCATAGTCGAGTCGTACAAGTTGTATTGCTTACATTAACTGGTTTTGTTGAATGGGTGTCAATAACTCATATAATGGCCGAAGATGGTCGCCTTTTACAAATTTTATGCATTTTATTGAATGATATTGCATTCCAATTACCAGCCGCTGAATGTCTGAGTATTATTGTTAATCGTCGTGGTCAATTAAAAGATCGTAGACCGTTGGCGTTATTATTTAGCAAAGAAGCTATTGAATACATATATCGGGCAGCTAGTACTTCCACTGGCATACCGTCAGATCATTATTATGCATTTTTGAAAAAACTAGTGGCCGTTGTTTCGGGAATGACATCCCAGTTGGTTGTATTATGGGGAAAGGATGACACCACAACAATTCAACCATCGCAATTTTCAACATTTTTGGAAATTATTTTCACATTGGCCCGACATCCAAGCTTAACACTTACACATGGAGCCACATTGATGTGGAACGTTCTTTTGAAGCATGAACATATATCAAAAAGTCACATTTTCATGGAATATGTGCCAAAAATTATTGAAGTTGTTGGTCCAAAAGTGTTGAAGGTATTTCACCCTTTTTATTCTATTATTTGTTTGAATAATTCTATTTTTTGCTCTTTCCGTAGGTACAATATCCTTCCTCACGTACCCTCCAGATTTCCAACCGGCCTGAATCGTTCATATGCATTGATTATGATAGCGAAGAGGAGTTTGCGACATTTTTTTATCGTTGTCGAACTGATATTTTAGAAGTGTTCCGTCAGTCAACACTAATTGCACCTATTGTTACGTTCTCATATTGTGAACATTGTATACGTTTACGCTTTCAAAAAGCAACAAATGAACGAAGCATTACGTACGCAATAAATATCCATATCATCATTTTAACAGAAACAATTGAAAATTATAATGATTATTATATTTTCTTTCCACAGATGCAATGTATATGATCCAGCTTATCTAGAATGGGAAGCTATTTTCGGTTGTATTGGATAGTGTGCTAAGCCGAATTTTACATGTTAATGAGCGTCCGTCGGTTCAATCTGGATTATGCTTGTTAGAAGAATGTTTGCGCATCGAATCACGGGATCCACTGATTATGTCAGTGATATTAACATGCATTTCATCGTTGTTTGTATTTCTGAGCATGTCATCATGTCAAATAACAGCCGGAAACTGTATTACAATGACTGGTGTTACACTGTTGCCACGTGTTTTGGAAAAAATATTTGCCTATGTTATATTCAAAGAACCAACACAACCAGTAGCTACGAAAAATTTGCGTCGACATTCTGGTGCATTATTGGTTAAGCTTAGTATCAAATATCCATTGTTATTGTTACCCGTTTTCGACCAAATCGCATCAACTATCAAAAATTTAATTGCCCAGCAAGCAGAACCATTGAGTAAAATGGAACAGCATTTATTGCAGGAGGCCCTTCTAATTATTTCTAATCATTTTGGCGATTATGAGCGACAAAGCGGATACGTCGGTGAAATAATTATGCAATGTAATGCCCAATGGACAGCCTGTGAGCCAGGCTTAGCATCGGCTCGCGAATTTATTCGTTTCGTTGGTTTCGATAAGGCACCTGTATCTAATGCCCAAATGGACTCACATTGGCAAAGTCGAAGCAATCTAATGCATGCAATGAATACTGTACTAGGCGTAACAAAACGTTGCTCATGGCCCGATGATCCAGATCGTGCATCTAGAGGTGGCTTCGTTGTTGGATTTACAGAGTCTGGCAATCCAATTTATCGGAATCCAGCCACTCCGCACGTTGTGCCAATATTACCAAAAATTCTGGGTTTGGCACGGATTTTCAATGAGCTGTGCAGTCCAGATGTTGCATGTCATTTAGCTGATGGCTTCAAATATGTCAATGATATGCTCGATCAAGAAAAGAAAAATTTAATGGCTTTGCCACCAATTCTAATTGACCCAATGGACCCAAACCAAGAAAAGCAACAAACTTCCATTTCAAAGCTTCAAACTTATCTGACAACATTATTTGAAAATTGTTATCATTTTTTGGGTGCAGCTGGACCATCTCTGGGTCGGGATTTGTATGAATTGCCTGGCATTGGAAAAGCGTTAGTCGATAGCGTTTTTTCTGGTTTATTGAATGTGCCTGATTATCGATTAAGAACAATTATTCGAGTCTTTTTGAAACCATTTATTTACTCATGCCCTCCAGCATTTTACGATACTGTTTTGCTGACAATTTTGAAGCATATCTTACCTCTTAGTAAGTTGAATATCAGTGTCTTATCATAAATATTCATTAATATTTATTTTTTATGAATAAAAATTAAATTACACATCATCTCATGCTTGATATTACAGTGCTGAACCGCTTAATATCCCGTTGGCAATATATAACTGCCTTATACGAATCCGGTGAGCTGGGCGAAGATATCAACGATACTCAAGAAGTCGTCGAAGATATGTTAAATCGTACATTAACGCGTGAATACCTAGATGTACTAAAAGTAGCATTAGTAGGCGCTTCAACACCAATAACATTGTCCATGAACGAACGTGATAATTCGTCTGGTACATTAGACATGGATCAGGATGATCATTCCATGGATATTCCAACCCAAACAACACGTGCCACACAATCGGCGTTAGCGTCTGAAGTGATGAGCGATTTAGGTGCTAAGCTATTACGTAATCATGAAACGTGTGATTCGATTTGCTTTACAATATTAAGGTATAGAAATTAAGTATAATTAATGATTATTATTTAATAATTCGATTGATTTTTCAATATAAATTATGAACTCTAGTGCGGTGTCTTGGAATGATACCCCATGCAGTTTTAAGGCGGTCCTATTAACTGGGCCTATTGTGCGATATTTGGCAGCTGAAGATCTATTAACGTCGACTTTGGCCAACAATATTCTCCTTGCCGTTCTCCAAGGATTACAAATCCATGGACAGCACGAAGCCAATCAGGTAATAATGATCGTGAGAATTCACAATAATAATATGCATTTAAATCACAGTCGTTACGATTGATTGCATTCCAAAATATTGTATTAGAATTATGTGTGTTCAAGAGCGAATGTGTGTGTCGGTTCGTGTTTGATAGGAAATATATGTGTGTCAGTGTGTGCTAAACAAAATACCTTTTGACGAAGCAAAATTTCAAATTTCCCTAAAATGCACTCGAAGTTCGAGTGGTAAGGACACCTAGTTAGAATTATTTCTCAATTAATTCAATTCCAAATCCAAATACCAGTTTCAAATCAAAATCCATTTTTCCATACCAAATGAAAACAAACTCATTCTAATTTCATTCGTTCACAAGCCTAATTTTGATAAGGTTAATAATTCGATGGTTTTTTTTTACAGGCAACACTTATCACACTTGGCGTTCAAGTATATGAAATTTTGCGACCAAAATTCCCTCACATTGTTGAAATTATTCAACGAATTCCGAATACAAATTTGGCTGACATACAAAAATTAGATGAAAAAATTTCAATGAACTCTCAAACCAAAGGCAACAAAATCGATAAATATAAAAAAGATTTGTTCAAAAAGATCACAGCACAGGTAACGTTAAACTCAACTCCATACGTTTAACAAAATTTTGATGAAAATCTAATCAAAAATCAATTTCTTTTGCAGCTTATTGGTAAAAATATTGGGCAGCTTTTTCGAAAAGAGGCAATCATTGCAAACTTACGGCCAATTACAACAACGTTAGTGAATCCATCATTTACTAGTCTACTGGATAGTAATAATCAAGAAACGAATATAGTGTCTCAATTATTTTCAACGAATAGTTAATCGACAGGGTTTTGGCTCCGACAGCATTTGATATCACCACTAATTTACAAACAAATACAAAATGAGCCACCAATTTCTGTAAATTTCTTTTTTCATTTCGTTAGATTTGTTTTTTTTCTATCGGCTCCATTCAATGTCAAATCATTCACTTTTACGATTATTGTTTTCCGCTGCAATATTCCAATGGAATTGATTTCTGATGGAATACAGTAAAGTCTTTATAAAAGGATCATCCTTCATTTGTGGACCAATTAGCCAGCGACCAATGTGGTCCTTTTAGAGGAACTAAACTGTGTATTGGTTTATCATTAATTTATTTTCATTTCGAAAACGTATACATTTATCCCAATCAAAAGACGAATGGCTAAAATGATGATGATGATGTAGACATGAAATGAACTACAACAATATCGATCACGTATAAGATTATTGTTTCATCAGATCATTTTTGTTTTTTAAATTTAAGACTGGGACTTGAACATATTTGCTATTCGAATAACCATAATTCAAAGTACTTTTGCATCCATTTTTCCTGTATCATTTTTTAAACCCATCACAGTTTCAAAAAAACTGCATTAAAGTCATATTTAAAATTGTTAATTGAAAAAAGAATAAACAGAATTCTTATGGCATTTTGTAACGTTTTGAAGCTAACCATAAATTAAGAATGTAAGTATAAATGGTAAATGGTTTTCATTTCAGCGGACCGTCGGAATTTGCTTTTTGTATTATTTTATCAGAATCAACCGACAAAATAGGAAAGTTCTCTTAACATAATTATCTATTCTTGTGTGTTTATCAATGATAAATAATAAATTTTATGACAATATACTTTGAATGTGTCATAAATTGGAAAAAGTCGTCTATCTACGAGTGTTTTTAGGTTATCAGCATGATTAATAATCAGGGATAGAAATCGCACTTGTTAGCAATCATTGGACACCTGTTCACTGCTCAATGCTCTATAGATCTTCAATATCTCTGAACTTTGCGATAGAAAATGGGAAACTTTGTACTAAAACGAAGTGATATAGACTATTTCGGGCTAATAATTTGATGATTTAGGAGTTTACATCGAAAAATTAAAAAACCGATTTCATCGATTTTTCCAGATTTTTTCTTGGTTCAGGTGATTGTAGCTCCATAGATTATGAAGATCAAGGGCTACAAATCTTTCAGGATGATAGCTTGGGTCAAAGTGAACATATGCCACCATACAAGCCACCCACCTATGTCTGCGAAAAATTAGTCAAAAACACAAAAATTTAGAATTTTCACCAAAATTTTGGCCGGGACCACTCAAGTAGCACACTGGTGTATATTTTGGTGTTTTTGCGAAAAAATTTGGTGTATGCACCAAATCCACTTGTGTATACACCAAAATTTTTCGCAAATACACCAAAATATACACCAGTGTGCTACTTGAGCACCATATGCGCTTAGCAATCGACCATGTACCGAATAATTTTTCTTGATGCCAATCGTTTTTTTTTGTGGCTAAAACGTAAAAAAAAACCGAGTTGCCGAGGATTTGCAAAAATTTGTTGTTTTTTTTGAACAGGTTTACTGGACACCTGGCAACATATGTCACGTATGTAATACTTTCATTATATAGAATACTTCAAGGTATATTTTTTTAGATTTAAAACAGCCCATTCCGAAATAAGAGGAGCCCACTTGGGCAAGAGCGGCCCAATAAAATTAGCCCTAGAATACTTTATCGTAAGACAATGTCATTAATAAATACAATAAAACATATGATTAAAAAATATCACCTATGAATGGTATTGATAAAGCGGTCGAAAGTTATTTTTGTTCAGTTGCACACAGTCATAACGACTCAAAATGAACATAAATAATAGTGAATATACATTGAAAATGTAATTAAATTCGCTGTATTCCAAGATTACCGAGAAACAAATCCACTTATCCAATGATTCAATATAAATAATCGACATTTACTGCTTCGAGTAATTAGTGATAATCTAGCTTCAGAAGAACAGAGAACCGACCATAAAATTATGAACTTCAAACTCGCTTTTGTTTTATTTATTGTCCCTGCAACTTTGGCTTCGGTCTTTGAACCATGTAAGTGATCAACCATTTTGTTTTGTAGATAAATTTGAATAAATTACCTTATTTTGTATGTAGGTGGTGATGAACCAGAATTAGTATCGATCAAAGTTGATAATTGCAACGATAAATACTGTGCAGTCAAACGCGGTGTTCCATCCCATATGGAAATGACGTTTGCACCAAAAACTAAATCAGATAATTTAAAGGCTTCAGTTAATGCTAAGTTCGCTGGTTTGTGGATGCCATGGTCATTGGGACAACAAGCCAAAGTTTGCAACTATTTGTCAAATGGAGTCAAATGCCCAATAGAGGCTCAACAAGAAGCAATTTATATTTTGGACTTTACAATCCCAAGTATCGCACCAGTTGGAACCCAAACTGCTGTACAACTTCGTATTGTCGATGGTGCAAAACTCGTGATTGCATGTACTAGTTTCCCAGTTATAGTTGTAGCCTAATAAAATGTTACATTAATATTCTGGTGGAGATTTTTTTTTTTTTGTTAATTAATGAATTTTTCGATGAAAAAAATGATGTAACGTTGTTTCAATAAAATATAAGAATTTTGAATTCGGCGCCATTTGTTGATGAATTCGTGACGCAAATTATTGACTGATTCATTGACAGTAGTGCCAACTGTGCATGATTGAACACTCTTATTTTTTTTTCTCGATATAATCTCATTTGTATTGAATATTTTAATGTCATTTATAAGACATAATCAGTTTTGGGTTGAAATTTACTTTTAAAGTGTATAATTAACACCAACGAATATAACAAAGAGATAGGAATTTGTGAGGAAGTGAAATAAATTATCTGAGAATCCATTGATAATAATTTCTTGGTTTTGAAACGGATTTGGTATTTAGACTTGAGCAACCAATAACAAAAGCATTTCTGGACCTTTTTTCACATTCAACTAAAAGAAAATGTTCCGAACATCCAGTTTAGATAAAACATTGGGTAGGTCGTGTATACTTTATCCAATTAGCCTTATATTGGAAATTTCCCAGTGATTAATTGTAATTTGCTAGTTGCAAAAAGCAGCTAATTAATATTCAATCAAATGTTATTTCTTTATATTTTTGGCTGCAAAGTGTAATTTAAACACAAACAATTCATATACATTATAAACGATGATTCATATCAATTCTCTTCAATAGATCTTGCGTGCTCGCATTTACGACTAGAGCCCGATTGGCCATCGATCCTCTCAATTTGTGATATGATTCGCCAGAATGATACAACGTATGCCATTATTACATTTATAATCAATAAAATAAATAAATAAATATTAAAAATACTTGATATAATGTTTCAGACCAAAACTTGCTATTCAAGCAATCAAAAAGAAATTGTTATCTCCAAATCCGCATACCGCATACTACGCATTATTAGTACTCGAAAGTATTGTCAAAAATTGTGGTGCACCGATCCATGACGAAATCACTACTAAAGAAAACTGTGAAGTGTTTACGCAACTCATTGAGTCTACATCGCATGAAAATGTTAAAACGAAAATGTTGGAACTAATTCAAGCATGGGCATTTGCATTTCGTAGCAACGACAAGTATCAAGCAATCAAAGTGAAGAACCAAATGATACAATACAATACAATTGATATTTTTTCACAAAATTTTATTCAAATAAAAATTATTTTTCAAGGATACGATGACCATATTAAAGACGAAAGGATACACGTTTCCTGAATTCAAAGAAGCTGATGCAATGTTTACTTCTGATACGGCTCCATCTTGGCATGATGGTAAGGTATGTCATCGATGTCGAGTTCAATTTTCATTGACACAGCGTAAACACCACTGTCGTAACTGCGGTCAAATTTTTTGTGCTCAATGCACAACTAAATCGTGCACACTGCCTAAGTTTGGCATTGAAAAAGAGGTTAATAAACTTTTC
>GL501444.1:111880-128903 GCA_000149185.1 Mayetiola destructor
AAAACACCCTAGGGTACATATTGTAAATCTCACTGAATATCCCACTTATGGATGTATACTTGAATGTGTGTCGTATACTGTATACTGTATACTAAAGGCATCAAATATTGATTCATAATGAGAACGATGATCGGTTATAGCAATCGATTACCAGTTAAATTTGAATAAGTGTGGTGACACTTTCAGTTTCAATATATTATCAGAACGTAATGTATTAAAGTTCTGAGTTCGATTCATATCAGTATGCTGCTTTCGCAAAAGCGAAACAACAATTTGAGTGGTTATATTATTATCATAACTTCAAATGAAGTGAAATATGATATCATTATTCATTATACATTGTTCAGAAATTCCACAATATTTTATAGATATTTTGACTGCAAATAGTAATATGTTGTTATTCACAGTCACTCCCAAAGGAATTGAATTGAATGTAAATAGCCTGTGTCAATTTTCTTTCGGTGTATGTATCATGTGTTTAACAACGGGAATTTTCCCTTTTCACGCTTATTCTTGTGTTAATTTCCTTTTTGGTTATTGTTGCATTCGCAGAAATATTTCAGGAAGAATACGAAAGATTAGAACAGACAAAATTATAAAAAATTCTCTTTAGTTTTTTTTCTTTTCTTAAGACTGGCGAATGAATGGAAAGCAACTCGAGCTAAAAAATGTACATTACAAATATTCGCGCATGATTGCTTTCGAATATCTTTCACATGTATGAACACCTCAGCCCTTAATGTATTGTATGTATTATTCGATATGAGAATCGTGACAATTAGATTCCCATTAAAAATATGCAAAGGAAAAATAACTGTTCGGATCAAATTGAAACCAAAATACCATAAAATAGATCATCATATGTATACAGTAAACAGTAAACAGTAAACAGATAGTAGTTAAATGAATGTCGATGCAAATTTTACGAAAATCTGTATTCAACTGTCTTTTAAAAAGTTTGCGATTATTTTTCAGTATTACTATTATTTCTCAGCAGAAAGTGATTACATTCTGTAATTGGCGATCGTTTAGATTGAGATCATTTTCCTAATTCTCCCTAAGAAAAAAAATTCCTTTGTTCGAGCATTCGCGTGTCAATTGATTTTTTTCTAGAGTTATTTCATTTGCTTTTTATGTGATGCTTGTTTCTCATCAATTTTGGTAAAAACACATCAAATTGTTTCTTTCCATCGGACCAACATGTTTGATTCAGCCCATTCAATTTTGAATTTCGGTTTGGTTTGATGATATACGTTTTTTTCCGGTGAGAAGTCCTGCAGTGCGTAGAACCGTAAGAAAAACGGACCACTTATCGATAAATAATCTTAGCCGTAGTAATTTTCCACAAATGTGTTTCGCATGAAAAGAATGCTTTAAAAGCGCTCGTGAATTCGCTCATTATTTGCAATGTTTGTTTTAGGAAATCCGCCCCATGGAACGAATAAATTTTTTTATGTAGTCAACAGTAAATATATCATTGAAAAATTTTAACAAAATCACACGTGCGAATCTTATTTAAGGTTTAATTCATTTATGACCACAATAATGCGAGAAGTCTTTGAAAAATATGATTGGACTGCATGCAAACAACAACAACAACAACAACAAATACAACGAAATCATTTTGAGTACATCGAAAACCGGATCAAAGTGAAAAGCCAACGTATGCAGTATTTTCATTCAAGGAAATCATTATTCATTTGAATGAATTTGAGAATTGCTCGATTCTTAACTCAATTCATGAGTTGTTGTTTCCATTGTTTTTTGAATAAACAAATTAGATTGTGAAACATTTGAACAATGCTCTTGGTTTACTCAACAAAGCCCATTATCATAAAAATTGTATTCAATGTAAAAATTTGAAGACATTCTTAACTTTTATCAGCATTTTCGAGTAAATCCAGTTCTAATCGCTTCTGAGCTGATATCCGCATCGAATGACTTTCCATTTCAATTCGTTTTTTCGTTGAACCATTCAAAACTACTTCATACTTCATACCAAGTACCGAGAACATTTATATGTACCTGTCATCACATTTACAATGCATAAGTGTATTTATGCGCCAGTTGAAATATCCATATTTTGTCTCAAGTCCCATAATCCAAAATGGACATGATTTATCGTGCTGACGACAGCATCGATCTGCCCTTGAATGACCACCTAGTTCAGCATATTTTTTTGCTGAATATCCTTTTCCACACCATTTGGTGCCGGGTACACGCAACAAACTTGTTAAATCCCGTCGATGTCTGCAATTTTTTATTTGTTTTTGATCTTTTAATGGATTTTCCATTTGAAAGGGATTTTCTCTTATTTAAATGTAAGTTTGTATGCGCTGAATCCATTTGCAATGATTATTTTTCTAATACAAGAAATCAACAACTCAGAAAAGCTTCAGAAATCAAAGTGGAGTTTTCTTCAACCCAAAAACATGAAAGATTTTCAATCGCTTTCGAACGAAAGGATTAATCCCATAAACATATAAACATTGAGCTCTTTGCCATTAAACACAAAACAAACACTTATAATAATCGATAATAATCGGATAATCGCTTCAATTGCATCAAAACTGTCCTCTCTTGTTTAGAATGCAAATTGCAAACGTTAAATATTGATCTTCATTTCTGATATTCGATATCAAAGAATACAATCATAAGACACTAACCTCATGTCGCAACTGCAATGACTAATTGTGAACGGTCGGTAATTGAACAATCGCCATTTGGTTGTCATCGCATATATATTGAATTTACAATGATCGTGGCGTCGACAACATTTATCAGCTTTCGATGCACCACCCAATTGGCTATATTTGTCAGCTGTTTGGCCCCGGCCACACCATTTCGTATTTGGTGCAATAAGCCAATCTGATAATGCACGTTTTCTCCTACAAACGATTTCAAATATAAATAAAACCAACAAAAAAAAAAAAAAAAATGAACACAAAATGTCGTAAAAAAAAACTTTGATGAAAAAATATTAACAAAGAAAAAATCTAGAGAAGAAGTGAATGAACTAAAAATGATGAACCAAAATCTTAAAAAAAAATAAAAAATAAATGGCAAGAAGACACGAAAACTGATTTTGTTCTCGAAGATTTTCGTCTGAATAGAGCAATTTGGATTGAAATTGATTGATTTGATGATCGATCATGATTAGGAGAGAACAGTTAGAAATATTTTTATCGATGCGAAAAATTGATGAAATGGATGTCATTAAATTTAATAAATGGAAATATCACGTGCGTCATGAAAACTATTATTTATTAATGAAGCCATGGACCCAAAAATACAAGCGTTTTTTTTTGCGTGCGAAATGTGAATGCGTCAATATTGTTTATTAATATTGTTTATTATGTTTATTCAAATTTATTGCTATTCATAAATGAAATGAATTGGATTCTTTTTGCGTCATACATTCTCTAAAAATTACAATAGAATTATAGTTGATTATTATTCTTACCGAATCAGTTTATTTGTGGCAATGATTTGATTTGTTTGATCTTTGCTTTGTGAGTCATCGATAATTTGCATCATCTGGCGGTGGTTATTATCGCATTGAATCTTCAAATTTTCATAGCTTAAAATAACGGCCAAATCATCAGGTATGTCGTTTATTGTGTTTAACGGTTGATAAGATATGTTTTTCATTCCGAATATTTCATCATCATTGTTCATTGTCATGTCGACCTTTGACACATTCTGATGAATGGGATGCCGAAGTTTCGGCAATTTGAAAGCGATTCCACTGAATTTTTGTAAATATTCAGCACGTTCGATTTCCTCATAAAATTTAAAAACAAATTCTTCTGCAAATTTTCGACCCTTCAAGTATTCACAGTCAAATAGATCATTGTTAAGGGTATAGATCATTTGTAAGAATGTGTCATCGTAAGATATTTGCAATAGGCTCAATGATTTCCTGCAAACAAAGACGAGACAAATTTTTAGAATGTTACATGTTTGGAAATGTACTAAGTATCAATAATGAATAGGACCGAAAAACAAAGTATCTGACACGAATCCGTATCAGCAACATTTCATTTGTGGAAATCGGTTGGTGTTTAGATTGAATGTTGTTGAACAAAAATGCTGATCAATCAACAATCAGCATTAAAAATTCAAAAAATGTCAAACCATACGCGCTGATTGCCAATTTTACGCTAACCTTGCAACAATATCCGAATAAAAATGACATCAATTTGAGTCCAAATGAATTTATTCTTGATAAAATTAATGAATCGTATGGTTAATCAGCAACAAACAAAATAAAACAAAAGCCTGTTTATACCGTTTACAGTGTTAATAAGTGACGCTACATAAGTGAAAACGTAAACAATATTCAAATAGTAGAAAAGTGCTGAAAATAACATTTCGTTGGGTTTGTCAGTTGAATTCTCTATTACTTCTTACTTCGATGACTGAATGGCAAATGTACGAGCAATTTAATGAGATTCAGGTAAACAAAAGAATGATCAACAAAAAAAAACCAGCAACAACAACAACGACAGTCACACCATGAACAAAACAAAAACAAGTCACAGTTTGTATTAGAAACGGAGTCCATAAAATCGTACGATCTCTCGTACGATCATCGACGCATCATCACTTCAAGCATGCGAATGTAAAGTGTTGAGTGTGGACTGTGTGTTTACACAGTGCACAATACACATTACACTTTTACATACCATGAAATCGGATGATCGAAAACAAAAGCAACAAAATGATAAAATATGCGAATAATGGCACAAACAACAACAATGAAAAAACACACGAAAAACTAAAAAGTTATCTGATGAAAAACGATTGCTATTGCTTTATCTTATACAATATCATCAAATATATCGTGCCATCATGCGCTAAAAAAAACCAATTGGCAACGACCGCCTGAAAAATTATTTATATTGTTGTTTGAAATGTCAAAACTTTTAAGTCAAATTCAATATATTATCAATATCACAACAAATGTATTGGAATCGAACGATTTTTCACTGGTCTGAATGACAAATGAAAATAAAACCGAAAAATAAATGATTGAATGAATAAAAAAGTAGAAGAAAAGAATTGAGACATTCGTTTGTTTTAATTAAATGAATAGAAGGCTTGTGTCTCTTTGTATTTTGTTTATCGTATTTGCCTCCTCAGTGACTCTCTGCGAATTTGAATAACTAAGCTACGAATGATAGAAGTTCAAATAATTACTAATAATTGATGGTCGACGCATAGTTTTCGTGCAGCGTAATTTCATGGTTGGCTATAAACTTTTTTTTTCTTTCCTTTCTCTTTGATTGCATTGTTTCTAAATGAACAAATGACTGCTTGAGTGGCAATTTTTTTTAAAAGTCTTTTGTTATTGCGTTTTCATGCATCCTGCAGATTTAGAACGGTCACAATTTAGATGAAAGATGAACCTAAATTTCGGGAACAAAATTATTCATCAGGTGTACAAATTAATTCTCGACCTTTTTCCCGAAAGGCTGCTCGCATTTATAAATATATATATTTTTTTGTTGTACTGACACGAGGCTTGAAAACTAGAAGTGTCAGATGTTCTCGAGGTTATAGCAACATAAAAATATTTGTGTTTAAAAAGATCGAATTTTGTTCTTTCTCAAGAGCATTTACGAAAGGTGCCACTATTTCCACTGAAAGTAATGCTTGCTCCATTCAATACAACATGCAAGGAGTAGGTTCAACGTTCCAGAAGTAGTGATTTCGATGTGTGTGGCAAAGACCGTTCAGATCAAACCAAAAAAAAAAATGAAGGCCCAGATTTGCAAACTTTGCTTGATGAAGATCCGTGACAAACACAAAAACAAATTGCTGAGGCTTTGAGGGTGACACAACAAACCATTTTAAATCGATTAAAAGCAATGGGAAATGTAGCTGAAGTGAAATGTCATTCAAATCAATATTCGAATTCAGATTGCTGCTAATATGGCACAATAAATGAACAAAAATTATATTCTATCAATTGAGGTTCATTTAATTAGTTGTGGTTCGTTTGTTACCCACGAACATTTTCCATCAATCCATTGATGAAATATTGTAATAAAAGTATTTCTGCACATCGTCAATTTAATTCACAGATATGTGTTCGCCTTTCTTGATGTTTTTTTTTTTATGGAATAGAAAGAAAGACAGACCATCAATGTATAATGTGTAACAAACCGCAATTTTTCAATAATAAAACTCTATCGAATTTCTTCTTTTTTTCTATGAACATACATTGGATTAATCAGCAAAAGCACCCTTATTCCTGACCGGCCAACGCGATTGCATTAGACATACGAAAATCTTTCAAAATTGTTTAATGATTTGTTATTTTAGATAAAGTGCTACAGATATGCCATCAAAGAATTTACCAGCCAAATACTGTACATTGGCACAATTACCGAGAGAAAAGGGGGAACTCTATTGAGAATTCGAGTGCCATTAGCATGGAATAGCACATTGTACATTGTACATGGTAAACATGACTGTGTCTAATGTTTGAGACATTATCGCTGGTTTATGCTTCATGCACTTTGGTATGTAACTATGAAAAATGAAAGAAAAAAATCGTGTGAGAAGAAATAAGAAATTTAGAAGAAAAAAAGCAACGCAACCATAAACTTCGGCATTTGCAAAATATCCAACTTTTAATGCTTCTCATCTTCGGTATGGTCTGCCTTTTCGACAATGCCTTTTTCAAGTAGAAATTTAGATTGTTCGAATATTGATTAAAGATACTAAATAGTAAATAGGTGAAAGTCAATGTGCGTTGTGTTTAATCTGTGAAATATTAAATGCACGCATCGTCACAATAGAAAGCATCATTTATACATATATGTATAAAACGGAATAATAAAACATTGAATTTTGTAATCGTAGAGGAAAACGTGGAGGGATTTCTGTAACGTTGGTCGTTCAAATAATTAGGGGATTCAATGCATCTATCCAGTTAAGTTTCAATATATGTATGAACAATGAACAATGAACAATTAGACTGATATTTGTTTTTCAATTGTCATTGCTAAAATTTTGGCAGGGACGAGATTGGTCTGAATTCCAGATGGAATGTAATTTATTGAAGTTCATTTGACTGTGTCTATCTTTGTTGTTTTTCAATAGAAAACAAATCATTAACGCATTTTCCCTGATTTCCTGTTCTTAATCGCATTCTTTTTCGTTATTTTTCTTTGTCATACATTCAAACAATTTATTTTGGAATATGTTATGGGTATCATTGGACAGTTTGACTTTAGCCTACTACGTTTGGATCGATGATCAAAAACTATTTCGGCTCATTACCAAGCGTCAATAACGTTTGAAGAATTGGAAAACGCTCCTATATAGCTCTTTTGAATTGTGGTCTGTAGGCCATAAATTATACAGTGGACAGGACCTAAATGAATGCGTATTGTACATCGTAAATATAATACTTAAATGATCGACAACTGTATCGTCACCGATTTGATCAGGCACTTATCAAATGTCTCAATTCTTTTTTTTTTTTTTTAGATTACAAATATTTCTGGTTCTCACTTTTCATTTATACTCTTGATATTCAATCATTTGATGTTTGATTGGTTTAGGAGATTCATCTGGTCGTACAACGTCGAATGTTCGAATGTATTTTTGATTCAGAATGAATTTTTCATTCTTTTTTTTGCGTTCTAACACATTCCCGGCACAGGTGAATGCAACGAATTAAAAAATATAAAGAGAAGGAAGAGAATCAGCTAATGAGAGTCCAACCGGCCAATGCGCCTAGTATATGTATGTAGCTTTATCGGGAATCATTTGTCGATAAAGTGGTTAGGAGATAATTTTATGAGAAGAGACCGTCTGGTTTCGGGTATCGAAAGTTTTATATGAAATAATACCTAAAGCAGTGTCATAAACCTTCAAATCTGTCAAGACCAACGCCAAAATTGATGAAAATTAAACCAAGCAAGAACTAGAAAACTATTATCATGTACACAGATTCCAGTCATTGAAAACGTTGAATTTTCAACTATTATCGTTATAATAATAAAAGTGGATTCAATTCAGTTGAATGCATGGATGTGTAATGGTGTGACTATATAGGCAAAAATATGCAATGTTAATGACTTGAACGAATAGATTTAATTTGATTTGATTCAATAGGATTCGAATATTTTGTTCAATTTGAAAATCAATAAAATCATATACATTCGAGAGCTATCATATCAACGGGACCGTTATTGGATTTTAGTGGGTACATGTCTAAACCTATATCTTTCATAACATAGTGCGATAATATATTATACAATCGTTTCTCTATACCTATCTACATATTTACAGTTATAGCAATAGATTTCAATTAAACAATCAATTTATGTTTGCATGCATCGAGGCCCGAATGATTAGTCAATATTTAGTTATTATAGTTTGAGTTCTATATTCTGGAAAAATCATCGCATAAAATTGATCTAAATATTAAAAAATAAAATAAAATTATTCAAGGAAGTAATATTTCTGTTCTCTTTTCGATACATGATCAGTGATATATTAACATGTATGCGATAACCTTGAATCTACACAAATATCTCAAATTGACACCATTGGACCAGAGCTTCATTCGATACTCAATTAGTATGCGTTGATTCAAGAATCCATACAATGTATGTGTGCCCAGATCTCTGTACAATCAAGGTTCGAGCCTCTGTGGCAATTTGATTTCACATTTTTTCAATTTTTTTTATTTTGGAAAATCTAATTTATGCTCTTTCATAACAATATTTAAAAAAAAATATCAGAATTTTTTTGAATGAGTGAAATTGAGCGCATTTGTTCGAGCTCGTAGGTACGGCCATATATACGATTAGTACACAAACTTGTGTATGAGTATTTGAATTTACTCATTTTATTGAAGAATCGAATGAAGCTCTGAATTGGACAATGCATACAATCAATCCTTTCAGTCAAAAACTTGTTCACTGTTTATAAACATATCAGTGTTTCATGTTAAAAAAAAATCTTCCGTTCTCAGATTCTTCGATCATATTGATTTGGACAAAAAAAAAAAGAAGAAAAAAATGCATTTAACAAAATTAACACCCGAAAAATTAAGATGTAAAACTAATTAAAACTTACTCATTCATTGATATTCTGGTCTCTTTGGCAATTAAGCCATTATAGCTGATCCTTCGCTCAACCTCACCATCTGACAAAATGTCAGTTATTAAAAAATTTCTGCTATTTGGCAGTGTATTTACTACCGTCGATGTTGATTTTGATGATGGTGATGACGATGAATCTCTTAAGTTTATATCACTTTCATTGATCCCATATTGATTACTGTCATTATTATGTATATGAATGATTTCATTTTTATTTTTATTTAAATTAACATGACTGTCATAATTATTGTACTCTTGTGATTGGTTTATAGCCGCATCAATTATGCATTGTGCTTGAAATATTGAATGAAGAGCCGTTAACAGCATTAGCTGTAAGCGAATTTTCCTATACAAATTCATTATGAAATTTTTAATTCGATGGATCGCTTTGTTGTGTACCAATAAAGTTTGATTCGAGTGACAGAAGAGATTTTTTAAGCGTTTTTAAACAGCGCTACTTTGCAGCTTATTCGCCGATTTTCAACGAATATCCAGCACGTTCAGGTTTCGCTTTATTCATCTGAGAAAACAAAATAATAATAAAAACATTTTCAGGGAATCAATGTATTCAATAGCTTAAATTCTTGAGTGTAATAGGCGAATAAAACCGAAGTAAATTTTTCTTAACCGATGCCGTTAGCATTCATGTTTTATCATTCGGGGCATAGATTTTTTATATCAAAAATCAAAATATATTTTATTTGAATTTGGATCACTTCCACTTAAACATAATGAAATATCGGAGAACGCAAACACTTAATTATCACTGCTACCGATCGTATTTTCATTATTTGTTCAAACGTACGATCCCATTCAAATTCCCGGCAAACTGATAAATTTTATGAATTCAAGTAAATTGACGAATGGAAAAAAATTTAAAAAAAAACCGTTCCACTAAAAATTACCCATTAAATTCCGGTGGTTGATTCGGAAGTAAAACGTACACTGAATGAATATTTTTTATTTATCGGAGGGAGTTCATATAAGCGACTATATTTATTGGCAGCCGAAAAGCAAATAATCTTACAACGTCGTTTTGGTAGCCGTATAAGCAGCGACCGTGTAAAATCAGACGATTTTACTGTGCTCGGTATGCATGCCCCGTAAAGCCGTAACGAGTGAGAAGTGTACACTGTACATCCGCGACGAAATCAGTAGTAAGTTGAATTGTATGACATAGCTTATACCGGACAGCCCCACGTATTCACTTTTGTTGTACTACATATGCAGAAATCATGCAAACGCACACATATATGTTTCATACATTCAAATCGGTTAATGCGAATTCGTATCTTTTTTCATTTAGCACCGTTTTTCACCGTCTGTAACAATAATCGAGTTACAAAATAAAAATATAAAAGTGATCAGTATCACGATCGAAGTTTCTCGATATAAATGAACTGGATTGATAAAATATTAATAATAATAGCAGTTAAAAGTCAATAGGTACTATACTTTGTGTTGGCTGCAATATCGAAAATGATAAATGAAACATGTGTTCTACAGAATACCACAAAATCAAATAAAATTAAGCACTTGTTTCGGTGTTGGTATCGAGTATCGATATGTTGATGTATACGTATAAGTGGTCAAGAGTTCGCTCGGTTCAACTACATATTGTTTGATCGATTTTTTCTGATTGGCTATCAGTCAGCAAATTCTGTTAAAAAAAAAAATCAGTCAGCATTCGCCGTGCGATGCAATCTCATTGAATAGTATCAAACATCATCTTTGATAAGTTTGTTCATCGACATCGAAGTATGTCCTTGTGGTCGTCTTGTCGATCATTTTGACCAACCAATCCGCACGCTTGCGTTAACGTTTCGCCTCAATATATTTCAATGACATTCGATCGTTACATATGTATTCGTGTGAAATGGTGCAAATCCATGGATTCGTATAAACAAATCTTAACATTCTAAATCTTTGAAGAGTTCTCATGTTTTTATCGGGTCCAAGCATATTGGCCATCTCTGTACTCCGATCTCTTATCCATTTTCATTTTTCCACTTCTATTTTCTATGAATTAACTCGGGAATATTTTTTTCGTATGGAAACCTCAAATCGGTATTTCGATCATTGGTTCGAAAGTTTAAATCTTTTCATAATTTTTAAGATATTTGGTCTGGGTAGCGGAAGCTGATGAGAGCTGTAAGCCTTCGATAAACAAATGAGCGAAAACTGTTTACTAATGGTTTCATCGCTTTTACAGTTATAATTAATAAATTATTATTAAATTGTTTGAATCGAACAAACACACATTTAACTAGTTTCCGAATATGCTCTTTTACTTGGTCAATGTTTGCAATAGAATATGCAAAAACGAAGTGTCATCAAATTATGTTAGGCCACCATTGTTGGTTGATCATCGCATACAATATGAACATTTAACGAGCATAAAAGTAAATGATGTGAAGACATTTAGATAATATTTATTATTGATACTTGCACACAATTGCGATAAAAAAACGCCGGGACTTTCGCAAAAATTCACCCCATAAACATGAAAACGTCATCAAATTAATACTTATTACTATGGAAATGGAAAAATATGTGATTTTTCCAAACATATACAGTACCGGTCAAAAGTATGGAAACCCTAGAAAAAATCGGTTTTTCGTATTTTTTTTTATTCATTTTAATACGGATTTGACTATTCGAACTTTAACTGTTTCACGCTCATTTTCTATGCAAAACAGCCATTTAACAGTTGTAGTTAGCTTTGTCTTCGATTTTCTTTTTTTGTCTTTGAGCTTTTATGGTAATTATGAAAGTCAAAAGACGAGTTCTGGTGTCCTATTCCATTCGGTTTAATTTTTAATCGGATAAGTGTTGTCATTTGAAAGTTCTGAACATTTTATGTGTTACAAATGGGCCAAATTTGGAATTTTGAAAACATTGAAATTTTTGCATTTTTCGGAAATTTAAAGAAAATTGAAAGAAAATTGAGAAGGAAAGAATTTGAAAGAGAAATTTCGATAATTATCGAAAAAAAAAAATTTCTATTAGGTTTCATGATCCCGAACTGTAATCAGTTCTTCGGTATGACTCAGGCTATCACCTAGGCCAATTGACGTTCGATGATAATGCTCTTTTCAAAAGTTATCGCGCCAGCAGACAGACCGACAGACAGACGGACATACACTCCCACTTTTGAGGACAGCTTCTCCAAATGCATCCTTTTCACTCAAAATCGTCATTGGGGGATTTTTGTTTTTGGACTGATTTCTATAAGTACTTTTCCAGTACATTTTGTACGGAAAAAAAAATATGAAAAACCGATTTTTTCTAGGGTTTCCATACTTTTCACCGGTACTGTATCTGTTAGGGTGATGAAAAGTTTCTTTGATTTGTTTTCTGAATAGTAGGAACGTCTAAAAGCTAGTGATTTTTAGGCTGCTTTGGTGCATAAAAATTGCAGAAAAATCGTCTTTTGAACCAATTTTTTTGAAATATGGCAATCAAATTCATTTTCATGGAGATTGTCCATCAAAATTGGTTTGAAAAGCATACCGATGAACGCTCATAGTGTTCGGATATCGTGGAGGACGATTGTGCTGATGTTTTCTTTGTAAGACGATCATTGAAAGGGAAATATGTATGAAATTCTATATTTATTCTCAGCGATTCAGTTAATACTACTACTATCAAATAAACTGCCAATCTTAATTCGGTAGTAGTGCTTGATGTGCGGTATTATAAATAGTATAATTGGAAACGAAAAATTGAAAAAAAAAAATTTGAAAAAAAAATTTCTAAAAAAAAAATCAAAAAATTTCTCCAATGGACCCTGGGATAAATTTTTTTTTTCGCAATTTTCGTGTTTCTACGCGTTTCTGACCATTTCCGGTCGATTGGAGCAAAAAAAAAAACATCAAAATGAGAGAAAAATAATTTCGAATGCCTATCCCGGGACCGAAGTGGGGTCCAGGGCTAAACAAAAAAATATGGGTGGGGGTTTTTTCTCAAGCTTAGTACAAGCCATTAGAGGCCTTTTATACCGAGTTAAAGCTGGAACATATACACATAAATATATAACGATTTTATAACTTCATGTTTCACATCAAGCAATATATGGGTTTAGCAATAGAGTGATAATCAATGCATTTATTGGGCTGCAGTGTTACAGAATGAGAACGACTGATTCCAATAATTTTTCAGTTGATCATCTAAACGAATTTACAAATAAAACAATGGATTATCGTTGATTTTTTAACGCACGTCGGTTCTCTGTGTCTGCTATTTGCAGAATGAATAAACCGGTAACATCATCGTGAAAAGTGTGATAATGATATGTGTAATTCATATATAACACATTAATGTTGAGTCAATAAATAACTGAGCATAAGATAGAATTTCTCGTACCCACATATACACGCATATGATACAGGGTGTTTCATATAATAGGCGCACTTCTACGAAGTATGACTCTCAAGTCTCATCTTTTTTATAGCCGGCCTATAATCAGTTTGGTTGTTCTGCAAACCACTTTTTTGTGTAGAAAGGGTCTTAATTGACACATGAGAAGAAAAAGAAACAATTTCAATTTTTGGGCACGTGAGAGATGCCCGAGCAAATATCTGGGAAAATCAAGTTGGCGGCCAAGAACGTGAGTCTGGCCCGCAACGGCATAGGCTAGGTGTTCTGGAACCTGTTTTACGATGTAGCGGAAGATGTAGAGAATACGATAAACCCAAAAAAAAAATAAACAAACAGCACCAAATCGAGTTCGCTTTCAAGAAGAATTGTCATATGTTAAGAAAATGCGACTCGACGGCTCATTTTTTGAGCCCTGTTCTATCTTAAAGAGAGAGGTTTGTAGCACGTCACGATAGTTAATAAATCGCTTGACATTGTTTCTTATGGAAATGTCAAAACCTCCGAACATTTGCTCAGTTACCATTTGCTTCGAACATTTGCCCGGTCAAATTGTGTGTTACCATAAGGATACGCGTATTCTTTTTTTCCATAACGTTTTTAGATTTTGCATAGCAGATTTTGAAAATCAACGATAGCGTATTTTCAAATAATTCAGATTATGTTTAAGTTTTACATGAATTCACAAAAAATAACCACATTTGTAAGGAAACCTACTCCCTAGTAAAGAGCTCCTGCCACCTTCAGTGTGAATTTCAAAACTCCGGCTCGACCGAAATTCTCAGTTCAGTCTCCCTACGCTTTGCCAGAAAAATGTGAATCGAAAGTAACACTTTGTAGTAGTGCGCCCTTTGCATGAAACACCCTATATGTATAATGTACATGGTATATACATTATACATCTGTGAAAACTTGATACAGAGCCGTTACCCCGTCGTTTGACGCACTTACAATTTTTCCCAACTATACATACATGTACCATCATAAAAAAATTGAAAGATTTTGAAAACACAACATCAATACAGTTTCATCAATAAATTAATAAATGCCAATGCCAAAGTTTTGTGTTGTATCGCATTGTATTCGAAACGCATTTGTAAATAACATCAACATATTCTACATACTCTACCACCAGTCAAATACATCATTATCACAGAAACATGGATACATATATGTGGTGAGTGGTGAGCAATGAGAGAACATATTAATGTGTAAGTTAATATTATGATGATTTTTATCATTAATACAAGGTGGCATTTTTAAGTACAAACCGATCATTATCTATAAAAGATGCATGAAAAATGTAGAAAATATTGTAAAATATTTGACGACTGATCTCCAAAAAGCAAATTCATTTCAAAAGTTTTGAATTATAGTATCAGAAGCCGTCTGCACACAAGCGTTTTGTTCCCCGGAGGGAACCTGGTATGCAACATGTGCGTAACATAAACATTTTCGAGGTGTTAAATTGATCAACATGTGTTTTCCCAGTTTCATTTGATATTATATAGTGAGTGGAGAACATATTTGCGTGTATACCTGTATTGTTTGATTTTCTTTTCTTGCAAAAAAAAAAGTGTTGTCACACCAGCAACGAAAATCTTCCATGTATTATGTACCATTCGGTGTTGGTACCATTCCAACGAAATTGATTCTATGTGTACAGTGTACAGTGTACAATAGTTGTAAGTTACAAGTGTAAGACTATAAATTATTACCCAGACATTGGATATGGTAAATATTGTTTTGAAATCAAACAGGAATCTCATGAATTTCATTTCTCGTACGTAGAATAAAATATTCCGACATGAAATATGAAATTATGGTTTGAGAATATTCACTAAATGCAACCATACCATCGACCAGACCAAATGTTTTTGATACAAAATTTAAGCATAAGAATTTGATTTCGTACATCATTTTATCTCCACAATTTGTTTTTGTGCCCCGAAAATTTTTCTCAAAATGAAGATAAATTAAACGATGTTAAATACAGGGTTACGATGCTCCTTGAATTTTACCGATACGCACCAAACAGCATACTTACCGAGTATGTACAATAAGATATAGTATTTGCAGAACTGTTGGCGTTCTGTTTTTTTTACGGGTTTTGTTTCGTTTTTTATTTTCTAAGACTCAAACTTCTCCATACAAATGTGCAAAAAATAAGCCTGAGTGTCCATCGATTTCCGCCTGTTTCATCATATAAAATGTGATTGTTTTCTCAGCATTCATTTGAACACATTTAGGTTCTCATATGTCTCTAATTTTACATTAACATATTTATAATTACTTTTGTGCACAAAACTAGTATTTTTGTGAAGTTTTCAAATTTCACTTGTGTGACAATAATTTCGATCTCAATTTCGTTCTTTTGCATGGCAAAAGTGTTTACATGAATGATAAAATTAT
This sequence comes from Mayetiola destructor, assembly GCA_000149185.1. NCBI lineage: Eukaryota > Metazoa > Arthropoda > Insecta > Diptera > Cecidomyiidae > Mayetiola > Mayetiola destructor. The sequence continues at coordinate 127,798 of GL501444.1, forward strand.
TCCAAATTGAAAAAAAAAGAAAAGGAAATGAACACAAGTCCATTACGTGCAGCCGTTAGCATTAAGCATAGTAGTGTGTTCGACATAAAGGCAGTAAAAAGCTGAAACGCATACATAATTCATTGTCATGTTTGTCAATGTTTAAATTTATTTTCAATTCTCGATTTATTTTTATAATAAATGATCAATAAAAATTGCTCGACAAATCTTTCAAATTTAGTTTTTGAACATTTTCAAGACTAAATTACATATTACAACTATATAGAAGATTGTTTCAAGTGTCACTATTTTAGTGAAATGTTTTGAGGAAACCCCCTGTACAATCGAATTAAATGGAACAACACCTGAAAAGAGGAAGACTATTCCAGAGCAAAAAAAAGGAGAGAAAATCAATTTAAAAATGATTACAATTTGCTGTTTGTTCGAATTTATTTCTTTGTTTTCAAATAATAAAAATACGAAAACTCACTTACAGAATTACCACAAAATCTATGAAATTGTTATTTTTTTGAGCAATTGCGAACATCGTCAGTTTTATATCCAAACGTGGACTCATCGTCAGCTGGAAGAAATTAAAACCAAACAAAATGATGAAAATAAAAATGAAATTAATTTTGAAACAGTCTGAAGGCCTGGTACCACAATTTGAATGGTGTTTTTAGGGCTTTCACCAAAAATAATTGTTTAGTGGTTTAAACACGTGACAAAGAAATAACTTCCACAATTTGTACCGATACTTCAAAAATCAAACTATTATCACCTACACATTTTCTGAGACTTTTTGTTGATTCTGTCGATCAACCTGCTCGTTCTGTGCGTTATTCTCCACAATATTTTGTGCATCATGTTATGCATCACTTTGTAATTCATTCTGTGCACGCAAAAGCCAACTGATAGTAGGATTAACACACTTATAGAAACAATCAAAAATTAGTAAACAATTTATTAAATGGAACTTTATCTTCCCTTACCTTACCTTACCTTTGCTTAAACTTATCAGCTAGTTTTCTTGCTCGAGTCCAAGCTCGATTGATGCAGAGTGTTCTAGCAAGCACCTTTCGAAAGAGAGAAATAATTTGATAAGTATTCTCAATACATTATGGATT
>GL501444.1:130798-146566 GCA_000149185.1 Mayetiola destructor
TACTATAATAATATATATATATATATATATATATATATATATATATATATCAAATATATTATATGTCCATCTTCGTATAAAATATAACGCAAAGAAATATAGCTGTGCTGTACAGCTACTATTACATTTGTTGTGCTGTGAATATTTTCAATTTTATACCAACATCATTAAAAATGGCGTCGCTTCATTGGAACTGTGTGTATTAATTATATTTTTGTGATTTTTTTTCTCTTAATTTTGTCACTTCATTGAAACTTTTGTGTCTGTGACTATTTTCTCTTTTCAAATTAGCTTTTCATTTATTTATTATTCTAATGATCCCGATCAAAAAAGAAATTTTTCTTATTTAAGTAGTGACTTTGAATGCGTAGAATGATTTTTTATTCGCCAAATGCAATACATTTTGAGATCGCGCGTTATTGTTGTTGTTGTTGTTGCTGTGGTTGTTTTATCAAATAAAAGACTTAATTATTAAGAAGGAAAATTTTTCCACTCGACCGCAATCCCATAAAAGCATTTAAATGTGTTAAGAGTATACCGATTCACTTTTCAATATCGGCATGTGTAATATCGTCGAAATAAAAAAAATGAATTTGGTTCATGTTCTTCAAATACATCAAAATAAATATAATATTTATCGTCGAAATGACAATGTCTCGAGTATTGAATATATCGACATAATGTGAATGTGTGTGCGTTTATAACACTTATCTAATTTAGAACACGAACAAATAACACATATTTCTCTGTAATACAATTAAAAGCCAAAGAAAAAGATATGACATTCTAGCCTGATAAATAGCAAAATAATTATTATCAATCGAATCTAAATATTTAGCACACCGAATGCAATTCTCTAAATAAGAAAACTAGTAGAAAATGTTTTCATAATGATATTTCATGGTCTTGTGCGTTGTTCAGTTGCTTCATATTACGAGTTCCCTATGCAAACATATTGACGAGTCCCATTTATTGAAGTAAGAACATTTAGAAAAAGAAAAAGTAGAAGAATAAAAGAGAAAAAGAGCAGAGTCCATAGAAAGGAAACAAATCATAACCATCAAAGTGGCCATTATCAATAATGATTCCAATATTCCAGGAAAGCAGCTCACATGGATACTTAGGAAAATATGAGACACAAGTGAGAAATGAACTGGAACATTTTTCAATAAAATGTCTGAAATTGATTCTGGATTTTTTTCTCCAGAGATTTTTTTTTCCATGAAATTAAAACACAAAAAACGGAAGTGTTGCTAACCACTATCGGTAGCATTTAGGAAAAAATTACCACTGTTTTTTTCTTTTTTTTTTTGAAAAAAGAAAAAGAAAACAAAAACAATTTCTTGCCTTTTATACATTTCAAATTCGAAAGGAATTCTCTACTCCTTGAACACATCTATTCGTCTCGCTCTAACTCATAATCCAATTTATTAGTGAGTTCAAACACTAACCAACTCATGATTTTGGTAGAAGTTGTTTGCTGGGACTGACTAAGCAGCCGCCATAATAAAAATTTTCAAATATGTCTATTTGTGTAGTGCGCGTTGTGTCTGTATGCTGTGTAAATGGTGATGAGCGTCACCTCAGTGTGTTTGTGCGACATATGTATAACGCCAAAACGTTTTCGAAACCGACATTCTGGCTTCTAATATGTGTATTCGTAAATTACCACATTTATATTATATTGAAAAAACGATAAGAGTAAAAAAGAGTCCGATTCGAGGTTTGATTACTTTGAAAATAAACAAAAAATTGTTACATGTATTTTGAGCCGATTTATCAATGAATTACTTTCAATAAATTTCAGTGAGTAAAAGTTTATTTGGATGGTTTTGGTTGGCCGTTAATTTGCTATTTGAAAAATGTTTCAAATTCATATTCAATGATCCTCGTCAAGAGAGATATTGTTTGCAAGAAAAAAAATCCTGTGTGCATTTCATTAAATTTTTGACCAAACAAATCTGCCAAATATTTTGAATGGAAAAAACCCAAAGTTCAAAGAGAAGAAAATTGACAACGGATAAGAAAACGTACGCATAATGATCGATTTTCTAATATCAATTAATGAAAAAGACGCGCAACTTCAAGTAAACAGTATGTTGTTTCTCCATACAATCTATTCAAAGAAAACTTCAAAAAACGACATAAAATGGCAGAAACTTAAAAAAAAAAATTACGAAACACACAGTGATATTACATACAAAATGTACTGAAAAAGTATAGAAATCAGTCAAAAACTAAAAATCGATTTACTCTTTTCAATTGCCTAACAAACATTTCAAACTCACTACGCTTCAATTTATGTCAATGTATTAGTCATATGGCATAAGCATTTAAACAGAATCACTTCATTTCACGAAAACAAAACTAAAATGGTTTAAATGAAAAATTTTTACCACTAAAATCAAGTTTTCAGCATCAAACCAGATAGCAAAGAGAAAGGAGCTTGAATATTTTATTTAAACATGTTCATAATTCGGTGACATTTAAAACTTAAATCTAAAGTCATTGATTCATTCCCGCATATCAAATATCGTTATATGTTTTATTTATGTATTTCGAATTAATATTACATATAACTAAACGTATGCATGTATCATGCATATTGAATATTGATATATGTATATTTCAATCAGAATATTAAAATTATTTTTATCGATCGATCGTAAACCCACTTTTATCCATATTCAAATTTATTAATGAATTGATAATGTCGTACATTTGAACTGCATGTGCTATGCACACAATGTACAATACAATTGTGTTAATGTTCATTTTTCCCTCCAAATGTTCAATAATTCATTCTGAATGAATATGAGCACTACTACTTGTTCGATGACAAAAATTTTCCTTTCAATACAAAATCGTTTGTGTTCCGTTTGGTTTGGTTTGGTTTTGACCATTCTTTCGCTCTCTTTCATCGCTCATTCGAAACAGAAAAATAAGGCAGAAAGAAGAAGAATTTCTTCAGTTTTATTTGTTGGAATGCAATAGAAATGCGGTTGAGACAATCAAAGCATCGTGTTGATTTTCTCATATACATAAACATATATATTTATATTGTCTGCATATGCATTTATATTTGGTATGGGACACGAACCATTCTATAAAGTATACATTCAATTATTCAAATCCAATCCGACCATTTCAGAGAGGATCATTTTTATCAGCTTCTTTGTGTTGATTTAACTGATTGGTCAATTTTGGTAAATACCTACGAAATTCATGCGAACTGATATTTAATCAAAATGAAACAAAATTTCAAAAAATTGTAAGAGCTTTTATACACATTGATAGCGGGCATATTGTTCACGATGAAAAAATAGAACAAACATTTAAGCGTCGAATACGTTCACTTGCAATCATATTTTTAGTTCATAAAACAATTCAGTTTTTTTGTGAATACATTTTCTTGTTTTGTCTGATCAAAAATTTAATCGCGTCCAATGCAAACCAAATCGTTTTCGAATACCTTCAGTACATTCCAATTATTTTGCGTATTATCTTTAATCCATTAAAGTTGGAGACGGTTTTGCGAAAGTAGCAAATAATTAAAAAAAAAACGAGAAGAAGTTAATCGAAAAACGCTCTCGAAGCTCAGAGAATCTCACTTCTCAGTTGAAATTCATTTGTTCGCATTTAATTTTTTTATTCGTTTTTCTATATTGTGTTTTTTCGTTCTTTTCTTCGCTCATTCTGTTTCGCATTCGCTATTCACTTCTTTAACATTTTGATTGTTCCTTTCGGTTACATAGTATATTTATATCGGTGCTCTCAATGGTTCGCGTGGCGCAAGTGAGACAACAACACAATGCCATAGAAAACGAACAAAACATTTTTATGAACGAACGCAAAGAAGAAGTGAAAAATAAACGAATGAAAAAAAAAATGTTGTAAAAACTGAACACTGAATAATAAACATATTCATGATATGAATAACTATATGTACAGTTGTATTTAGCTGAAACGAATAACGAAATAAAGTCGGAGACTAATAGATATATTGACGAAGATAGGGAGCCTTAGATGGATCTATATGTATCGCTCAAGTAATTGTGAAGAAAGAGAAAGGAGATAATCACATAAATTCTATTTACACTTAATTAGAATAAATCGTTCAATAGCCGATTTCCAGTCCAAATATAATGAATAAAAGAACAAACGAACGAATGAACAAATGAACAAGCGAAACAATATGGCCTGAAATACGGATACGGGTCATGTGAATGGTTTCTTTATTTTTTTTTTCTAGTTTTATCCCAAAATAAACGTTCATATTCGTAAAAAATAAAAGAAAAGAACATTTATCTCTAAATGAATTGGTAAAAATATTGTACTTTTTGAATCGGTTAAATCGAACACGCACACTGTTTGCATTGTAATAATGCGCTTATTAATCCTGCAATATAACATTCACATATTCAGCTCGGTGCTATTGTCCACAAATAAAGCTTTATTTTATTTTTTCTTCTTCTCAAAAAATAAAGAGTGTTGGTTATCACTTCATTTTATGCCTAGCAACTCTCTTACTTATTCATTCGTACATACTTATTTCATTTATATCGTTACTTTGTTACGAAAACTTCATTGATTGTATTGTGTCAAATGTTGACAATTTCTACATTTATGTTATGTATATTGTAATCTACAAAATGTCTAATACATGTATACATTAACTTACATTAACTTACATCAACTTACATTAATACGACAAAAGTGTGCACGGTGCAGTGTGCATTGCAAACATTCATTTAATACCCATTAATCATATCTGTGGACAATTTGTTCGATAGCGTAATCTTCTTCGCTCATGATACTGAAGTAAAAATATATATTTTTATTTCGTTGAATCCAAAAATGTAAGACAATTCAATAAAGCATTTTATGCATGAATTGCCCTCTAATTCCCACTTATCAAATACTCAACGAAGTAATTACAACAATCTAATTCGTTCTTCACTAAAATCGATAATAGTGAGAGTATAAATGTGAAAAGAATAAATATTGAGCGGCGACTCTAAATGTTATGAGCGAAATAGTCAATATTTGCATTCGCAATCTCTTATCTATTTTTTGTCCTTCGATATAAAAAGACAAACATTTTTCTATGAGCTACCTATTGAATTGTGACTGACTGGTTTAGTTTTATTGAAAGTCATAAAATATGGGAAAATTTTACTTTCTGATCTTGATGAGAATGATTTCATTTTGCCTGTTATTTATGGGCTACAGAAATTCTTTAAGTTTTCATTTTTAATGAAATGGAACCGTCTCCACCCGATTTGAACTGGTATTCTGAGTCTGATATTGTTTATCATAAATGTCTTTCGCTAATTGTACATTTTATATAATATTTTGGTGTTTTTTCTTCTTTTTTTATTTATACAGACTAAGTCCCGGGACAAATTTGAGTGGCTGAATTCTGAAAAAATACAAACGAAAAAATAAATTCAAATTCATTAAAAGGAACGAAAATATTTGCCAACATTACGGACGATTGGGACACAATTTTTAAATTTCAATACTTCTGAGAAGTCGGAAAAGTGAATTCAAGATCATTTTGCTATTTTCCTTCAAACTTAAAATTACCACTGTTTCGAGGTATCACACAAAAAAAAAGAAGCAACAATGGCAGCACAAAGTAATCCGCCAGCTAGTTTTGGATATACGTGGGGCTTTGCTGACAATTCCCGATCGGATGGTTCACAAATCGTTGAAATATCACCTAACATTAATTACACAGTGAGCGATAATGTAAGTAAAGAATTTTTTTTTTTAATTTTCATTGTTCCTTATTTTAAAAAGTCAATAAAATATCAAATAACCGATTCAAAACGAGCCAAAAAAACGGTCCATCTGGATCACTCATCATTGAGAAAATTGAGAGAAATTTCATAATTCATTGTAATTTCATTCATTAAAAATTCGAACACAAATTAATTCAATACTTTTGATTCATGCAATATTGGATATGATGTTTATGCGACGGCTTGATGGTCCCCATTTGAGATTGTTTATGTTTTATGTTTCATTTGTTTTGACTGTATGACAACTAATTTTTGCATCATAAATGTGAATATCAACCAAAGTTTTAGTCATAATTCATGCTAACCCATAAATCTCACCAATTCAATATTAAATTCCATCGAATTCATGTATCGATGACGCTGATGAATGAGCAGCTTTAATAATAAACTATTTTCAATAAACACAACGGCAAAACACGTGTTGCGAATGGGATGGTATTTGGTGTTAGCTAATTCATAGCATAGACAATAAACAACAATATCATCAATTTATTTGTCTGCGGGTATCAACCGTTTTTTTTTGTTTTGTTTTGTTTTTTTTTCAATAAAACACGTTTTTGTAACAAAATGCAAATTTCATAACGTTTAAGGGGTTATTTAAACTTCAACTATCCTTTAGTATCAATCCAGAAATGTTTTGCTCTTACACCACATGATAGTTTGACAAACCGGCCGATCGCCCAATACCAATGCAAAACCACCGCCTATAGGGGCAAAAAAAAAGAAGAAAAACGAATTGGAAATGTTATGTAGAAAAACGTAACAAACAATAATAAATAAATAACATCGGCATGTTATCATAAAATTTTATCATACACCCAAGAGCCGCCACAATATAGCATTGTATTAACCATCAAAGTAGGAGACAGAATGAATGATAGAGCAAAAAAACATAAAAGAAAAAGAGAAAAGAAAAAACGACAAAATGTGAACATGAAAATACATTAATATATGATACGTTCGATAGATTCAAAGTAGATTGTAATCTGTTGGTGTTATGTTGCCGATTTATAGGTCTCCTAAATATAACACATTCAAAGTCAACAAACAACACACGCAATAACACACGCACAATACAAAAGCAACAACAACCGTACATACAAAATTTCGTTACAAGGGCCAATTCTCACGTAACATTTCACTATCTCTTTCTTTTTCCGTTTCATTTCATATGTTAATTTATATGTATTGATAGCGTGATAAATGCATCCTCGTGGCATCTTTTATGATAACTTTGATCCATCTCATTGACAAGAAACTAGAATAGAACAATAATAACGACTGAAAACGTTGAACTTCGAGTAGGAAATATGACACAAGTAATGAACACAAACAATGTTAACTATTAGTTATGTTCGCATACTATTCAGAAAATTTCAATACCGGCAAAAGAACATTTCACTTGTATATAATACTTACCGAATACAGAAAAACTGAAGGTCGAGATAACACACACTGTAGCATAGGAAGAGAAGAACGAAAAAAGATTAAAATGTCCACCAATATTTTTGGTGCAAGGAATACTGGAGTATACGTTCAGAGACTAGAGATCCATGTGTTTAGCATAAAACATCTAAATATTTTCGATTGGAACATATCAAATCCAAGCCAGTCACTAATTATTTACTGAGTATGCTTTTAATCATGAAATTCAAAAAATATCAATTCTAGCGATCACATTGATTTAAATGTTAAAAAAAGCCACTGATTCACTTCATTTCTACTTTGGCATATATTATTTTTTGGAATAAAAAAAATGATGTTTCATGTAGTAGTAGCATGTGCCATATATGAAAGTTAGAACTGATAGGCGCATATTGACAAACGAAACATCGATTTAAATTTAATTTATTTTTGTATTGTGCGTATGTATATTTAATATTATACAACATTAATGTTAAATGTAAAAATTATTTGTGTTGAACCAACACATTTTCAATGCAGTGATCAATGGAACGCAAGCTCACGTGCTAAACAACAAACGAGAATGAAAAGATCTAGTTACCATTATGCAGGAGAAAAATGAGTAAAAACAAGCAAAGCAATACATCAACAACTACACTAGCACACAATCGAATTTTTATGAAAACCAATCGGGTTGATACATCCACACATTTGGATTCGCATACATAAAATTCATTTATATTTTTTATTTTTGATTCCCTTCATGTTCTATATGAATTACCGGCATTTCGTATGCATGTATGGATACGAAGGAAAAGTATGTGTAGCTTGTATGTTGAATTGGATAAGCATATATGTTTGTTTTTTTTCTTCTTTGGAATACAACATGTTGAATGTTGAATGTTGATTGTTTTCTAGTTGCGTTTCGCATTTGGGGGTTCCCATTCAATTTTCAGTATGGATTCATATGTGAAAAGAATATCTATCAATAACCATATCATATTATGTGACTGTTTGAGAAAGTATATTCCACATCCGAAAATGATGTCGACTTATTATTGAACAAATGAGTCGTTCGCAATGTGCAGTGTGCAGTCCAGCAACATATCATCTGAACAGATTTATCAAAATGAACAGATCCGCGCATGAATGAAATTTCAAATAAAATGGTGTTAATTCACACCTCCGATTGAGAAATTATTTTGAACACCTTCGAATGTTTGATTCATTTTCTGGCTTCTGAAATTCATCAATACATGCTGGTTGTTAGTTCATTATAGTTGAATGCTCTGGTCGTCCCTTTTATACATAAATTCAATACATTCGCTACATTCCAAATTACAGCGCCATAATAATTGCTCAATGCGCATTGCGCATGCTCAGAACATTTCAAATTATGAACCGTTTAAAAGTATACATTCAATTCAATTTATCATATGAATCCTATAAAATTTTATGCGAAAAAAGGCCATAAATTTTGAGTCTACAATACGATTTATTGTCTCAAATACTTTGAAATTTTCGAACGATTTTTATACATTGAGATATTATCTCCGTTGGACTTAATTGAAAGCGATTGAAGTTAATTAAATCGTTGAGATAATTGAAAATGAAATCCATTAATCACGATTCGTTTGTAAGTTGCATATGAGTTTTGCTTAAGCCTGAAACAAGACAATTAGAAATTGAGGATTTGTCACTAGTTCGATGCCAAATGAACTTCATTTTCGATATTAAATGCATTGAGTCTAGTTTGTTATGTTTGTTTTAATTATTAGTATTATCAGTTATCAGTAGAACAGTTTTGTCATTCCATTAGCCCATCCAACATAACGATCAATTGTTTGAAAGATTTGAATTCTAATCAGAAGATTTAATTTTTAAAAAAGTCATCAATAATGGGTATTGGACATAATAATTTGAGCCCTATCTAAAATACTTAAAATGCTGCCCACTGATGACGAATACATTTTAATCAGAAATTGCAAAGATTGTTGAATATTTTTTTGTTTGTTGTTGTAGTTTTTGTAAATCGTAAATAACATCAAATATCATACACATTTTTCATTTATTTTATTTCTTTTTATTCCTTCACATATTTACACACGTATCACCAAATCATCCAACTAAAACAAAATTCCGTCACGACATCGCTTGTTGTTTTCATTTACCAAAACTGAAACGATATATACAAAAAATAAAAAAAAAACAAATAAAAAATATATCTTGAACAAAATGTGAACAAAATGTGAACAAAATAACCGTTAAATACTCGCACGCTTTTATCATCTTTTCCATCATCATTATTCGTCACTCGATCGGGATCACTTCGTGCTCTACTATTCTTCACTTTTATGAACTGAAACTCGATTCATATGATAACAATCGATCATTTGAATTGCCAAAAAAAAAAAATAAAAAAAAATAACGAACAAATAAAACAAATTCGTAATTGTTTGCGGTCACGTGTATTGTGTTTGACCATAAAACACGCACAAACACACACAAAAATTGCATCAATATATTATAGATGCCATACTTGCAGTTAACTGACGGCGGCATCACAGTACAGCAGAAAGATGTTAAAGGAGCGATCGCACATACAAATAAAGGAGTTGTTCGTCGAATGTTTGTGGTTAATGAACCATTTTCCCAAGCCTCTACACAAAGGTAAGCCTTCATTCAGTTTTACAATAAATTTCTATTTTACAATTAACATCGATAAATTATTTACGAAACTCATCGCAATCATTTAGCGGCAATTTTCGAGTAATTACGGGTAATGCAGCGTCGACTGTAGCCAAGAAACATGATCAACAAGTTTTAAGCCTCGGATGCGATAAAAATTGTAAGTAAATTATGTTGATAGATAATTTTAATTCGGTTTTGTTTCCTAATCGTTATACATTTTAAATTTTAATACAATGTAAACACAATACGTGTCATTTTAACCCGGAAAAATTTGTTTGTTTGTTGCCTCTTTAATGCTGTTGTTGGTTATTGGCATCCGCATTAACGATTTGAATATATTTTCTGATTTACAAATTCCAACAAGCACTTATATTCTTTCATAAATTGAAAGGAAATTCTAATTGATTATTGACGATGGGAATTTTTTTTTTTTAATCCAACCTTGAATTAGATTGAATTCGACTTAAGCGGCAATTTGTAAATTATAAAAGTTATTCAAATTGTATAGATTGTGAAAAAACGTAATTTATTTGGAAAAAATTTGTTTAACACATTTCGCACAAGTCTTTGTAGAAATTTACATAAATTGTTGTAATTGGATTAGTCAAAGAATGGGAAAAATTAACCGAACAATAGTAAAAAAGACATTTTGGGTCATTTACGAAGATTTAACATTTTATAATCGAATCTTTTTTATGAAATGTTCAAGCCGTCGAAAATGGCCCGAAAAACAACAAACGAAACTGGAAATTATCAAATTAATTAAAATTAAGAAAGTCGCGTTTGCTGCGGACACGTTCAAAAAAGCTAAATATAAAAACGAGCTAGTCTATTATAGCTGAGTTTCACAAAAAAATATCCATTGCTCAAATTGATTTTGATAATTAAATTTCATTAATTTAATTGTCTGTTGCTGATGCCCATGATTTTAAAATAAAAAGTTCTCTTTGAAGAGATGACACTCTCATTATTACAAATCGTCGATAACATTACCATACTGGCTATCGTCTTCTCTGTTTCTCATCGAATTTCTTTGACCAACACCTCGAAATCCAGAAAAAAAAACCTTCACACAACATTCATCATTCACACATGAACACATTTTGTCATAATACATTTTGTACTTATTTAGTACCTTCGATTTTGTTCAGTTCATTTTGATCAACTTTCATCTTGCACTACTATTCGATTTCATGATTTATTTTTATACTTATCAGAAATTTCTTTTGACAAAATTCACAAACTTGAAAAACTTCTAGAATGTCATTTGTTTATATTCCGGTTTTCGATTTTATGTTTTCTCTTGAAATTCGCATGCAACAAATGCCATAAAAGTATTCGGATCCTTTCTGCCGCGAATATTTCTTAATTCGTTTGTGTCATAAAATATTAAAATAATCAGAAGGAAGAAGAAAAAAAAAACATTCAAAAATCCAATGGATCGATGGACCTCAACCACGAGATGCAATACTGGAACAAAAACATAACGAATTAGAAATATTTGATGCAGACAAAATATCGATTATTATTTATTTATCATTTGGTTCGATAGTATCTTTTGGTCATTTCATTTTTCCATTTCGATTTTTGTAAAAAAAAAAAAAAAAATTAAAATTTTTAGTTAATTTTTTATTTAAAATTTCTACCACTTTAACATCTTTTTAAAAATCAAACGAATCCTTTTTTACCCAAACCCCAAAACGAAACAAAACGTATAACCAACCAACACACACAAAACACATACAAATACACAAAAATCCTTTCTAACGATCTCCAAAACTTCAAACAAATCAAAATCTACGAAAACATCAACGAAACAATCGAAAAAAAAAAACGAACAAACCAAACCCAACCAAAACAAAAGCAAAATCAAACATGAACAATGAATTTGACGTCTGGTTAGATCAATCCGATCAATCTCATTCTCTAGCCAATGGTATACTGGATAATAAGACGCAAACTGTTTTAACATCGACAACAAAAAATGCATCATTCATGAGCCCAATCGGAACACTTCAGCTAACGGCTGAAGAATGTAATGAAATTTTAATGAAACGTGCCGCAGCTGCTGCGCAACACCAAAATCATACCACCATTACAACAACTGATGGCCAACATACAGGTACGATAGGTACTATGATAAAATTGTATTAACTCGGGTTGTAAATCCTTTTTACTTCCAGATTTTTTAATACGTGAAGGTATATCCGTTCAAGTGCAAAAAGTTATACAAGGATTAGAAGATGCAGACGATTCACAGGCCACATCATCAACACATTGTAAATTAGAGCCAGTGCTAGAAATAAATCCAAAAGAAGAAATTTTGACAGCTGAAGAGCATGAATTAGCTGCAGGAGGAGCGCCCAAGGAACGTCCATACGCTTGTGAAGAATGTGGAAAATCGTTTTTATTGAAGCATCATTTGACAACGCATGCACGTGTTCACACCGGCGAACGTCCACATGTTTGTGTTCACTGTGGCAAATCGTTTGCCCACAAACATTGTCTAAACACACATTTACTATTGCAGTGAGTTTTTTTTTTTGCATTTCTGATTTTCTGATTTTCTTTTTTTCTGTATTTTCGGCTTGACCTAAGATAAACTTTTATACATGTATGATTGTAACAATATTTGTTTGTTTTTTTGTTTTTGTTTTTAATTATTTCAGTTCAACCGATCGTCCATATCAATGCAGCGAATGCAAAAAGAGTTTTACGCTGAAACATCATTTATTAACGCATTCGCGTGTTCACAGGTAAATTTCCTATGTCTTCTTCAATTACGTTTACGAACAACGAACAACGAACAACAATAATGACAATTCCAAATATGACTTCTTTCTAGCCGCGAGCGTCCATTTATTTGCCAGGAATGTGGAAGATCGTTCCCGCTAAAACGCCATTTGGTAACACATAGCAAATTCCATGCTGGAGAGCGTCCCTACGTTTGCGATGAATGCGGCGAGAGTTTCGCCCAAGAAAACCATTTGATAATGCATTCGCGTTTTCACGGATCATTAAATCCGTTTGTCTGCTCAGATTGCGGTGCAACATTCCCGCGTAAATTTCAATTGGTTAACCATGGACGTATTCATGGTCGTGTACCACATTCTTGTACAGTTTGTGGAAAAGAGTTTTTGCAGAAGCGAACATTAGTCGCTCACATGAGGTTAATAATATCTTCATTTTTTACAGTTCACAGTCAACAACCAATTATTTTTTATAATTATATTTAAAATGTTGGTTCAATTTCATCATATTCAAACGAAAATAGATTGCACACCGGAGATCAGCCGTATCCATGTACAGCATGCGGCGAAGGTTTTCGCACGAAAGCTGAGCTCAATCAACACAATCGCGCTACACACGGCGGCTTGAATCCAAACTCAGCCAACACAACAATAGTTGTATCAGGATCACAACAACAGCAAATGGTATGTTTAAATAAATTCGTGGGGGCATTGAATCGATATCGTTTACTGATCGTTTAGTATTTCCAACAGCATCAACCACAAACCGTAACGGTTGTCAGTCAATCGAATAATGGCTTAGTAACTACAATAACTTCACCGGAAACATCACCTAGACCGCAATATGCTTGCAGGTAAATTGTTATCATTTCATTAACATTTGACAATTCATTCATAAATGGTTTTGTTCTGAAACCAATTTTTTTTTTATGTTTTCTACATCATTCAGAGAATGCGGTCAAGCATTCAATAGTCGTGAAGCATTGGCACTTCATTTACGATTACACACTGGTGATAAAAGTCTAATGACGGACTTATGCGCATTGACAGCTGCCTTGCCTGGTCATTTCTTGAGTAATCCGGGCACAACAGTTCTGACATCCAATCATTCAGTTGTTCAACAGACGCCAGTCCCAGTACAAATTTTATCTAGTGGACAAGTAGTCCAACCACAGCTGAACCATCACCAGCAACAGGTAAATAATATTTTTAAATTTTGAATTTTGCTATTCTGAATACATCACTTGTAAATAAAATGTATATAAGGATATACTCATACACTACTACATGTTATAACATACCTGCAAGTAAGTAGGTTCACCTACTAGGTTGAGTAAATAGTAGGGTAATTTTGTCCAAGCTGAGTATGTAGGTACCCAAGTTACTTGACGTTACTGAGTAACTAAAACTCTAGTCAAGTAACTTGATCCTATCAAGTAACTAGAACCTATTCAGGTAGGTTAAATTACATAATCCTACAAAACACAAAAGGTCCAATAAAACTCAAAAAACTGTCCCATGGAGCTCAGGTGATGGCTCTGAGATTAAGCATTACCACGGAAAATCCTCAACTTAGGCTTAACCTACTTGAGTAGTTGAAGTCACTCGAGAGTGAGCAGAGTAAGATTGAGTAGGTTTTTCCCTAGAGTAGTTTGGAAATCAAGTATCGACAGAATTCGGTCGTACCGAATTCACTAATAAGCACCACAGGTCGTATCAATCTCCAAATGGATTTAAAATACTAACGATTAAAAGAAAAATGGACGAAATTTCCAAAAATGTGAATTTTTTTGGAAATTTTGAATTTTTTTGGAAATTTTGGAATTTTTTGAAATTTTTTGGGAATCGATAGAGAATCATCTGAAACATATAGATCCCAAGTTTCAGCCCGATCCGACCACTAGAAGTTGGTCGATAACTCATCCAAAGGGTGGACGGAGAAAAAAAAAATTCTACGCCGAATATAGTATGCACCTGTGGTGCATAAAAACCTACTAGTAAGTAGTAGGCAAATTTATATCTTACTTGTAGGTATGGTGTCCACGTGTCCACGAGTCCACGTGTGCAGTGTATAAATGATTTTTTTTATCGAAATAATCGAAATAAAAAATAATGTCCAATATATTTTTTTTGCTATCGTTTTGGTGCATTTTTTTGAAGCAAAGTGACGTGGAAATATTTCGTGACACTTACAATACAAATTTATTTTTCAGTTTTCATTTTTTGAAAATTGTTTTGGTTTTTTGTTGGCTTTGAAGTTTTTGATGATTGATACAAACTTATCCACTCACAAAAAATATCGTTTTTATTTTGCAGAATCAACAACAGCAACAACATGTTCAATTGGTCCAACAACATAATAATCAACAAAGTGTCGTTGTGGCAACGCCACAACAAAAACCAAAAACACATTTTTGTCAAAGTTGTGGCAAAGGATTTGCCGCCAAGCATGGACTTTTGCAACATAATCGCCGCCATCCGAATGGTGGATGCACATTGCGTACACATGTTTGTGAATGCGGTAAAGCATTTTTCCAGAAAAACCACCTTATGTTACATCAACGTCAACATTTAGAAACGAAGCCATCGGTTGCTGCTTTACAGCAAGCACAACAGCAGGTATGAATTTCGACTGCATCTATAGATTCAAATCGAGTCTAAGATAGCTAAAATGAATATAAATAAATAGGGGCTCACAGTAATTGGCCACAGAGCATCATTTTGTGTTTCTTGTCCAAAATATAAAATTCTATTATAAGTGAAATGTGCAAAAGGCACAGTCAAATCAGAATTATTTTACCGTAATAAGAGCTATATACATGAATTATATACACGGAGTTTCATTATATTCGATACATCTCAATTTCGATTGCTTTGCATTCTGAATAGGTGGCCTAGTAATTTTATTCATTTCAACTTTCAAACAAACGAAACAATTTCCACAATTCGAAACGATTTTTTCCGAATTAATTTTTCATCTTTCAAAACGGATTCAATTCAAACGAATCAATTATCTGAATTAATTCCAAAAGACCGCACGAAATCGCGAAACATCCTCTCAGGCTATTCAGCCATTTCCTGATATTGACGACATTATCATTATATTTGCAACAATT